>WBMY01005916.1:3002467-3017814 GCA_013397315.1 Donacobius atricapilla
GCAGGGCCCCATTCCGCCCTCCCTGGCTGCGCTCCAGGCCCAGGCTGTCAGCCAGGGATAGTACAATACCTCCAGGCTATGGCCCATTTAAAGTTTTTCCTCAGCTCTCACCGAGCGGCTCGCAGCTCAGGGGAGGGAAGCCGCGCCATTCTCCTCCCGCCCGGATCGGCCCCGGGNCCACACTGATGCCTCATGGCATTAGACCAGGAGTGTATTAATTATACAAAACACTTGTTACAATTTTCAAACCCTAAGACAACTTCCAAACAAGGTCATTTTTTGTGGGGAGGGGAAAAAAAATGGTTTCTCTCTACCTTAGGTTTTAAAATTACTATGGCAGCCTTGAAACATTGGCACAATGACAAAAGCCACAAAATACCTTGTATGGCACAGCTCTGCAGTGGGGAACAGGGTGATCACAGAGGAGACATCGAATCTTCAGACAGAAGCACAAATTGGGACTTTGCTGAGGACACAGCTCAATCAGATTTCACCTGGGTTTAAGTACCTGGTCTTAACCAGGTGAAACAAATAGCAACACTGATTCAGACTAATCACATGAGTCTCAGTTGTTCCAGCTGTTCTGAAAAACGCTCTTCTCCTGGCCGGCTGTGTGTGCCAGGTCCTGTATGGTCTTTACATAGCTGGCAAAGAATCATAAAGGCAGCATAGCCATCACTCTGGGACTGCTCCAGATAAATAGAAACAGGAATAAGTTTTGTATCCACATAGTATCCTGCTTTAACTAGTAGTGTTGGGTAGTATACTGTACTATACAGCACCAGCATTAATAATAGTAAAACCATGACCTGGGAAAAACATTTCTGCTGCAGTGGCAGGCTGTAAGTGGGTCTCCTGGTTCTCCATGGGCTAGACATGGCTCCGTGGTCCTTGATCAAAGTCCATGTACAATGCATTTAAATGCTATTTGATCCAGGGCAGCCCTGTGACATACAGCACTCCTACAAACATCCTCTTACATTACTACCACAGATATCCATCTCACTGCACTGTCCAGGCAACAAAGTATGGATTTCATAGCAAGTTCTGTGATAAAGTGTAATCTGACTCTCATGTCTCCTCTACTCCACCAGTAAAGCTATTTACTTAGACATCAATTTAGCAGAGAACGTAAGTATAGGCTAGCTTTAAGAATGAGTGTCATGCTGCCCTTCTTTACACATCTGGAAAAGGTGTACTGGGTTTTCATCCTAATCTCTACATCACTGATTCTTAGAGCCTCCAAATATTTTAGAGCTATCCTTTCTTACTCACATAAGCACAGAAAAGAGCACACCAAGTCCTCTGGAGCACTTCCCTCCAAAGCTGTGGCAGAGAGTTATGGACCACATACACAAGTTAGACAGATGTGACACAGACTGAAATACAAACTGCTGCTCGCTCCAGACCTATGAAACTTTATCTCTCACCTCCCTGTTTTTAAAAGATAGGAAGAGTGCAGTTCGGGTGACTCTCCCACAGACCCCTTCCACCAGTAAAAGCACAGTCTGATCCCTGTGGAGGGGAGAGGGAGCACCTTTTCTAAGCAGAAGTGCGTGATACTTCATAAGACAGGCATAATGGATGAAATATTACATGGTACTTTGCCAACTACCTTTATGCTAAAAGCCAAATGCAACTGATAACCTTGAGAACTGCTTGTAAGATAGAGAACAGAGCTATTCCCAACATCTGTCTAATATACCTGACCCGTACTCTTTTCTGCAGGAGGATTCTGATAACCTAATAACAATATATGCTCTTTGCTGGCTTGCTTTTGGTTTTGGGGTTTGGTTGGGGTTTTTGATTATTTGTTTTAAACAAAGTGCTATTTATAAAGAAAGTGAAAGCTTTACCATCTCATGAAATATTCACTTAACATTTTTTCTACATCATGCTTTCTTTTCATTTTTCAATTGTCTCTGCATGTAAGTATGTGGCACATGAGCACAAAAGTCAGCTTATAATGTATGTACTACCTAGAAGTTTATTATCTTTGGATCTCTACAAAACTTAATAATCATTTAGGAAATAAAAATACCAAAATAGAGAAATGAGTTAACATTTTAAATGTACATGCGTCAAGTATCTCAGCAGTCATTAAGTAGAAACTTATGAACTTCATTTCCTCTCTACTGTGTGGTAGTTTGAGTCAAACTAAGGGTCAAGACAAAGCACAAAAAGAATGCATAAAGAGAATTTTCATCTGCTATAAATGATTTGAAGCAAATTTTATTACTGTTTTTTATCAGAATTTTTCCTTCTTGGAAAAAATAATGTTGGAATGGGGCAGAGATGATAAGCAAAGCATTTATTCATACTGCCCCCATCCTTTCAGCAAGATCAGAAAACAAAACTGCAGGAGGAAACACGAACTGGCAATGTATTTCAGATTCAAGCTGTGATGAGCAATTTCCCTTTAATTCCATGAGAGTTCAGGTATCCAAATCACACCCTCAGTTTTTTAACCTTTTTTTTTTAACCACGAATACAAGTGGAAAGAGTGGCTTCCCTGTAACAGAGGGGAATGTTGCAGTCACAGCATGGGCAGCACACCCAGAGCAACATCCCCACATCCCAATTATCCATTTACCTCTCCAGTGCAGAGCTGTTCTCTGCAGCCAGTGCTCTGTGAGCACCTGCAATGAGAACTGAACACTTTCCCATGGGGGACCATTCAACAGATAATTCCTCTGTTACAAGAGCTGCTTAATATTCACAACCTACATTTTCCCCTTAGATTTATCCATTCTGCTTCATTCTGTCTTTCCTCAAGTGCACCTCTCTGAGTAATAAACCACTAAATAATTTGTCTTCCTCCTCTGTGTTCCTATAACAATGATCAAATTGCACTGTCTGAACTATAACACTACAAATTTCCGGTGCATAGTTTTAGCAATAAAGAATTAGGTATTCTAATAAATACAAGGATAAAACTAAGGAAAATTAATTACTAAGCTACAGATCAATGAGCAAGAGGTGAAACCACCAAAGAGATGCTCTTACTAGGTTATCAAACTCAAGGCTGATTTATAGCTTTCACTGTGCTTCCTTATCCATCACTTTTATAGTATGTAGAAAGGGTTACAAAGCACAAATTGCCCTGTTTTAATTAACAGTGAAGTTTTGGATAGCATGGCTATCCTGATCTGAGTCTAGGTGACTTTTCTGTTTTCAGAATATGAAAGCAGAAAACATTATTAATCTGAGAGACCTGTGACAGAACCAAATACAATACACTTGTCAGCCTACAATTTCCCAACATGCTTGCCCAGAAATCTCAAACTGTGGAGCAGCCCTGCTGAAAAGGCCTTGAGGGTCCTGGTAAAGAGCAAGCTGCGTGAGCCAGCAGAGTACCTGCTCACCTTGGAGAAGGGGAGACCTCCAGGGCATTGAACAGCATCCTCCAGTACCTATAAGGGCATCAGCAGAAGACAGAGCCAGGCATAAGCTGAAACAAGAGAGGCTCTGTCCTTGGCCTCACAGGAGGACATTCATACTTGGGAACAGGTTACCCTGAGGCTGTATGGCCTCCTTCCTTGGAGGTTTCCAAGACCAGACTGGATTGAGGCCCTGGGCAATGTCACCTGGCCTCAGAACTGACTGCTTTGTGCAGGAGCCTGGCCAGGAGCTCTCCTGAGGTCCCTTCTAACCTGAACTGCCACACGAGCCCAGCCTGGACAGGAACAGCTTTGTCAGCCAGCACAAGAGAGACTTTCTGAATTCAACTCAACTCGTGTCTGCCTCTCCCACCTCTGAAAGGGATGATGACCTGTAGGTCAGACTAACACAGTAGTCCCCCAAAGCTTTCTTAATCCAGTGGTATAGCACAACTCAGCCAGTGACTCAAGAGCGTTGGCAGCCAGCTTACACTTGTGCTCCTGCTGGTGACAGCCAGGGTAGAGAACTGCAGAAACCTGCTGATGTTGACAGGCCAGGCTGTGGGAAAGCATAAATTAAACTGAAAGTGGAAATCCAAGATTCCTAAATCCTGAGTACACTTCAGAAGAATTCCTCATTTTGTCCAGGACCCCCAGAAATAAAGGTACACATCATCTCAAAATTATAATAATGATTTTTTAAAAAGCATGAATAGAGTAATTTTAATATAATGTGGAAATAACTCTTCAACCTCATAGATATGATTCATTCCTCCTGAAATAAGTGGTTTTGCAATTAGAGCTCACAGTAGAGGCTTCTCTATAGAATACAGAGAAAAAAAAACCAAAAATCGAGCATGATTTTGCTAGCGATTGACTCTTTACAGTTGTAATACTAGGAGCAGATCTGGGCTGCAACCAGTATTCCACTCAGTCTTGTAGCGTCATTACAACCTTTTAAAATACTTCGTAGGTATAAACATCTCTTCACTGTTTGTAAGGGATACCACATTCTTAGCACTATCATGTTACCAAAAGTAAAAAAAGATAAAGAAAGTATCTTCTAAACATTGAGAATAACTTTTAAAAATGATTATTTGCAATTTTCTTTTCAGCACAATTTGAGTGGCTGCCATAGCTGGAGTGAAGCACAGTGTACTGCCAGGAATTTCAGAAAAGGCCCTCCCACCCCAGGAAAAGTTCAGTTGCATTCTACTTTAATGGCTTCTGGCAAGCTTGCATTATTGTTTTTGTACAAACAGAAGTAAGTTTGATACAAATAAAAAATGGAACTTTATGTGAATGAAGCAAACATCAAATTCCTTAATCTTCAAAAGAAACTGTATCCCTGAATAATTAACTATGATATATTTATAAAACTAGAATAATTGAAAACAGAATTCTAAGTTGATTCATGTGGACTGCGCTGAAATATTTATTATTGCAAGTCCAGAAGATCTGTCTGGGTTTTGTCACTGGAAATGTCTAAACTCAATGTCCAGATGTTTATTTAAGTTGCTCCCACATAGTTCTAATGTCAATTACCAGGGGTTATCAGAGAGCATCACTGTGTATCTTCCTTGACTAATATTCTCATTTCTTCTGCATCTTTGATGTTTTCTTTCATTAAAATTCCTGGCTCACAGCCACAAAAATCTGCCGTGCAGGCAAAAAAACTGGTCTGCAGGCATGACACATGATGATGCCCAATGTCTGTGCACGGATAATATTTATCATCAGCTATCATTTAAGCAGTACTATAATCAGTACAATGCCAACTTAAAGCAGGTCTGAGAAAGACACATGAAACCAAGAATTAGGAACTTCTAATTAATATGAAATAACCTGAGTCAGTAAAGAAAATATTATTACATATAAGAAAGGTATTGTGAATCTGTGTGGCTTGGGTTTGGGGTTTTTTTTTCCCCCCCATAAGGAAAAAGCAGGGAGAAAGTCAATGACAAAATAATTTCACACATAATTACAAATGGAATTGATGGATCTGTAACTCTGGAAACCAGAATTACATCAAGACTTGTATAGTAACCAGGAGACAACACAGACCACTCGTAACAGTGACTTAAACAGAAAGAGTTTATCACACAGTCTCTGAAGGTTTCATACATTCAAATACAAATAAGAGCCAGATAACCTAGCTTATGTTTATATATATATATATATGATATGTTACCCAAAATCAAGGGGTTCATTTTGTTGTAGGTAAATTCCAGAAGATTCATTCTTGAAGATTTGTAAGAAAACAGAAGAAAATCAATGTTAATTCAATATAAGTGGAAACAGAGCTATAAGATAGCTGAAGAAAAGAATGCCAATGCTAACAAAAGTACCAGTTCCTCACCAAGAGAGGAACCTGGTATTAGAACCTGGGTACTAATTTGAAAATATTTTCATATTTTCAAGTTAGTACCCAGGCACTAATACCAGGTTCCTCTCTTGCTGAGTAATTTTAGTTCTCATTGATCTATAAGAGACAGGCACCTTGCAACTTCAGTGGAAAATTGCTTAAATGACTTGGGAATGTAAATCTCATTGACTGGGAAATTTACTCTCCCTACAGTGTCAGTTTGGGAAGGTGTATCCACCTACCAGGCAAAGCCCTAACAGCTGAGCATTCAGCCTTGCAGTCATTCTCCCTCACCAAGATCTACAAATGGTGTCATTGCACCTCCATATTCAACTGTGATTCTGCACGAGGTTTGTCACAGTATTTGGGCCCAGTGCAGCACAGGTCGGGCTGTGCAGATGACAGCTTCAGTTCAGAAATGGGTGCAGATCTCGTGTTGTTACAGCCAGAGCTGCAGTTCTCCCACCACTGTCTGACTACTCTCTGAGTAAATTTAATGTGTATGTTACTGACATAAGAACAATTGAGAAAACCTTTTTTTCAGGAAAAAAAAAAAAGAAAAAATGTACAGAAATTTTACAACTGAAATTTCTATTCAGAAGTGTGTAAAGAATATCTCCTATCAAGTACTCAGCTTCAGAGACTCAGCAAACCTTGGACTGCAACCACTTGCCACATTATATCACTGTCTTGATCTAATAAGCAAGTACATTAATACCAGCTGTGTGGAGAGAGAGAGGAAATAGGAATATGTTCATTAAGCATTATGGCTCCACTTATATCCCTCATGATTTCAGTGGAGATCTGCCAATTCATGCATGACACAATTATGGTCCCCAATATAAACCTGAAAGAAAAGCAATAGGGGTGTCAATACAAATTCTTACAGATTTTCCTGTCAAGAAACCACTCTTAAACTTACTGCTGGAGGACACATTCACTCACATTTACGTGATTAGAAGTGAAATGCTTAGTTCAATGATTCTAGCAAGTTGAAAATCAATTTGCTTCCCACACACATTTCACTGGGCTCATTTATGTCTCCTCACATCCAGTAACTGGTTCACAACTCTTATTCACAAATTGCCTTGCATGCAGAGATTAAACAAAACACAGAGCCAAAATCCCAGTTCAACAGAGCACTTGCACATAAATGTTCCTAGAGGAATCAAGCTTTGACTTCAATTTGGTATTACAGTGAGCTTTCATGCTTCACCAAATCAAGGGGCAATTTAGTAAAACCTAAATAACCAAGTGATCAGAACAGTTGCTTTAAACAAGCGATGACTAAATGCCTCTAAAGCTTTGCATACATAATAATAATTACAGTATGGATTTACAAAGGGGTCAAATGCAGCTGCGCATCCATATCCCACAAAAAGTCAATGTGACTGAAAAATGTTTGGGCTGCAGACAGCAGTGGCAGCAGTGACATATCACTGCAGAGAATGACAACAAAACATAATCATTATCTGACTGAAAAACAAACAATACCACAACAAAATAAATGTCGTTTCAACTTCCCTTTCCCTCCCAGAACGTGGGAGTTCACAACCTAAACCCAAAAATTAGACCAGGAAATCTCAATGGTGATCTCCACACATACCACCCTAAAAACAGTAAATTTGCAAAAAAACCCTGTAAACTACAAACTAAGGGAAAATAGAGGTCAGTCAGCACCTCCTGGAACAAGGCCACAACATGTAACACCTACACCCTGAAAAATTTGTCCTTACAAAATACTTTGGAGAAATTATGCTTCTTTCTTACCCTGCTCTGCAAAAGAAGCAGGGCTGGGAAAGCTGAGAAAAGCTGCCTTTTCCTACACTAGGGTCCGCAGGGTAGGACACAGCTTCTTCCAACACAGTACTCCCTCAACTTGTCCTCTTTATGCCATTCATTTTCATTTGTAATAAAAGGCCAGTTGCAATTCCCCTGGCCCAAGTACACTCCCTGCAGGGATTAACTTGCTAAATGCAGAGGATGAGTCAGACCCCACCCAAACCGTGCCAGAACCGGGTCCTACTGCAGATAATTTTCACTGGCAAAACCCAGCCTGGCACAGGACTGAGGTTGCGGGCTCCTGTATGCAGGGAGCTGGCTCTGCAGTGGAGCTGCACAAAGGAACAGCCCAGCAGGCACATCCCCACGGACAGCTCGGGCTGCCCAGGGCCGACGGCTGGAGGCTGCTAAAGGCTGCCGGCTTGTGGTGTGTCTGCGAGCTCCACACACAGATCCCCAGGCACTGCCGGGGGCTGCTCACCGAGCAGGACCAGCTTTTGCCGTGCTCCCCACTCAGCTTGGGATTCATCAATCAGTAGTGACTGGGTATTGTTTTCCCTGACTCCTGATATGTGCGTGTGGCAGGTTCAGAAATTCTACAGCACAGAACCACAGTTTCCAAATTCTCTCAATTTACCAGCCCCATTTCCTCCACACAGGAGGTCACTGACTTTTTTTTTTTGATCCCGTGGCCCTTAGAAGTAGTCCACAAACCAGACAGAACACTATCAACAGAACTCTAAAAAACAAGAAAAGCAACTATTGTCTTTTCTACCTTTAGTTAGTCCCAAAGTCTGCCAAAAATAACTTAAGTCCAGCAGCATTTAGGTTTTTCTTCAAATGTTATTTCCTTAATACTTAGCATAAAATTTTAGGTGGTTAAACCCTCTCGATAATGTTATTGCCATGGCAGGCAAACCAGATTGCATGTTCTCTCCCTCATGAAAGGTTAAAGCTGCTGCCCAGAAAATCTGTTACAGGGCTTTTCTCCTGAGGGGTTTGGGAATCAGGTGCTCCCAGCAATGCAGAAATGAAGGGACTACAGCTGGTGCTGCACAGATCCCTGTCTCACATGCTACAGCTCTGACTCACAGGCCACATTTGAGCTGTGTCTCCATGCCACCCTCTCAGACCGGCAAGGCAGGCCAGCTTTAGGTCTCACAGGTCTTTTCTCATCCATTTGCATTCCTAATTTTCTTTTCCTATACAGCAATCATTTCCTAGCTCCATCTCCCTGTTTTCCTTGTAAAGCACTGAAGCAAAACAGTTCCAATTCTCTTCTGAATTTTACATGGTCAAAACAAAACATTATTCACATGAAAAACTCCAAAATTATATTATCCATTCTTTATTTTTACTGTGTTAACAGCTCATTTGAATATAACAGTCCATTCTCAAAACAGAGAACAAGCTCCTCAGCCCTCAATATACATTTTGAAATGATCTGGAATTGGGAAACAATGAAATACACAACAGCAATACCATACTCAATCAGAAACTTTTTTCAATGTGACTAAACCACTTAATGATTCATCCTTTCATTATCCAACAAATCCTTTCATGATCCTCTTGTACTCTAACACAGACTTCAAGGTTGCACATCCTCCTTAACGTAGGACACTTTGTAAACCTGACTTTGTTTTCTTATCATTCACAGAATCTTAATTCAAAGTGCATACCTTTGCTCAGAGGCAGCAGCCCCCAGAAAAGCTTCTAGGTTTTACAAACTTTTAAATAATAATTTAAAATTCATACCTTTAGCTTGGTTTTGTATTCACACAGGACTCTCCTCCACAAGAGCTCTCCAAAACTGCACGGAACGGCCAGTAATTGTTTAACAAATACATAATGCACTTCACCTGTTACCACAGTGATTTCCACCCCACCCTACCTCCCTTTAAGGGTATAGTTTGCCCATTCAGGGATCACGTTGGCAAAGGCCCAACATGTTGAACGCTATCAAAATAAAGATCAAGAAAACTGCCTCTGCTTTACAAAGTTTAGAGTGCACAAGTATGTGTTAATAGCACAAGGAGAAGAGTCGGTTTAGTCAGCAGAAATGTGTGGTCAGCAGAAGCCTAGGGAGAGGTAATTTCAGTACTCTAGAAAACAAGTCAAAAACTGTGTAGCTTTGTGTGAATTCCCTTAGCACAGAAGAGCCAGCACAGAGAAAACACACACAGCATCCTACAGAGGTGTGACAGCACAGTCAGTACAGGATAATGATGCTAACCAGGGGGAGAGATGCAAACAGCCTGGAAGTGGTAATTTATGTTTCATGAAACAGCAAAGGGAAAGCCAATACAATTCTGAGGCTGCTTGTCCCCGAGCAGTACAGACTGCAATAATGGGAGGGCTGATGACAAGATGCAGCTGGACAAGCAGGTGGCAGCAGGGAAAGCACTGATCTGAGAGATCAGCTACATCCACAAGAGACCACTCCTCTGGCCTGTGAGTCAGAGCGAGGAGCTGAACAGAAATAGATACAACTGAGATCCACTGGGTCATCAACAGGGGTGCTGAGGCGTGAATGTGAATGGCTGAAAACAAGCCGGAGAATTGTGCTGACAAAGGCAAGTAATGGTAAGAAGCTGGGAGGATGAAGAACGAGCATAAACAAGAGAGGAGGGAAAAAAACCCAAGCATGAAAAGAAGGTAGAAGGCTGAGAAGGCCTGGAAATGACAAATACCTGCAGAGCCTGAAATCAAAATAGGAAATAAGGAAAGCCTCAGGAGAGCAGTCCTGGCAAAACCACAAAGATATTGAGGTCTCTGTGAGGTATTCAAGGGAGTGAGGCATGTAGGAGGTGCCAGGTGCACTGCTGGTATTTAGGAGTTCCAGAAAGCAAGATAAGATAGCAGTGGCAGGAGGATGCACGACACATGGCAGGAGGCAAACACAGACACACACAGCAGTGTGTCAGGAAAGGGAATGGGTGGTGCAGGGATGCAGAATATGGATTGGGTTTAGTGACAGCAGTAAGCCTAATGAGAAAAAGGGAAGAGCAGCTGATGAGAAGCCAATGAACAACGAGAACAAGAAGGTTGCAAGAAGAAAGGGTTCAAGAAAGAGCAAGAGATGACCTAATTAAAAAAAAACATAATTAGCAGAGCAGCAGTTCCACCTGTCCAACTGCAGGGCCAGAGCATGGACTGTACCCCAGGGACTGCCCAGGAGGGCTCGTACAGCCCTTGGGAGAGAGTTACTGCCTGCTAGGAAAGTGCTGCCAGCACTCAAGAAGTGGCTGAGACCTTTCTCCCACATTTTCATCCCATGCAGCTTTCTGAATGACTTGCAGCTGGAGCAGCCTTGGTTTCCAAAGATATCATTCCTGCAGGAACATGTCCACATCCAGGGACAGCCCTGCACACACAGCTGTGGCAGCATCTTGGAAAACAGGTGTTGCCAGGCTATACAAGGAATCTCTGAGGTTTGTTTTTAAGAACTGAACTCAGACTAGGCTCAGAAAATCCTAGTCCACAGAGAAAACACCATTGTGAAATCCTTGTCAGGCGTGTTCCTTATCTTTCAAAATTCATATTATTATTCATGGCTTGTAAGGAAGGTTGTTTTTTGTGTTCAAATAAGAGCCAAAACTTAAAAATACACACAACACTTTCTCCAAGAAAACCAGAGGGTGGACCTCTTAATTTACAGTATTGGGGTATGAAAAAATAGAACCTTAGAAGTATGAAAGCAGTATACAAAAATACAGAAAACCATAAAAATCTTTAATAAAAATAGTAAAGTCTTCAGATGAACTTGATCTCTTGATGTGCTTTACCATAATAACCAAAAATCAAACAGCAGAGTCCCTTAAAGCCCAAACGGAACTGGAGTTACAAAATAACTTTAAATTCTTACCTATTTAAAACATAAGGGCAGCAACTGTTATTTTAAGGTGCAGGCACAGAAACAAGTTCTCATGTGCTAAGAAGTTACCTTACAGCCTAAAGATCAGGTATTTATTGTAACTCTCTGGACAGGTATTTTCACCATACCCTAAAAGCAAGGTAATATTAAATAGGTAAAAGAAGTAGTTCACATTTATACAAGACAAGAGCTTTCACACGTGAAAAGTTCACAGGCATCTCAGCTTACTTCAAGGACGTGTTTTGTGCCAAAGCCCTTTGCAATCACATTTCTGCACAGAAGAAACCTTCTCTTGTAGCTGACCCATCAGAGCCTGCAAAACTGTATCAGAGAGCTCACTTTGCTAAAGCTGAGAACCGTGGGGCATTCCACAAGGATTAACTGCCTCAAAAGAGTCCCCAAAGGAGACTGATAAAGAATTATGACATGTATATTTATGATGTCTACACGGAAACCTTCCTGGAGCTGTCATGTGAAAATTTTAAGAAAAAACTGACTAGATGAAGCATTCTCAATATTCAGGTTTGGGTTTTAAGAAGTACTGCATAAAGATCAGTCACACAGCTCATCCACAGACACCTTTTCATGTATTCAGTCTTCTGCTGAAAAATAATCTTCATCTCTCACTTCTCTGTACTGCATTGAGGCCTCCCCCTCTGGTTCAAACCTCAGCATTTTTATATTCAGTCTCTCTGCAAGCTTCTGTGCTGCGAGCTTGGCTTGCATTTCCTGTCAGAAAAAGAAGGACACAGGTTAGAAAAAGTGTTCATTTGTCACACTCATAAATAAACTAATACACTGAAATATAAACTTGACGTGGTAATATCAGTAATTCCAAAGTGGCCCTAATTAAAAGTTTTAGTAACTAGCAAAGAAATTTCAGGTTTCTTTTCACACTTACACACAAATATGCCAGTAATATTTGACTCTTTTTAATAAGAGTTGAAATTCTCCATGTGGCAGCCCCCACCTGTGATACAGTAATGTCAATTTTAACAGAACACTTCTACAATAGTGTTGAATTTAAACATTAGCCTGACACTACCTGGAAAGTCAAAATCCATTATACCACCTCAGAACCTGGATTATTCAAACACAGCATAAATAAAGGCAAATGTAGATACTTGTATATTTTAACAATAACAAACACTGCTAGGCCTTCATTTCTGCAAGGGACAAAAACTCTTTAATGAAGAGTGGAGTGAAGAAAGTGCAACAAGGTCAGCATGTCAACACACAGGGATTGTGTTTAATGCAGGACTAATACTTTCAGAGGCCAATATATCATTGAAAGAATCAAATACAAGCAAAGTGCCTTTCCTCAAAGCCTGCCCATCTCAATTCACCATCACGAAAAGATCCCTTGATCTTTTCTTTTTTTGAGAGAGATCCTGATTATATAATTTTCAGACCACATTGTAAATTCATACCTCATAAGCTTCTTTTTGCTGTATCTGAATTGCTATGGATTCCTCTATGGTTAACAGCTTGGCAGGGGAGTGGTGAAGTGGTGGCAGTCGAGCTGCTGTGATGTCATCCAAGTGTTTCTTGTCTCTGAGCCGTCTCTCTTCTGGAGGAAGTGGAGAGCCAAAGCCCCCGGGGGATCGACTGGATGAGGAGCCATGAGATGATCCACTCTGCTCTCCCGACAGTCTGGAAGACACAAAACACCTATGTTAAAACCCAATCGCAAGGCTGAACAACTCCAGTTTCAAAATTTGTTTATAACACTTAAGGGTTGAAAATGTATCTGAAGTACTATGAAAACACAGACAAATAAAAAGTAAACAGCACTCAGAATAAACAGAACTGTTTCTCCACAGAGAAACAATATCACAAGTTACTCCTGACAGTGAACCAAACTGGTTTGCTGATTTATTAGCAAAGTGAAGTAGCAATGCTTTGGGAGTTACACAAGGTCCAAACTGTTAATGCCACCAGAACAGACAACATAAAGTCTAATTTTCCTAAAAGTGCAGAAAAGGAAAAGGCTTCCAGCTATTAAACTTCTACATGTTCGAGAACTGATCCAAAAGTTTTGTCAATTGTTGTAGTAGTTCTGCACCTTAAGCTTTGAAATTCTATGAAGATTCATGAGAATTGTTTCAAATGGGTAGAATTAAACCACTGCTCAGTACTGAGATTGTGGCACTTAAAGCTACAGAGCCAAGATATGAATCTTGTGAGTCATGAGGCTGTAAATCTCTTTAATCATTGCTAGAAAATAAAGCCATCACGCTTGTTGTGTACCATTTCCAATTTTATGCACATCAACTATCTCACAAAAGGTTTCTCTATGTCGTAATACTTACGCATTTGTTTTAAATTTGGGTTTTTTCATGACTGGATTCTTGGCTCTGGCCTCCAGAACTTCAATATAATGCGGTGTCTTGGGATGCCGGCTTCCAAACACATTGCCCTTATGTTCTGCAACATCCTGCTCTTTTCCCAATATTTTTTCACAATTTTCTCCATCTGCAATGGTAACTCTTTGAAAGGCATCGACCAAGGCTTCTTTACTATTGTCCAAAGCAGCTGTACTTTCTGTACCATCTTCAGGACTGCTCTGGGAGAACTGCTGATCACTGTTCAGGTGATTGCTTGTGGCTGACTCAGAGACATCTTCACAAAAACGATTCTGATCCTTAGTAGCAGTCTTTACTTTACTATTTTTCCTCTGAGTCCTTTGGTTTTCCAAAGCTGTATTTGTGGCATCTTCTTCAATACATTCTGCCTCGTGCCTTTCAGCAGCAATGTCAGAAATGTCTTTAATATTAGAGTTTTCATTAAAGACTGAGGAATCTGCACTATTCACTGTGTCCTTAGTTAGGACAACTTCCTGTTTGCTTGTATTAATCTCTTCCTGTCTTGCCTGAAACTCCAACCTGACAGCAGAGAGCAGCTCAGCTGTCCTGGCTACTTCTTCCTCTTGGAAAATGGCAAGCTTCAGCTTTTCAGCAAAATCAGAGATCTTCTTACCCTTATCTGGAAGCCTGGCAATAAACTTCCTAAAACAAATAAACAAGAATTATTATAAACAATCCTATTTCAAACTGAGATACAGAAATTTTATTAGAATAGTTAATGGAATGGGTGTCACACTGCAACATGAGCTTCTTATTTACATACTAAACTTCTGAAACACGGCAAGATGCCAAGCACTTGCAGCACAGCACTAACTACGCGTTGTCAGTGGAACACAGGAGCCACGAAATGGTTTGGGTGGGAAGGGACCTTAGAGATCATCTCCTTCATCCCCTGCCAGGGGCACCTTCCACCAGACCGCATTGCTCAGAGCCCCACCCAGCCCNCCTCGTCCTCGGCCGCCTGCGCGGGGACAGGCGGAGGCGGAGGAGAGCCCGGCCCGTTCCTCGGCGCCCGCGCTCTGGCTGCCCTCACCGGTCGGCCAGCAGCCGCTCCTGCCGCCTCAGCATCTCGCGGAGCTCGGGCAGCGCCCGCCCGCGCAGCCCCGGAGCCGCCGCCATGGGCGCCNTCATCCCCTGCCAGGGGCACCTTCCACCAGACCGCATTGCTCAGAGCCCCACCCAGCCCTGCACGCTCCCAGGGATGGGGCAGCCACAGCTTCTGTGCCAGTGCTTCACCACCTCACAGGGAGTTATTTCTTCCTTCAGTATCTAATCTAAACCTACTCTCTTTCACTTTGAACCCGTTCCCTCCTTGTCCGTGACTACATATTCCTGCAAATAGTTTTGCCCCATCGCTCCTGTACGTTCCCCTCAGGTTCTGGAAGGCCGCAATTAGGTTACCCCAAAGCCTTCCCTTTTCCTGGCTGAACAATCCCAGTTCTCCCAGCCTTTCCTCACAAGACAGGTGTCATTCCTGTGCCCGCAGGCAGCGGAGCCACACGGACGTGTACAGCCTGAGCGCAGCCCCGCATCCCCAGCCGCCGGAGCCCTGGGCTACCCGGCAGGCGCTGAACGGGAGC
>WBMY01005916.1:3018019-3074811 GCA_013397315.1 Donacobius atricapilla
GGGCGCGGATCGCGGATCACGGATCGCGGATCGCGGTGCCCGCGTCCCCGGGACGGCCCGGAGGGAGGCCAGGGCGCGGGGGCTGCTCGGTCCCGCGCTGGGGACTCGCCGTCATCGTACGGGGATTGTAACAACAGCTGGGAAAGCTGCGGTTTGTGCCCCGCACGGCACGTGTGACACGAGCGGAGCAGCGCAGAAAGGCTCTGGGCTTGAGTCTGACAGCCATTTGAAACCTTTAAGCAATTTTTTGGGTTAGCACTGCAGTAGACTCTGGCTTTTCCCCCTCCCCAGAGACCAGTCTGGTATTCTAAGTTTTTCGACACTTGTCTGTGGAAATTATTAAGCAAAGTATGAAAACAATTTTTACTTCTTTTCCCCCTCAAAATTCTGGAAATTTCTATCATTTTTGGCCAATGCATAACTTTAAAATCCAGGGGGTCCCTTACCTATGTTATGCTACATTTACTATCCTTTATTTTAAAATCTAAGTACTTTCTCTCGTGAAATACGCATCTTTCATTGGATACGCTCCAGCCACATCTTTTAAGCGATAACCAGCAAGATTTCGCTGCAGGGTCACGCGTGCCCGGCGCGGGATCGCGTCGGTGCAGGCGGGTCCGGCTCAGGCTCCCGGGGGGCCACAGCATCCCAGGAAGAATTCCAGCAGGGCTCAGGATTTGCGGACCGGGGGCAGCACCAGCTCCGGGGCTCCTGAACTGGCACCCGCACCCTCCGGGAGCCCCTCGGGCAGCAGCAGCGGGTCGCCGGTGAATGGTGATTCCAAGGCGGCAGCGGGCGGCTTTTAAAGCCGATCCCAGTCCTGGAGGTTGACCCGAGCAGAGTGAGAGGCACATCTCGCAGGGGCTGTTAAGGCCGTCGCTCCGTGAGCAGGACACAGGCAGGCTCAAGCGGAGGGGCTGGAGGAGGAAGCGCTCGGAAATGTCCGCCTGCCCCTGTTTGCGCAGCTGCACGGCCCAGGGAAAGGCTGAGGGCCGGGCAAAGGAGATTAATCCAACAGGCAGCTACCCACGGAAAAAATCCCGGGTCAGGGTGAGAAATCCCATCCAGTGACTCCCATTTCACTGCCTGGATCATCTGTGGAAAACCCCTTGGGGGAATTTTGCCTAAGAGTTAAGGGAAATCACAGAGTTTTTCTCACTGGGAGATCCCCCGCAGTTACAGGACACAAGTTCTGTGAATCGCTGCCGCTGTTATGCAGATTTAAGTCGTGCATCTGTGTCACATTTCTGCATCTTGCGAGAAGGAACACTTGATCCTGCAGCTAGGAGAGAGCTGGGAACACTGGGCATGGAAACTGCTCCTGCTAGCAGAGAAATGAGAATCTAGAAGGAATAATCTCCTTAGACCACTGCTCTCACAAAATGTTCAGCTGCTTTATGACGTGCAGAAAAGCAATGCTATTGTTTACAGTGGGTTCAATTTATGTGCTAAACGGTATAAACAGAAAAAAGTAGAGCAAAGAATGAAGAGAATGAAGTGTTAACATGGCTTCTGGGAATCACAACTGATCATTCTGTACCTCACTTGGAATATTGTTCACTAAGTCTGTATTTGTCCAAGTTCACTGGGAAGGAATATTGCTCATCTTTACAGTTTAGGAGTGTTGAATTTTGGACTAACATAGTTCCAGAATGATGAACAAATAGCTGAAATTTGGAAGGTGCTGGAACAAAGAGATTCTTGGTTATGAACACGTGGGCAGTACCTAGATACAATGCAACTGAGCATCAAATTCGGTACAAATTTGAAGAAGGAACTATAGATTCAGTAATTTAGTACTATTTCTATAAGAAAAGCCGTTGTTTTCTGCTTTCTTCAGCTTTATAAAATGTCACTTCTTTTCACTTGGAAAAGGAGCAAAAGAAACTTTAGATTGTAGTTTTTGAGGGGGAAGAACTACCTTTACACTTTCTCTGCTCATTAATATTGAGGAGCAGGAGGAGAGGAAACAAGCTGCACTATACAATGTAAATCACCCCCAAAATAACAAGAAAAAATGGTATGAGTATTTGGAATTTAATTGAATAATTTTTATTTCATTTAAGAAAAAACTCTTATCAACATGATGCACCTTTGTAATAATTAATTTTTTTTTCCTTAAAAAAACTACTCCTTCCTTTAACATTACTTCTCAAAAAAAAAAAGCCCTAAGCACTTTAAAAACAAAACTGTATGTATTTATACCTATCAATGTACTGGGAAGCAACCATCAGATCATTGTATTGCCTACATCCCACATGCCTTTACAGAATATTGTAACCTCACAGCTGTTTATTTCTATGTATTTTCTCTTTGAATCACCAAGTCCCTTTTTCTTTTGAAAATATTCACATACCTTGAGTTGTAAATGACTCCTCTGTCCTTTTCTTGCATTCCTTCCATGTTGTGCTTGAGGTAGGGCTGGAAGGGCCTTAGCCCATGTCTCTCATGCACTTTTCTTCTTTTACACATGGAAATAGCCCCAGGGGCTGAACAAGAATGAAGTAAAATGTAAGTGGAATGAAGCTCTCAGCAAGTACATCTCCATGCTGTGGAGCAGGGATTTCCTGTGCTGAATTACAGTTCAAACACAGAGAACTTACTTCTCATCTGCCCATATGCAGAAGTTTTCAGATGTCAACTATTTAGAGGTCTCTGAAAAGCATTGGTATCCAGCTGCCAGAATCCCATGTTGCAGGTTCAGCACCAAGCACTGCCGATCTCAGCAAGATTTCATCAGGGATTGTTGGCAATCTGAGCTGAATACACATAAACAGGGAAGAATTACTTGAGTTAAAAACTTGACATTCTTCCTCCGAGCATGACAAACCTGTGACACTGCGATTGTCATGTTTGCACAACTTCTTCTTTAGTTGACACGTAGACTGCTTTATTTTTATAGTCTTAAAAATAAATCTGTGTTATCAGTAAGTGGATATAAACTGTAAATAAAGATGGGCCGCAGCCACCCCAGTCTCATCCTGCTGAAGACTGCAGAACATCATCCCAGATAGATTGAGATGTTATCTGGAGGATCTGAAGCTGTTGGGTTTATTTTCCAAGAGCTGTGCTGCCCAGTTTTTGTTTATCCTGTGCAAGTCAATAGTTTTTATTTCATGAAAGAGTTCATCTGCTTTTGTGACTTGGCTTTGAGAAAGTCTTCAGGCAGGGAGTGCCTTCCTGTTCTCAAGAGCCCGTCTGCCAAGGGAAACACCGAGGAGAGCAGAGGCCCCGCAGGAGCCGCTTTCCATTCCCACACGTTGGGAACAAACGAGGTTGTGAATGGTAAGTCTGCAACCTTTAAAGGTAGGTTTATTTCTAAGAGACTGTTGACACAGCAGAACAAGTTTAAATACAGTGTTTATTGCAATTTATCCTTTTCATGTCCTGCATACTGGATGTATTAAAAGCATACAGTGTAATACATTATTTGTACAGCATATATGAAAAGTCTATCCCAAAATACTTTCCAGAGTATCTGGAATAAATCACAAAAGAATACTTATCATGGTACAAATGTAGTCATACAATTGACTTACATTTAGTGTATTTATGGGCCCTTCCTATATGGCTTTTATTGCTGTTTACAGAAATTTTACTAGTTTCTAATGTGATAGCACTAATTAACTCAGTCTCAAATTGAGAAAATTTATATAGAAGTGTTACAGTCTTTTCAGTCAGGTTTGTTATTATCTATGCTAATTTACATTACTGCTCATTTGACTGGAAAGCTCTACATTTTCATGTAACACAATGATATAAATACAGTTCCTCTCCTGCTCTTCACAGTTACCCAATTTAGACCAGTAGTCCAGTCAAGTAATGGTCATCCAGCTTAAAATCCAGCTGTATTTTAAGAGCATGTCAAAATGTTCTTAAAATACAGCTTTGACTCCAGACCTTTATTTGGTTTAAAAAAAAAAACCCCATATTTTATCAAACAGTTAAGACAAAATTTACACAGAACACCCTTACAGTAAAAATTTAAGGCCTTGCTGCATTCCTAGTAGTCTTGAGCGGATTATCATAATGTTGCAAGTCTCAGAGTTAAAACAGCTTGCAGCATTTTCAGGAGATCCTCAGGAGTATATTAAAAGTAGAATGAACTTCCCTTGAGTCTGTGTCAAAACAGCATTTTTGCCCTCTACTACCATTTATTGAGCACCTCAGAGTCATCAGGTTCTGTTTTCTGAATTCTGGCCAAAATCAGAGGGGTAAAGGATTTTCACTTTTATAAACTTTTCAGTTAATGTCTTTTACAACAACATGAATTTCCTTTTATCTAAAAATACCACCTTCATCCATTCATCTTAAGTTTGAAGGTAATTTTTACAAACTATGGTTCAGAATTCAAGCCCTGAATTACAGAGGGACTGTTTGGGCAAAGAAATGCTAACAGACATTCTGTGAGACCTACAGTTGCATCCCTAAAGGACATTAATTTACCTGCTGGGATTAGTTTTTAGTGTCTTTCTCTTCAAAAACAGATACTGTCCAAATATTTGCTGTTATCAGCCACTAGATGGAGATAAGATTTCGCAGGTACAAAGCCTATCCCTGAAAACAGAGTTATTACTCTTCTTCTTGTGTGTTCAATATGAGATCAACATTATTATTTTAAATACAACTTAAGTAAGTGTACTTGATTTGAATAGATAGGACTGAATTGCATTAGGCTGGAGATAAAAGCAATCCCTTTGGGAAGCTTTGTGTCAAGGTGAGCAACTCCTGGGATTGACACTGCATTCAAGAACAATATTAATCATACAGAACCTAAGTTGTTTGTTTTCTGTTGCAGGTACTGTAATTAAAAAAAAAAAAAGTCCTTCATTCATGTTAACAAAATTAAAATAAAATATTCCTAATTCATTTAAAATTCACTAAGAGTAGAAGATTAAAACAAGATGTAAATAATACACTGTATATATATTTAAATTAGTTCAGTACTAGATACAGTCATTCCTGCTGCTACTTTGAAGCCAAAGACAAGATTTTAAGTGCTTTGGACAAAAAAAACCCAAAAACAACAGTACTCAAACCCCCAGATCCTGATTCAGGATTGCTATTGCTGTTGGAATTACAAGGACTGCTGCAGGTTGCAGTATGCAAACTTTTGTTTAATGAAAACTCCTTCCTTGAATGGAAAAATAAATAAATAAAGCATCAGGGGTTTTCCTACACAATTACTACTGAATGTGTCACCCATGGTCACCCTGTCCCATGACTGAGGAAGTGCAAACCAGTGCCTCAGTCCAACAAAGCAAATTCCATTATAATTTGCTCTATTCCTTACTGTTTTGAGCAGCAATCACAATATTCCTCTGCCATGTGTTGAGGGAATTGTTTTAAACGGCCCAGTTCATCTCTCCCTCCCAGACAAAGAGTGCTGGGTACAAAAGAGCTGCTCCCACGTGAAGACAGCCCTCAACTGCACCAGGTCTCTGGGACAGGTGTGAGCCACCCCCAGTTTGGGTAGGTTTGGAGCTTCCACACTAATTCCCTCTGCCAGCACAATGCAGGTACTGCTCCAGTGACAACAGAATGTATTAGAGCTTCATTACACAAACAGAATTGCAACACAGTTGAGTGAAAAAACCAACTGTACAGCTATACAAGTCCTTACAGACATTTGAAATGACACATTGCACTAGACAGCTTCTGAAGAGGCAGTATTGCCCGAGTGCTGCTTCCCTCAGCCTGCTGCTTCCCTGTCCTCTCACAGTTAACATCAGTAGTAACTTCAGGTATAAAGTTACTGAAGAGCTGCTTTCAGGATAAATTTAGCAAGACTCCATGCTGCTGCTCTTCTCTATGAATTGATATAAATTCATCTAACCAAGCTGCAAAGGCGCAAGATATCTGCTGATATTTGGAAAGCTCGATGAGTGGAGTGCTCAGGATGTGCTGCTCTTTGTGCTAAATTCCAGCACTCTCTTGAACGGGGTGTACGTCCTCACCGGCCTCGGACTTTCAGATCTGTTCTCAGTGCTTGTGCTGTTCAGGAGACAAGAGAAAGCTTACAGAGTTAAGGTCAGAGTATCACACAGCTGGGCTTGTAATGCCCTTGTGCCCTTGTGTTGATACGGACAGGCTAAAATTAAACTTATCAGTGCATTTGGTATGTTCCATATTTCTTTTCTATAATGCCACAAAGAATATTTGATAAAAGCCGTCGCAGATACTGACACATTTACAGGCTGGCATCTGCTGGTCCTCACAGTGGA
The DNA here is from genome assembly GCA_013397315.1 of Donacobius atricapilla. NCBI lineage: Eukaryota > Metazoa > Chordata > Aves > Passeriformes > Mimidae > Donacobius > Donacobius atricapilla. Next base: position 3,024,244 of record WBMY01005916.1, read on the forward strand.
ATGCCCAGCAATAAAGTTATTAGGACTAAGAGTCCTGCAACAAAAAAAAGATAGTAATATTGCATTTAAGAACACAATCATTAAGAGTAATTCCATAAACTCTAAACTGCACAGAGGTGCATTCCTGCATAGAGATAAATCTCAAAAAGAGAGAAGATATCAGATAAGTAGGGACTATGCTTACATACAGAGGGGCCTGAGAGAGGGCAACAAAATAGGTTTCTGTTGACAACCTGAGTGAAAAAACACTGTATTTAAGGTTCCAAAACACATGCCATTAAAATATGCTCTAGGCTGAACTCCAAATTTATTTTTAAATTATGACTGAAATTTTAGTTTACTTGCTGATTTCATATGCTAATTTACATACCTCATACTAAACTATTCAATTTTCAGGGTGGTTACAAGTACAAGTTTATTTGTTGGTAATAAAAGTAATGTGAAGTGGTCCTACTTATTTTACGGGTTTGTTTCCTGTTTTGCCCTTCCTTGTTGGGACTTGTTGGAAATACTGAAGTGCAAGTGCAGAGCCCTGCTCCCAGGGCTCAGTGGCCTGCTGCAGGCTCAGGGCAGAGAAAGCAGGGGAGGAGAGGCACCACACCCGAGCTTCCCAAAGCCAGGCTCCAGAGCCACTGGCACCACACCCAGTCTGCCCAAAGCCAGGCTCCAGAGCCACTGGCATCACACTCAATCTGCCCAAAGCCAGGCTCCAGAGCCACTGGCACCACACCCGAGCTTCCCAAAGCCAGGCTCCTGAGCCACTGGCACCACACCTGAGCTTCCCAAAGCCAAGCTCCAGAGCCACTGGCACCACACCCAATCTGCCCAAAGCCAGGCTCCAGAGCCACTGGCACCACACCCGAGCTTCCCAAAGCCAGGCTCCAGAGCCACTGGCACCACAGAGCAGCAGCAGCGTTCCAGTGCAGACATGGCAATGTCAGGGCACTGTTCACCTGGCAATCCTTCACCCTGGGCCGGCAGATCTCCAGAATTAGTGCAGCCCTCCCTGCTGGTGTTACCTGCTCTGCCAGGGGTCCTGGTCACACCTCCAGGCACAAAGGGTGACGAGTGCCCGAAGCCAGCGCTGAGCAGCCGTGGGCAGAGCTGTCCCGTGTCTGCTGTGCTGCCAGCAGCCACTCTGCACCACAACTTTCCACACCTCACTGTCCCCTCCCTGACTTCTCTACCTAAATTGCATTATTGGCAATAACTACTCCCCAGGAGTTTGCAGTATGATTGCATCTTTAAGAAAAGAATGAATCCTAAAGCATAAATCACTGAAGTAAACTGCACCTAGGACTGAAGTGCTCTTTTAAACTCCACAATCCACTATAACATTTTATTAGCAAAATGGTTTACTAATACAGCACTAATAAGGGGCATTATGAGGAATTTTCCTACCAACAAGCAGAAAAAGTAAATACCTGTATGGAAGATCACATTCTACACCAGTATCTCTGGTTTCTATATTGGTCTTTGGTTGGTTTTCCATTAAGTAGTCCAGTTTATCTTGCAATTCTTTATTCTGGGAAACAGTAATTTTCATCACAAGTTTATTTTATTTATGGCAATTAAACAAGAAAATAAAATTGCACATTGCCCTCTCCCTATAAGAAACAGTGTAAAAGCATATATTGAGAAAATAAAGGAATTCTTACTTCTGGAAAGGATATGAATTAAACCAGCTCAGTATTATTCAGAAGCCTCTGGTTTAAGTCATTATAAAACCATTATAAAATTTTAAGTTAAGAAACTTAGTGTGAATATTGAGACTTTATTTCATGCATTCCTGACGGTATGACTGGTGTCGTAAGTTTAATTTCCATCTGAAGAACAGCAAATACATATAGTAATTATACATCCAGATAGCATCGGATGACATTGGGTCAAATTTAATTTGGTCTCATAAAATAATCACAATAATGCAAACTTAAAAGGTAATGCCTTACCTCACATTCTAAGAAAGAGATTTTGTCTAAAAGTTGTATTATAAATAATTCCTTTTCTTTTACTTTCTTCCTTAGCATTTCAATCTATGAAGAAAAACAAAGACATTTAGTCTGATGATGAAAAAAGGAAGAAAACAATCTAGGTATCACAGGAGGAAAACGTATTTAATATTATAGTTCAGAAATAACTGCATACCTGTAATTATTCACAAACTGCTTTAATCCCTGGATTAGCTACCAAATTTAGTGGACTTCTACTAAAGTGAATTCATTTAGCAGAACAGCGAAACTGAAATAAAGGAACACTCAGAACACATTCATTTTTTTCTGGCAGTCATTGCAAGAATGACCATTCCTGAATACTTTGGTCAAATTTTGCATGCATTCTCACCAGTCACTTTTTAACTCTGTACCTGTACACTAAAATCAAAGCTGTGAACAAACACTAACATCCCCTCTAAAACCACCAGTGTAAAATTTTTCAGCATAACTGGAAACAGTGTTTAATAGAAATATCCCCATCCTGCAAAAAGAGAAAGATAAAATACTCAAGTCACAATAAAGAAAACAGCAGTACTACCACCCTCCCAAAAATTTACTGCTAGAAATTATAAAATATTTAAACAAAAACCATGAAAAAAAATTAAGCAAGACAAATACTCATATTGAACGGAAAAATGAAAAGTTATAACACCAACTGAACTTTAATTTAGTCACCATGACTTTCAGGAATCACGTCACTGACACAATGATCAGTTGCTACTTGGAAAAGCTAAAACAGAAATGTCTTACAGTGTTTTCAGCTGAACAGTTACAGAACACAGGAGTGCTATCATCATCCATCTTTCTCAGAATCAGGTATTTCCTTTTTTTTCCTCTTTTAAAGTCCATGTAAAAACTACGTATGTCATCTAAAGCTATTATCATTTCAGTTTGCAACTCACAGAAACACAAAGCTTGTAGCATTTTCAGAAAATCTTAGAACATATCTTGATCTTTATATTTAATTACAACTTTGTTTAATAGTATGACTGAATTAAGTCAGTTATGTCTTCCCTGGTTCAATAGCTTCAGTCCTGCCAATACACTCCACTTTAGAAAAGATAAACTGTTCTCTAAGGACTTTCAATTGGATCTTTTCTATTAATAGTCTGTTCTCCTACTATGCATATAAGGAAATAATACACCAATAATCAGTGCCACACAAAGAAGCCCAAAGCCAAGCACAGCTGTGTGATCACACTGACACACAGCCATCCATTCCTGCTTGTTATTGAAAATAATCAACTCCATCAGCTGCCTAGGCTGGTTTTTACATCAAACACAAAATATTTCTGTTTCCAAATAAGTGATCAAATTATCTGTCATCCAAAAGCAAGACCAAACTCTAATGTTTCACAGGCATTTACCTTACTTTATATTCATTCTGTAATAGAAAGATCCTAAGACGTGAAATAAATTGAGAGTAACCATTATGTTCACCAAGTATCATGTACAAATAGATTTTATTTAAGTTACAGTTCTGCTTGTTTTTCACATTGGCTAGAGAAAGACAGCTCTCTACACGTTTTTGAGTTAATTAGAATAGTCTGAAGGTGAAGATGAGCATGGACACCTTAAAATCTAACAGAGAATACAAAAAGGAGGACTTGGACAAACAGCTTTCTCCCCTTCCCAAGCACAGAACTGAACTCCAAAAAGACATTTTGTGTTGTGGTGGGGATGCTCTAGGGAGCAGCAGCTGAAGCATACACAACAGTACCTCCAGCCTCTCTGTAACATGTTTTACATAGTACCAGTCAGAACCCATTAAAACCATGCCCTTGCCCCAGAATTACACCAGATTTTAAAAATCTGCCTTCTTTTCTGCAGAGAATATGGTATTATATCATCACAAGCTCCGTGTCTCAGTCTAGCAGTCAAACAGAATGGAGTGGTTAGACCATGCAGGTTACAGAATGAACAGGCTGTGAATTGTGTAACCTATAAAAAACCTTTTGGTAGATATTTAAACATTAGGAACTCAGACACAACCACACACCCCAAACACATTTCAGGAGAAATAAATGCAGCAGTGAGGCTGCATTTGAGGTGCTAAAATGAGAGGCTCTTTCAGCACCAGGAAAAATGTCCTGCAGTTCTGGTTGCAGCAGAGCACCCTCTGAGGACACTGCAGCAGGAGAGCAGGGTCAGAATGGAGCAGGAAAGCTGCACCCCCAACTCAGGGCCAAACAGCTGCCTCAGCAGCTACTGCAGTCCAAGGCTGAAACAAGTGGCTGGACACAGATGACACATCCCAGCATAGCAATTTACTACAAAAGTAAGTTTATTTACTGAATAAGGACTTGAGTACACATCATCTTATACCATTAACACCAGGAATGAAAAACCTGATTTGATTAATCCTTGAGAAGGTATGTCACAGCAAACCAGGAAAACAGAAATAACTTTAGGAGATTATATTAATATATATATATATATTAAATTTTAGAAACCTCAAAACCCACAAATCCACATCTTGAGAGTTTCTTTGTTTCTAGAAGCTGCATAAAGCAAGGGAAGAACAGGTGACAGAGCAATAGATTTTGAGTTTGGGTCGAATACAAGGTAAGGAGGAGAAGAGGAGAAGCAAGATGGGTCAAACACAATAGTCAGCTCCAGGCTTGAGTGGTGGCCAGAATAGTCTGGCCAGAATGGTCAGAAACAAATCAGTGCAAGCCAAAGACTCTCAGATTCCATGGACTGACTCTTGTATCCAAGTAATTTCTGGACTGACTCCAGGATAAAATTATCATCAAGATGTTCCTATATTTTCTTTGGTCAATGCCCATGGCCTGTAGTCCACCTCATCCTTGCTGCGTCTGTAGACCTCAGAATTTCTGCTCACTGAACTCAGCAACCTGCTCCCAAACCTGGCTTTTGCACAACTACCCTCTCAGACTTCTTCATAATTTTCTACAAGCGCTATTCAGGTACATCCTTCAGGCTCTCTCTTCCAGTCTTCTCCAGAAATGTCCAGACAGACTTTCCCTAGCATTTAATTCTTGACCTGACTTACACTGTTAAGACTCCACATTTCTACCTGTATTGCTATAAACTTCATGTCGACATTAAGCACTCGAACAAAACTGGCAACCTACTTAGAAATATCAGTTACATTCATGACCCACCCATGCCTTTCTAAACAGTTCTGCTAACAGTAATAATGTGACTTTAGCAAACTTGGGCCACACAGTCCCCTTCTTCCTACCACGTCATTCTCTCTTACCTCCCCAAGCCACTGTATCCATCGTTCCTGCTTTCCCTTCTCCAGCTGGGAGACATCTGACTATTCCAAAACTGTGAAGAGAAAAGCTACAAGGCCCAAGCTCCAGTTTGTAATTTATCTGGTGTGCCAGCAACTGAGGGGCATCACTTGCTCTCAGCCTGTCAGCCACCCCACTTCAATCCCTGGCATTTCCCTGCCAGGAGGAGAAAGGGCACCTGATCTCTCCCCATCCTGGCACGACCCATGAAGTTCCCTGCCAATGGTGCTGGGTGTGCAGCTTGCATTTCACATACCCATTGCAATTTCTAATGATCTGAATCAGCACGTAAGGTCCAACATGGAATGTGAGTCATCCTGAATTTATCCACTGACTCAGGATTAATATGGTCATGCACTTCTTTTTAAGATCTCTCATCCTTGTTTCTGCCCTACTGCTGTTATCACCTCTATGCTTTTGCTTCCTTCTGAAACCTTGAGGTCATTTCTCAAACTGCCTCAATCTGGAGATTGTCACTTTATCTTGCTGCACCTCCCAGTAAATTCAATTCTTCTTGTTCATCCCATCGATGAACATCTCTTTCTTTCTCACTGCTGCACCTTATAGATTCTCCAAATACCAAACAGTTGTCACAATATTTGAAGGGGCTGTGTAAATACTTTCTAGGAGGAGCTGCGCTTCCAACTTTCTCCTGCACCACCAAGCAACTAAATTTTGCTCCCCTAAGATGGAAAGTCAGATGTAAGAGTCAACAGCATTAAACTGATGTCATGGACAGAATACCTAAGAACAGTCAAGAGGAGAACTGGAGAATTGCAAGCCCTACAAGGAAGAGTCTCTAAAGAAATGCTGGATATGCGAGTAATGGTGTTAGAATGAAAAGTCAACAGAGTTACAAAGCTATTAAAGCAGAAGGAAAAAGCATACTGAGAGAAAACTAAAAGTATATTTGAATGTAGAACCTTTATAAAGAAAGCCTGAAATAGGAATCTTTTCTTCCGTGTAACTCAGACACAGATTTGGAGGCATTAAACTATACTGTGATCTCCTGGATTAGAACAGATCCAGGTATTAGGTAAACTCAGTCACCATTTACCGCTTAACAGTATTATCCATTAGTTTAAAATATTTACCAGAACATAGTTTTAATATATTTAAGTACCATACTATGCACATATACTTATATTTTCCTTATTCATCTACCATTAATGGACTGGGTATCAGTAACACTGATACAGAGACATGAACAAACCAGTCAGAAATATGACTACACAGGACAAACAGATGCTACACAGCATGCACAAAACAAGACAGACAAGACATTGCAACATCAGCCTGAGCTCTCAGAGCTAATTGCTGTACAGGGAGAACAGGATTTTCCCCCGTCCTGTATTTCTCTGGACCTTAACTGGTATTTATGAGAGGCTAGACAAGAGTTTGAAACTTTTTCAGGGAGCATAATACAGTGAATAGGAATAAGCACCTCTGCCTTTTAGTCCTCCGTAAATCACGTGAGCCACTTATCCATACTTTCTGTATTTTAAAACTCACATTGCATTTACAGAAAAAGTAACAACTGACTGATTTAGGTTAATACACCAACATAGAGACCTTCCTAAATGAATGAACTCCATGAACACATTATCCAGTGGTTGGTGTCCATATATTGCTAAAGCAGGGGCTGACATGTCCTAACAAGTTACAAACATTGGCTCATTGTCTGCACATCAACCCACCTCATTAAGCACTACCTTAGTAATGGGCAAGTTTCTAATTAATGACTTGGCCTGGCAATTCCCAGCTGAAAATGCTGATGTTACGCACATATAAACCCTCTCACCAAACAGCAGCAGTGATTCTACTTCTGCTAACAGATAAGCAATGTACTGCTTGCTCAAGTCCACTAAGGAATGACAAACACTTGGACTGGGGAGGGGGAGGAGGGTGTGGCAAGTTATTCATGTTTTGTCCTTTATCTTCTTCCTCCAAGCTCCCAAGGTGGGTTCCTCTGTCTGCACTTCTGGTTTGGCATTTTTGTTGTTTCATTTTTATGGTAGGTACTATGCAATGAAGATTTTGGTTATTAGAAGTTTGGCATCTGCTGTTGGTAATTCCATCTTCTTCTGCTCTGTACTCCTGAATGGCTTCTTTTACTTGACCTTGAAACTGTTCTTCCATACTAAAAGAAATACATTTCACTACATATTTGAAGATGGAGTGTCTCGATTCAGATGTGTTCAGATGTTTAATTCTTCGTGGAAAAATTTCTTCTTTTATACCCCAGTTGCACAATACAAAGTATCTTCTGTATTTGGGTTATCATTTGCTCATTAGCACTTTGTCCTTTCATGCAAGTATCTTCCCCGACAGAACAGGAGACAGCTTCTCCCTGGTGTCTGGTCTCCATTTATTATCCAACGAATCTGAGACTAAAGCTGGAGAACAGCTCATGGGCCATGACCTAGAGACAGTTCAATTCAGTAGTTAGGGGAATTTCATGTGAAATCTGAGTTCTGTAGATAATTTCTTGGCATGAAATCAAATATCCTTTTTTCTTCGGAACAGCTTCCTATGTTTGCATCAACCCCCTTGCCTTGCTTACAAAAGATAAATGCTGATATGCTGATTTCCTTCCCTCTTCTGCTTCTCAACAATGAAACAACATTACATACAAAATAAGCTTACTGTACAATGAAATTGCAATCCATTTCAAAGTGAATTGCATAAATCTCAAAACTAAATTTCTCTTAAATCTATCCAGGTTTGAAATAGAGATCAAACCACAAAATAATTATTTTGCTAATTAAAAATCTATGGTTTGTATTTCGTTTATCTTATATGAAAGTCTCATTTCCTACAGTGGCAGAGACAGGATGAACTGGCTGACCCATACTTAGAAGAGAAGCTTTAATCCCTCTCACAGAACAAGAGCAACTTCAACCCTGAAGGGAACAGTGTGGCAGCAGCTTCCCATCCCTCCTGTGGTGCCTCTGTGCCTGCATCTGCCTGCCCAGTTCCATCTCTGCAGGGGAAACTCCTCAGTGGAAGGGCCTGAAGTTTGTGCCTCTGCCTTTCACCTGTGAGTCTCCCTGCAAATTCTTCCTCTCATCAAACTGACTTTCCTGGATTGCCTTTGCAAGTCTCTCTCTGCCTAGCCATACTTTAAGATGGCTACAAAGGCAAGGGCAAAAAAATCTGAGCCTTGGGTGACCCACTCTGGCCCTCTGTCTCTCCTCACCCATATTTTGAAATCCTGCTATGTACAAATCATATGAGAAAAGGGCTGGATTCCTAAACACCCGCCAAATGCAAGTCCTGCACTTTTAACTGCCAGCACTGCATTTAAAACATACTACACTAAGCTGTGAACAAATAGATTTGTTTAACAAACAAGTTCAACTCAGGGATAAATCTGTCAGCCGTAAATGATCTGCAATCTCTCTCTAATGAGAACATGAGGCTTTAAGACTATGCAGGATAACTTTCTGCTCAGCTGGTGCACTAATGAGCAGCAATATTTGCTCTCACAGAAAGGAAACCCTATGAGGATGAAAAATGTGTGTGCATGAGAGCTAATACACAGAGATGTTGAAGGTCACCAGCTCCAGAAAACTTCCATTTTATTTCTTCCATTTATTTTACTTCTGAAAGTTATTTTCTGTGCTTCTATTTAATTTATGACTGGTTTGACCAGATCAAGTTGAAAAAGGTTCTATTAATGCCTGAGATGGAAGGATTTATTTTCAGGGGAAAAAAATTAGAAACAGATTATTTTTTTGCTAAGGAGTATAAGCACACTGAATTGTGAGTGTCCTCCTCTGCCTGGGCTCAGTTCTCTAGATCACATAACCATTGCATTCAGTGCCAACACAATGAGATCTATGAAGAGGAAGGTGTTAATACTCTTTACCTCCATGGCTTCCTACATTTGGTGCTTCTCTGCCAGCATCCCCTTTCATGCCTAAGTTAGCACTGACCACCACCTCCTACCACATTTTTAAATGCCATCAAAATAGCAGCAGAGAGTTGCCTGCTGCATCACAAAACACCACTACAAAGCTTTTCTTTCACTTCCTCCTGGCTGCCTCCTGTCCTTTTACAGAATGCCCTGCATCTGTCATTTGCAAACAATCCGTCATCTTTCCCAGAAAGGGCTTGAGAGCAATCTATTTTGTGATTCTTTTCAGCCAGGAGATTCATCTCAGTACTTGTCCAATTTTGACAGTTCTCCATGTGAGTTTGAAGCAGTATATCTTGTTTGTTCAGCAGCCCTTTGAAGTCATGTTCATTTCCCCAATTTCTCTGAATTGGAGATGGTAACAGCATAAGCTCATGATTTACACTGGAGGAGTAAACCCCCTATTTATTTAAACTTCGGATCTGTGTTCAATATACAAACATTAATACTAAACAAAGGTCATCTTGTAGTCAAGCAAGTTTAGGCTTTCTCACCCAGCAGCTCATACAGTAGCTCTGTTTCAGCTTCAAACATAAGCACTGCTGATAATTTTGACTGCTTACTTTCCTTCCATTTCTCTCCTGAGTTTCCCAGGTTAGCCTGTTCTCACTCTGTTGACTGCCGCAGAGAAGCTAAGAGTTTCAGAAAGCAAGATTTCTAGCTTTTGAATTGTTTGGTTATTCTTTCTTAATTATTTAAATGAAAGTTATCAATATCATAATACCCTCAAAAACTCTAAGATGGCATGTTATTTTACAGATATCAGCCATAAAAATACTGCAATAATGAATAACAGGACAGGTTTTCATTACACCTTTCTTGATATTCTTTGCCATTCCATTCTGCAATCAGTTAAATTCAGTGTTGGGAGGATGTGTGTTTAAATATACCCTGATGAACATGTCTTCCGGGACTTAAATAGTAGTGCAATCTTCCCTATTTACTCTTGCAGATATTTTTAGTGCTGCTGCTCACTAGTTTTTAACCTAACTTCAGAACAGACTCTTCAGATAGCATTCCTTTTCAATATTTTTGTTGCCAATTTTTCAGCTTCTATGGCATAGTTAGCAAGCATTTGTTTAAAGTGAGCCAAAAAATACTTATCTAATGTTATGTAGAGAAAAGCACAAAAACCATGAGAAGCACCACATGCTTGGATAGTTGAGGACATCCATATCTGCAGTGCTTTTTCTCTTGCCCCATGGTGAACAGCTACTCTTCTCTACATTATTAAAGCTGCTATTTTTAGGCCTTTAATTAAGAGTCCAGTTTAAAACAAGGCATGCCAACTATATTATGGATATTTTCTCAAACACAGTACAAACACAAGCAACAAATAGCACACAATTAAGAAACAAAGCCCCAAATACTAAATGCCTGATGTATTTGGTACCACGTGACCTCATCAAACCTCTGGTACAGGAGTCTTTAGCTAGCTCACTGGTGAAAATATACATGTAGTTAAACAGGTGTTCATGCAGTTCTCAAGGAACATGAAATAAAGTAAAAATTAAAACACATAGGGGCTAAAGGAGAGAGCAAAAATATCTACCCTATGGCTATGTGGCAGTCAAGACTGACAGAGAGCTAACTGAATCTGAAAAGCAGGCAGGCAGACAGCAGTTAGAAGCTTGATAATTAAGTAATGACTTAGTCACCTAACACTCATTAGATAGGATAACCAGATGGTCTAGAAGAGCTTTCTGTGTATATGAAGGCACCAGCAGAGATATATGACAAAGAATTAGCAAGCTAAACTCACCCATGAAATCTAATATTATTGAAATCAGAATCATCAGCTCCAGCTTTGTGGTTTTATTCCACAACAAAACATGGAGCTGAAAGGACTTGTTATACCAATGCAGCCCACTAGAGGTCAAGTTACAACCAGAAGTTTAAAATATATTTAGTAATAAAGGGCAAAATTTAGGCCACCATCCTCATGTATTACTAGATTCATTCGGGGTGCCACATGTATCACAAATCCTTTAGAACTTTTGTTTAGAACCCACAGAAAAAACTCTTAATACAATGTCTGTGTACAGAGATACAAAAGAGATTAAATAATTCTTCCCATTATCCATTAATTAGATGGATTGGATTACTGGACTGGAGAAATTTTCCTTAATAAAATACCATTGTATAAAGACTGTAAGTTCGGTTTTAGACCAGCTATGATGCTTAAAAACAATGACAATGGCAAATTAAAGTAAAACAAAAACCTCAAGACTTGATGTGTCCTATACAACAGAAGAACTTTAATCCCTCTGTGTAAAAGATACACATCTGATCAAACAGAAGGACTACATCAGAATCTTACAAAACAAAGCATACATAAATACATATAAATACAAGCTTGATAAAAATGGAACATCTCCATGCCTAATCAGAAATCCCATAATAGCACATTGTGAATGCAGAAAGAATGCCTTGGAGTTGAGTGGTTTCTAAGCATTTGATATCTTGAGTGTATGATGTCCAGATACAAATCAAAGGTATCTCATGAACCCCCATCCTCTGTGCAGTAAGAGGCTTGTCTCATAGAGCTGCCAGTCAGCTTTGTAAAGCTCCAATTTAAACTTAGCTATTCCCCATGTCATTCTTTCCACTTGGAGAAAAAGAAATGTTTGCAATTACAGCCTTCTGACTGCAGAGCAGTTTCCTGACATATAGGTTGCCTGCAACCTAAAGCATCTATCCAGCAAATGTCAGCAGCTAAGATGATGTCCCTAGACCAGGGTAAGAAGAGATGAGCAGTGAAAAACTGTGCTTGCTCACCTATTTCTATGAGGAATCACATTAAACACACAAACAAAAAAAAAAGAAACCAAACAAAATCTCCCCAGACCAGAAGAACAAAACAATAAAGGTCAGATTTGCCCTTCACATCTGTACAGGAAGCAGACTGTTAATGACTAGACTGCATCGTATCAGAGGTACCCTCTGAATGGCTCAAACTCAGCTGGAAGTTGTGTTGCATTTCCTGAACACCCATGAAGAGATACGGTATTTCTGTATCAGCCTAAAGATCGCAGTATATAACCCACAGCCACTGGATTAAACTGCTTTCATCTACCCTTTCTGCTTCACTGGCTCCAGATGCGTAACTCAACTTGCACCGTAACAAAGGTGGCATAAGGCAACTGCACAAAGAACACAGTTCTCTTTGGATTATGTGCTAAAAGAATCAGTGCTCCCCAAAGACTCTGAGCTGTTTTACTACATCTCACCTCCTCAACCATATGCTTGACTTTCTTCTGCTGGCAGTGGACCATGTCATCCAGATGCTTGATGCGCTCTCTCAGGCTGGCCGCTTCCTCCTCCAGATGCTGTGACCTGGCGAAACACGCAGGAATCCAGCCTGTGAGTGGGGAGCTATGCAGTGTAAGCAGAACAAGAACAACCCCCACAATCCACCATAAATCAGGACAGGCAAATCCAATTGCACTGACAGATGTCAAATTGTCCAAAGTACATTTTAATGTGACCTTAGTCCAAGTGGCCATCTCCACCCAAGTTATCTCACCTTTGTCTTGCATACTGACACGCTTACTCAGAGCCTGAAGTGCCAACAATTAAACCATGTGACAAAACTCAGCTCAAGATGTGTTTTCCTTTAGTGAAAGGCTTTTAGACAGCTAGATCTTTAGTTGCAGAGAGACACATTTAGCCTGACTTACTACTACCTGCAAATATTTTGTAAATGTAAGCTAAACAAAAGCCAGGAAGCAGGTCTGCTGTCAGAGCTGTCTTACAGCAGGGGAGCCTTGAGTCAAGAATTTGGCAGAGTTGCCAACAGCAGCAGAATGCTAACTGGAATAGTATTAACTCCTCAACAGTCAGCAGCAATGTTATGAATGGTTTAAATTTGTGCATAAAACTCTTCAGATAGATTCTGTATTTCTTCAAATCTGTTTAATACAGACAGTGAACTCCCACAGAAGCCCTGACAAGTTGGCTTGGCAGCTTGTCAGAAAGTAGCTATAGAATATGCAAGGAAACATGAGTGAAGCTTTTCCATAATATTTTGTCTTTTTGGCCATGGGAGTCTCCATTTTTATCTGAATGTCCAAATCTTAAAATTTGTCAAAAGAAGCAACTGCTTGCTTACAAAACAAACTGCTGTACTCCTGGGTTCAGGACTGGACAGAATTTGAGAATGGGAGGAAGGGAAATCAAAACCAAAAAGGCTTTTTTCATCTTGGTCTGTGCACAGCAGAAAAAAAAAAGCTGTTAAAGCTGCAAATAGAAAAACCATTCTAAGACAAAGCAGCAGATGGCAAACTGTAAGACATGACTCCAGTGAATGACTGAATTGTATGCTGTTTCCCCCCAAAAGAGTCTCTATTAACAGTGAAGTACTTTGCAGAAATGGAACTGCACCACTTTGACAAGGACTCAAAAGACTCAAAGCATTGCTGCAAGATTTTCACTTGTGCGTATTAAGGTTTCACAAAATTTTAATTTATATTTTGATTGCAATTGTAGCACATATTTTGTATCTCATTGAAAGATTCAGGATCTTAAACATCGACAGCAATGGAGAAATGGAACAGACATCCCTCCTTAAGGTGGGGCTCGAGTGTCTGATAAGGTACAGACAGGTAAAGATAACTTAAGAATAAACCACCATCATCTGAACACAGATTCATTGCTTGCATGGCATAGATTGCAACTGTGAGCCTGCTTGCATTGCATGAATTCCTGCCTGAACTCTGCCTTTACCCTTTTACTGCAGCCTAACTTTTCACACTGAAAAGGATTCACTGAAGCAAGAAGTGTCTGGGTTATTCAAAGCTAAAGGAAAACAGCAATTATCTTTCATCTCCATATTCTATGTTGTATGCAAGCGACATCTGTTCACTTGAAGTTATTATTTTAACAGGCTGCTGTGAAAAGCCATTCTTACCCTGAAACCAGAGAAGCTGGTCACAGATCAATAGAAGGCACTGAGAAGCTCTCAGCAGGGACCTCTTTTATGTTTATGCTTCCCAAAGAACAGCAGGATGCCCAAAACCTTAAAACTGAATTTCTGGGTGCCACAGAACCATAAGTAACAATCAAGTACTATTATTCAGTCTCTGGTTATAATTCATCTTTACCCACTCAAGCAGTGTCATATAAACCTTTAAGTTTAGATAGTGAAAGTATTCATAGTCAGGATCATTCTTCTCTGAATTTGGGAATGCAGATTTAAGAAAAATGCAAGCCACACATATGTCACAGCTTGTTCCATCTACAATGGACTCGGCACATTTGCGAACAACTTTTCAGAAAGGATGCATGAAGGTGGTCATTGTTGCAAAAAAAAATTGTCTTGATATTTTACATGTAAATAAACCTACAGTCAGATGGACAATCCCTACTAGACTGCAGTTTTAAAGTTAGAAAAGGCAAAATTCAGATGTCTACAAAAACAAAGAAACCCCTTAAGTTTCCTGGCAATAGTAGAAGTTCCACAGGCAAGTCATATCTCACCTTTCACTGTCGGAGTTGTTTTCAGATTTTGCTCCAGATAGTTGTAGTTCATTTAATTCAAGTTGTTTTTGCAGCTGGTGACGTTCCTAAGCAAGAGAAGTTATCTTTCAGTTCTCCACATATCAAAATGTAAAGGCTTCACAAAGCATATTTCATTGCAATTCAAAACATCATTTGTGAAATTAAAATAGAAACTGATTAAACAAAATTCATGCATTTCCTATAGCCATGGAGCACAGAATACATAATGATAAAATCAATTTCCCAGCTACGCCTGGAAACAAGATCAGTTTTCAATTTCCTCTATGAAGATATATGGCTGTACTTGAAACTGAATTTTTTCAATGAAAAGATGAGTCATCAAAATCTTTAACTACATAAATGTCAAACTGTCCACATTATCACTCCAAAGGCATCTCCCACTCCAAGGCTGAAATAAAAGGTATTGCTGCGTTGTCTTCCCCAGAGTATTCCTGTTTATTTTTAGTGCCCACTAACATGGTACTTGTGAAGATCTGTGAGGACTTGGGGTCTGAGTCAAGCAAGTTAACAGAGAAGTGTAAGTGTGTTATCCACCTTGATGGGAATTTAAGAGGCATTCAGTCTCACTGGGTGAGTATCAGCCAGATAAGAGCAGATTAAAGAACTAATGTGAAGGAACTCATCTATACTTGTGAACTGTACTGCAATCCTACATTCACTGCATAATACTTAAAAGTTGTAGGCTGAAGCCCAGATGAAGTTACTGGAGCCAGGGGCGTATTAAGCTGAGTAGTTTCTCAGTGTAATCATTAATTCTCCTAATGGATTTGCAAGCGTTAGACAAAAGGAGCTCCATGCACATTAGACTAACCAGTCAAGCCAACAAGACTGGCCTACACCAAAGTATTTCTCAGTAGATACTGATATTAAATATGTACTACAATAAAGTGAAATTGGTGAAGAAAACCACTTCATTTGAAAGACCAGAAGATTGTACTACCTCCAGTGACTAAAACACTCTCTGCTCCTGTATTTGAGATAGTGAGGCACAAATCTTCAAAATAATGAGATGCCTGCTATTGAATGAAATGAGAAATGCCGAAGTACATCCAAGACCATTTCACAGTCACTGCAGCCAAGGCTGCCCTTGAGCTTCACATTCTGCAGCAGCTCCTCCTTCCTGGTGAGAACAAGGTCCAGAACGGCACCTCTCCTCACTGGCTCCTCTATCAACTGGAGAAGACAGTTATCATTCCAGGAACCTGGATTGATTCTACTCTGCTGTGTTGTCCCTCCGAATGATGTCAGGGTGGTTGAAAATCCCCAAGAGGACCAGGGCTTGTGAGCAAGAGTCTGCTCCCATTGTCTGTAAAGGGCCTCATCCTTCATTCCAGTCTTTCTGGCTGGAATGTCACCTGTCCCTGCATTCCCTTTAATCCTGACCCTGTAGGTTCTCCATCAGCTTCTTACCCATCCCCAAACAGAGCTATGGGCACTCTATGGACCTACCACAACATTTCTAAGAGACTCTGGGTCACTTATGATCATTACTTGGTTAGGCTTAGGACACCTTGCACACCAAAGGGACACTGAATGGTTTTTAAATTCTCTCTTTAAAATAACGGTACATTTCCTAAATAAATGCTGCCCTGTAAGGACCACCAGGAAGAGAGAACCACCGCCTCATCACAGGGTGTCTGTGGCAGTCCAGATGCATTTACTGAAATAAATACAGTAACTAAGATGCAAACAGCAATGGTATGTCACTGAGCAGGGAGCTGAGCAGCAGAACAAGAGGAAGTGAAATGTCCTCCATGCACTTGTGCCTTTCCTCTCAAGGCAGCAGTCAGCTCTCATACCTCTTCCATGCGTTCAATCAGCCGGTCCAGCTCACCAATTCTCTGGTCTTTCTCCTGTATGCTGGTTTCTGTAACCTGCATCTTCTTATTTGCCTCTTCTATAGCCTTCAGAAGCCGATTTGTTTCCTCCTACAAACAAGAACATTTACAGTCACATTAGCATCTAATATATAAATGAGGAATATTTCTTCTTCCTTTCAGCTGTAGGGACAGGCTAATAGCTCTTAAAGAGCTCAAAGCTTTCCACTACACCTGCTCAGAAATCTGGAAGAGTTATGACCCTAAAAGTGAATTATATAGAGCAAAAGACTGGGGGTACTTTGAAATACACAGGTATTAGTAAAGCATCATTATGACAATCCAAGAGAATCATTTACCCATTTCTTAGATGGCTGATTTCCCTTCCCTTTCCCTGAGGATGCTGTTAAATAACAGCATGAGAAAAATATGCTGCTGCAAAAGACAGCTTTCTAAACACCATAGTCAGCCATGTTCAGCTTTGTACTTTCCTTACATGTAAAGCAATATGAATAAAAAGAGCGTCTATCTTCAGTCTCCATCATCTGACTCCATCATTTAAAAAATGCAGTTCATCATTTAAAAACTGTTCATAGAAAGGTTGAATTTGGGGGTGGAGGGAAATTGGGGGACAGGAGAGTTCTTCCTCCAGTAGCATCCAGTGAAGTTGTTCCCTTTCTCCTTAAACTGTCACTTAAAATTGGACATTTTTTAGAGAATCAGAAGTCATAAAAACCCATTTACCCTATTTCAGATTCTGAAATCTTAATTATCATTGACATTACAATGTTTGAACCCACGTTTTTCTTAGTCCCACAACCCCCCAAATTTGGAAAGCTTAGTAACTATGGCACAACTAATCACAGAGACAGAAGTGAAGGAACACGCATCAACTCCGATGTATGAAGCGACTGAGAGCCGACACCCAAGCTGAGCACTGCTCTTACAGACTGGCTGTACATACCAGGAGCATTTCTTTCTCAGCCTTGTGTTTCTGTTCCTCTTCTCGCATTTTTTCCTCATACTGACTGTACAGCTTTCTGGTCATCTCTCTCATTACTTCAGCATTGGCTTCCTGAGATGATTCCACCTATGAGAGAGGAAGGTTCCCATCAGTAAGTACAGTATTGCTGGCAGCAGGAGAAAGCATTAGATGATGAGAAAATAAGAGTTTGAAGTTAAGCTCCCCTTTGTTTTAAATCTGACATTGCAAAAGTAGATTTCCATTTGCATCAAGACCGTTTATACAGGTCCAAAACACAGCATTTTTCCAGTATTCACATAATTTGAATAACAGAAGTTACTGTTCCATCAAGTTCCATGTTGCCTGAATTTAGCTCATTTAGTCATTGCTTATCCAAGATCAGGCCATGCCTCTTTGCTGAACCCTTCCATAACAGCCTCCAGGTCACTTGGTTTGTTTCCCCATTGAAACAATACTGTCTCCCCCACTCTACTGAAGCATGGACTAGAGATGGACAAGACTCAACTCCTGTTTCTAAATGACCATGAACACTCAAAGCAACACTTTATTGCAGTACCCTCCCTGCTCTCTCTTGGGTTTTCACATTCTGCTCCTTGTGTAGGCATAAGAACTGGGGTAACTATGCAGCAAAGCAATCAAACTGAAAATTAAAATTCTCAGGTGTGTGGAAGGGTTAATTTTTAACAACAGAACCAGAAACTTTACTAGAGCTACAGGGAAGGCAGAATGGTAATTCAGAGACAGGATTTCCTGCTGTTGGCTGAAAACAAGACTGAACCACACCCTCAGTAATTAAACACCAGATAGGATATTCACAGCTTAGGCCCATCTCCTGTGTAAACCACAATAAAAGTGAAGTAAAACAGCTAGTACAGGACTTAGTTCTCATCCTAGAGATGCTGTGCATCAGCCAAGGTTATAGTGAATTGCTGAGGGTGCTACAAAAGTGACAGGAAGGGGAAGGAATAAAGTGTTCCCTGCTGATCACCACACTTAACACGACTACAAAAATAAAGGGTTGTGATTATTAAAGTTTTGGGTAGGATTTTTTTTTCTATTTCAAGGACCAAAAGGTTTAGTAAACCCTTGGGTTCACCTTGCATGGCAGAAACAAGCTTGTTTAGTACCCTGTAGAAAACCAACTGGGCGTTTCACTCTTTGAAAAGGGATGAGCCCTGAAGGACTCCACTTGTACTGCAATTGTCTCCTTTGTCATCTCACCTGGGCGAACCCTGAAACACAGGTAGTGACCTGCACTTCACAAGAGGGGTGGAGTTAAATGAACTTTCCATGTTTCAGGAAGCCTGAAAGAATTGTATCATTTAGAGAAAGCCAATTATCAAACCCCAGATTCCTAAAGATACACTGAACTGGAACAGGATCTCTGACCTTTTAGCTCCATCACTCCTTTCCTTACATCTTGAGCCATGAGTAAAAACAAGCATAAAAAGGTGGATATATCAGGGCATCTGTTGTAAGATGCTTAAGTGACATCTCCACTCTAAGCTATTACAGATTTATGAACAAACCAAACCTCCTTAATAAGCCCCACAAGTGCGTTCTCCACCCAGAATGTAATCATGGTACACAGAAGTTGCTGCTTTCCAACACTAACCTCCCAGATCCCACACCATCCTCTTACATTCACTCCTAGAATGAATTCCCAGATGTCTTGGCACCTTTTGAGACAAAGTTTTATATTTAACTGTCAAAGAGAGTAATGAGGTATATTATTCACCAACTTGGTACTAAAACTGAAGGTGTGAGGGCAGAATTTACACTTTTGCTGTGTAAATGCAGGGCATGTATTCTGCAGAGCTTGACATGCTTGAAGGTAAACAAATCCTTATGCATTCAGTTGAACTGAGACTTAAGCTGCAGTTCCCTGCTCTTAGAAGCAGACATACCCTTCCCTGGCTTGCTGGGGCATGTCCTTAACATTATAGTGAAGCCCAAATTTCTGTTTTAAAATCTTAATTGCATCATCTTTGCTTCTGTTACTTGATTTTTCCCTCTTTTTTTTTCCTGCTGACAACAGCAGGTGCAAAATACAATTGCTTTTATAGCTTCTAGAGCTTCACTGTGAGAGGAAAGCAGAACATGAAATGCACTTATGTTTTCTTGTTTAACCATTCATTATTAAGCATGAGTGCTAGTCACTAGCTAAACAGCCAGACAGAAACACCTTCTCTGACAAAATTAAACATGAATATAGCTGCAGTCACCTTAATTTCAGGAACTTTACAAAAAATAATAACAAATTCTTAAAAAATTAAAAAATGCCAATTTAGTACTATATCCAAATTGGTCTACTTTGAGCAATTTTAACCAAGACAAAGGTTGCCAGGCCAGGGAGAGGGGAGGGGGGATGTTGGTTGTTTTATTTGGGTTTTTTGTGGGCTTTTACATTTGGAATACATTTGGCTGATGAGAGGAGAACATGGTCAAGCTTTCTGTCATATTAAACCTGGCAGTTTGTGTTTTATTCCCTTGCATTTCTCTGAAAGAAATAGCTTAATTCTCTGTTGAAGATACTTGCTGTTACCTGCTGCCCACATGCTCATAAGACCTAACAGACTACCTACTAAAAATGGTGCAATACCAAAGAAACTCAACAGCAAGAAATTCATGTAGCAATGTGTAGAGTTGTAATGTTCCTTCACTTAATAGGAATGGATGCCAACAACCATTTAATGGTTTGAATTTTCACCTGTCAACATCTCTGACTCTTATGTTACATCCCATGTTATGGGAAGACCGCCCATCGTCAGTTGAGATTCTCTGTTATTAAACCAGTATTGATTCACAGGAATAAGTGAGCTCAAGGGCATGATGAGGGCATGAAGAATGAAGAACCCTTTACAGATAAAGCCAACGAATTCATTTAACATCCACCTAATTCTCTTACTGTGCAGTATTTTTAGGGGAGTTTATATACCACACCTTTAACTTCAGTAACTGATTTTCAATTTGCGCTGTTTCCAGTTGCTTTTGCTTCTCTCTCAGCTTTTCCATAGATTGTTCATGTGTATGTTTTAAATTCCTTATTTGTTCCCTTATGTCAGTGTTCTCCAAGGTAACATCCACTAGAGTTTTCTAGAAGAGAGAGGCAAAGCACATATTAAAATGAGAAGTAATTTGATGAATTAATATAGGCAAGAGACTATGAAACACGCAGCACATTTAAAGAGCTTCCTGACATATTAATGCAGTGTGAACAGTTTTGCGAGTTTCAACAGTTAAAATGATGGCTTTTGTTGTTGCTAGAAGGTATTTCTGTGAGGAGTATACGCAGTAAAATCAAATCCTGGAACACTATTAAAAAAAAGGAACATGGCTACATTTCAGTATGGATGATCTTCCCTTCTCTCCTTACATACTAAACGCAGTGGACTGAAAACAAGAAACTAATGTACAAGAATGTAACATTCTTGTTACATACAAGAAAGCAGGGACATTAAATTGTTCAGCTCAGATACATGGGAATTCAGAAGTCTTTAAAACAGAAAACTCAACCCCACCTTGTCCCTCCCCCTGCATTTCAGAGGTTTGTAAAGTCTCACAGGTGTCTGGCATCCGAACATGCCACTTCATTTCTGTTACCAGCTGAAGGCAGAACTAAGTCAGGAGATGCCCCATTTTGCACTATACAGGCCAAATCACATTTTCACCTTAGATCCTTCATAGAGACATGACTTGTGGTATTAGTCTGCTGCATATCAGTATCTATTTATATCTCTTCATTGTACACTATTTTGATTTTTTTTTAAAACACAGGAACTTCTGGAACATTTTTCTTTGTTTCCTAAATTGGTGCTTTAGATATCCAAGACAGTACTTTATGGTGTTGCTTAGTGCTAGAATCTGTGTTTGTCATCCATGTTTTCTGTGTGCTTGGAGATCCATGCTAGGAAAAGCAGCTGTGAGCTGGAAGCAGCTATGAAGATGTACCTGCAAGTCTATTGATGCTGATGTCAAGGAGCTGTTCATTTCGCTAAAGCTATCTAAGGCTGCAGCCTGCACTCGCACATGATTCTCTAAGGATTCCTGATGAGCATTTGTCACCTGAGCAGGGGAAAAAAGAAAAAAAAAATTTATATAGAATAACGATCGAGTTTACCTATTCTTTCCAAGAGAGCTACAGAGGAGAAAGATGCCAAGGTCGTTTTCACAGTACTAGGATGCTTTAAATATACAGGCCTCAAAGTATATTCTCACAAGCAAACAGAACTTAAAATCCAAATAATCTAACAGAAATAAGGCATGAGTACCTAAGTTTATTGTTAGTCTGCAATCACTGTATAAGCTGTTACTTTTGAAAGGATGAAAGGACAATTGGCAGCTGTCTATTCAGAAAGATTATATACATAGAGTGGGCATATTGTAAAATTTCAGAGCAAAAAGCAGAAGAATGCAAGAAATAAGGAAATCCAGAACTGTGAATTGTAGAAAAGCCTTAATTAAGAAGGAACTGACTAATCAGGTACATAAAGAAGCCACATCAAGAAGACGTAAGGATGAAACAGTACAAAGCAGGGAGGGGCAGCCAGAGTGCTTTGTTGTACAAGTGAAAATTAGTCATTTTCTGATACGTACACACACACATGCTCAAAAACTGAAGGGGAGGAAGACACAAGATGACATCATTCAAGAAGAGATCAAAACCCAAACAGTATAAATTATTATGAATGATTCAATAATAAAGAGGAAAAGAGTGTTACTAATGGAAGCCAGCCCAGCTCACAATCTTAGATGGACCAGATTTGTTTCTTGATAAAAACAGAAGAACACCACGGACTGATACGAGGGACAAGTGTGTAGTAACCAAGCCATACACAGATTAGATCAGCACAGGGACTAGAGGCCAAGTAGTCATTGTTAACCTTCTATAAATGAATGCTCATGTAAAACAAACAAAAGCAGAAATGTTTTGGATGGATTAAGAAAGTTACAAGTAAGAATTTGTGTGAAGGAGCCCAGGGCAGGATATTGGAAGAGCAAATTTCAAACAAACTTTACAAACAAAAAGTTGTCCTGGAAATTGTTAAGATAAAAGCACAGTGATTGAAAGCTGAAGTAAAGAGTATAGGAAGGAGTTTAAACAGGATTTGCAAATAGCACAAAAGACAACAGTCATGTAAAACCAAAATCAGCTCCCAAATAACTAACCAAACAAAAAGTTCATGTTATTAGGAAGAACAACACTTGTGCTTCCTTTCAGGTAGTCCAGAGTATTAATAAAAAGGGAAGGATGTCTCCTAATGTGCCATTTATGTCAGAAGGAAGCTTCATGAACTGCTGATTTGCTGCAGAACTAGATATTCATCAGAGCTGGTCAGAAACCCTTAATTAAGGAAGAATTTCTGACTCATGCAGGATTTCTACTGGTCTGACAGAAGTTCTGGAAGTGCAGGATATCATCACTGCTATTCAGTAAAGATCAGCAGCAAAGACAACAAAGCTGCCCCTGAATCAGCATTTACCACATGCATGCTGGGGGGACAGTGAGTCTTGTTGGCAGCATTACAACTATTTAACACCATTTACAGAAATTGAGTTTTCTCTCTCTCTTCCTCTCAAGTCGGGGATTTTTTTTTTCTGTCTTTTTGAGAGAGGTTGCACTGAATGAAAGTACCAGTTTACAGCAAGCTCTGATTTTTGTACCTAATACAACCTGCAGGGAACTGACAGCCTCCAAATGAGGATGGCAGAAGGGCACAAGTCAAGGTGCCAGTCCCTTGAAGTCAGAATACTTTTAATTACCAAAGCTTCCTCTGAACCAGGGCTGTAAAAATCAATGCTGAATAGAAATTCAAAGCAAGTTTTCAGGGGGATTTTTTTTGATCAAACAACTCAGCAGTTTAATATGAAGGCTATTTTTACAGAGTGCTTTATTGCTAAAGCAGCATGTCAGAAGAAAGACAGGTCATTGAATGATCATTGACATATTCCATTAAAAAACAAAAGGTCATTTGAAGGACCTTAATACTAATGAATATTGCTACTACTTTTACTTAGTGTTTAAGCAATAGAGTCAGTAAAACAGAACAAAGTGTTGAAATGACTCCAAGTTATCAGTTTTTCCTAATTATCAATGTTATGTATTTGATTCACCTGGAAGCTGTTACATCCATCTGCACTAACTACCAATACACATCAGCAATGGTATCAAGATCATTCTTTTCTTTCCAAGAATTTCCAGCCAGTTAGTAATTTCATATGCAAAAGCATTCCTGTCCTCCTTTACCTTCCTGGATGGAAAAATAAATAAAGAAAGAAACTACAGATGTCACATAAAACAGTGAACTGGAGTGGTTTGGGAGATTAGTTCTGTTCTGCTAAAGCAAAAGAAAAGTTTCTAGATAACACTGGGACAGTTATTCCCCTATGCTTTCCTGGCAAATGAATGGATACTTACTTTCAGTTCGTTTGTAAGCTGCTGTATTTTTCGTTTCATTTCATCATATTCACCATACATTTTCTTTCTTACTTTTTCCAGAGTTGCTCTCACCTGGTATCAGAAAAATCAAACACCTTCATGAAAATTTTGGATTATACTGTTTATATAGTAGGGCATGATTTTCTCCTCTATGTTCCTCATTGTTACTTTCCATAATTTCCATTGTTAATCTACCACTGCATAACAGCAATTTATTCTCAAAAAAAGAAAAAAAACGTTAAGTCTCAAGACTTGTCTACATAGGGATGATACAAATAACTGTAACTATGAGTAATTCTAAAATTCTCTGTACAAGCTTAAACACTTGTAAATTAATAATTCAAATAAATTAATTTCAACTAAATATCCATAAGTCATTCTAACCTCATTACTAAATGATTTTAAATTAATTTGATCATATATTGTTTTATTTCTGAAAAAAAGGCATGGACTTAATATACCTCCATACTTTTAAAAGTGGTTGGTTTCACCTGAGTATCCTTTGCAGATAAACACTTCTAATTTCAGTCTTTTGGACTTGTGTCTAACTAAAACCAAACTAGCTTACATTTACCAATGCAATTTCAAATCTAAAGAACAGAGAACTCAATTTGGTTTCAAGAACTATGGGTACAAATTATTCCTTGCCTTTCTAGGAAAAAAACCTCACCCCCCACCCAAGCTGGCTTCCAGTTTGGCTTTACAAGCCACTGCAGTCATGTTTGCCTACAGCCTACATAACTCAACCTCTATTTTCCCCCCTTCCTCACCTCTACCAACCACAGGCTGATTGCAGATCATTTAGGGCAGTGAGTTTACTGTGTCTCTGCACAGTGGGGTGAGGTGAACTTCAGCAGGGGATGTTTTCAGCAGCTCTGCATGGAATCCCCCCACTGCCTCCCAGAAAGAAGGGCACCAAACCTATGCAAGGAGTGCTCCCTAGCCACGGGCTCCCTTCGGGATGAGGAAGAGAGAAGGGAGCTGCCTCCTGGCCGGCGCCTCCGGAAAGCACTGCTCCCCCTGTGCCTCCCCATGCACAGGCACACACACACACCCTCTTGCAATGCGCAAACCGGACTCGGGCAGAGGAAGCTGTCAGCAGCTCCGACACGGCCCATCATTTTTGGTGTATTTGAGTCAGCACATACACGGCACAAGCTGAGGACTCTTGTTGAAGACTCTGCTTTTAAAGATGACACTCCTCTGGCAGACCAAAGATTGCAAATTAGCAGAGCTGAACACAGCTTCCAGAAGAGCAAAGTCAGCATGTCTCCTCCCATGTCTTTCCCACTTTTTCCTGAAAGCATCAGTACCCGGAATGCCCAGGCAAGACATGCAGCTCTTGTGGTCTGACATGTCTCTCCATAAGGGACAGCCAAGGGCAGGAAGATGGTCCCAGCCCAAGCAATCCCCGGGTACCAGACAGAGCTGGCCCTGCTGTGTGCCAAGTCACCTGTCCCTTGACACCACCCCAGCAGGGCAGAGAAACTACCCGGGCAGGAAAACAGCAGCCAAGGCAGCTCGTGTGCCTGGCCAGCCCTGCAGCACCGACAGCCTGCCAGTCCCTAACCTCAGCAGCTTGAGTGTGGTGAACACGGATATGACAAACTGGGAGTACCAAGGGAGAGAAGCAAGTGCTGATAGCCACAGACCAGGCAGATGTGAGGAGCACACATGATCACAGTGCTTTACACTGCTCGCTTGACTCAGGGTTCCTCCCTTTTCTGTCAACTCAGTTTGCACTTGAACCAGTCTAACACGATATGCTCTGGCCAACAGCCTCCTGGGTGGTGAAGGTGGATGGAAAGAGGTCAGATTATTTGCCCTGAGGTAATTGGGGTGCTACTGCCACAGACTGAGAGACTGATGGGCAAAGAGATGCTGAGTTTCAAGAACAGAAAAATATCAAGCAGGATCAGAAATGCAGTTTTTGTTTTTCAGGAGATCTTCTGCCAACTATGCTAAATGAGCAGGCACAGAGAAAGTAGTACAAAGACATCCTTATTAGGCTGACTATTTTAAGGCTGCCCCAAAATATTCCCCAGTGATTTTACGATGTCACCTAATTTAGAAGCCTTTTCAAAGCTGAGGGGGTTTGGGGATGGGGGAAGCAGAGGAAGAGAAAGACTTTATCCTTTCAGGTGTCTGCTTACATAGTTTCTTCCATCAGCAAGCACAGTTCCCAGGTATAAAGCATGATTATTTCCCAACTCAAATACTATCAAGGCCAGCCTCTAGCTTCAGAGCAGGTTCCCAGTTCAAACAGATGTTGGGCTAGACATCAGTCATCCCATTATAATCTCACAGTTCTACATGGATATATGGAAAGGGTATTTAACAAATTTTGAGGTGAAAATGTAACTCACTTCTTTAATGTAATTCATCTCCTCTTTCAGCTGATCAGCTGACCAGCCATAAACCACCATTTCTCTCTTATGGTTGTTGTCAGTTCTGTGCACAACACCATACACCATCCCATGAGAGAGCTTCCCTGGAGACATCCCATTTGGTACATGGTAGAGCTCCTATAAATTAAAAAAAAATTTTAAAAATCAGTACTAGAATAAAAAAATCTGAATAAAACCGCAGTAACTTAGGGCCAGGAGAGAAACCACTTATAGTGAAAACACATAGTACATATGAACACTAACTCACAAACATTTTGGAGCCAACCTATCAGCCTTCAGGTTTTTGGAAGAACTATGACCAACTTAAAATTGATAAAAAATACAGAGATGTCTAATTACCACTGCCTTCAATGGAAGCCATGTAGGCACAGGCTGGATTTGTACAGGGAGAGGTAGAGGCATGTAAGAAGAGGTTAACCTGGCTTATTTGCATTCATCACCAGATGGTACTTTTCTGCATTCCTGCAGAAAAAGTAGTCAGGTCTCTAGTTCCCTCTAAACTCTTGCAACCACAGAATTATCCCTCATTTCCCAAACTCCCTGCTGCAGGAAACAAAAATTCACAAGTTTACTCAAAAAACATCTAAAGTTCTAAGAAGCTGAAATTAAAACCTTTTAGGCAGTGTTCCTTAAGAGAAAATATCTGTTTCTCTTGAAGATAAAGCAGAATTTCAGTTTGCATTTAAAGCTAAGTAAGAACCTCCAAAGCAATCAAACTCATTTCAGGTCTCCATTTCTTTTATAAATATTGCAGAACTGACATTGGAAGAGCTAAAGCAAAGCTATGAAACAGCATTTATGTGGGTGTTCCAGTGTTATTAAATACTGTAGAAGGATGAACCTCCTAAATCAGGTGTAGCTATGTAAACAGAGGTTGCTTTAAAGAGCCAACATTTTTATTTGAATGATCTGCAGAAATTTGTGAAACATACTTATAATAATTGCAGGTCTCACTTCAAGCCACCCTTCACAGACTCCTCTTGTTCATCTCACCAATACACTTAATAAGAAAAATCTTCATGCAAACAGCAGGAATCATTTCCCCCAGCATATAAATGAATATCCACAAGGTCAGATCACCACCTGACCTGGCTACTCACCTCTCCTCCCTTCTAATCGACCCAGGGAAACATCCCTCTGTCGCAAGCACCCAAATGAGTCAGTCCTCAGAACTACTCATTTCTCTTCTTGATTGCAAGGAATTTAAACAACTACCTCCGATGAAGACATCCACATTATGACTTTTTTTTAAAAAAAGGGGAAATATTCTTACTGAATGTGAAATATTTGCAAACTAGGAACCTAAAAATAATCAGTGATTTCTGAATGGAGAGTTAAAATGAAAAGTTTGGAAATACAGCTGTTACTGATAAGCTTTGCACATTGTTTCTGAAAGGTCAGTTCTGGAGAAAAATCAGGTAAAGATGGTTTTACTGAACTTACTTTCTTATGCTGGATATACCAGATACAGGTACACTTGAGGACATTTACTACATTAACTTTAGGATATGTTTGGGTTCAGGTTTTTTGTTCTAAGCATTGTATAAATACTCTCTTTGACACCACACAGAGGCTTAAAGAGATGTTCAGCATCTTAGATCCATCTGCAGCTGCAGCCTAGAGATCTCCAGTCCTTACCATGATGGTGAAGAGAGGACACCATCTGCAGCCTAAAGCAGCAGCACTCTCAGTTCTAGGAGCCAAACTAACACAACTGTGCTGGCAATATAAGAATAAATACTTCTTTAGGTAAGGGGAAAATGAACAGGAAAATTTACTTGTATTGAGAAAAACTGATAGAGACAGATATTTGTTTTACATTGTGTCCTTCCCACATGGCACTGATAGATTTTCCTCAACACTGTAAATCCTACACACTTCTTTATCACATTATTAATAGTTTAACCACGTTGCTGAAGCTCTGGGGGTGTGTGTGCAGGGCTGGGAAGGGAACAATCAGAGCAGATACCTTATAAAGAATATTTCAGGCACAGAACAACAAAGCTGTAAGCCTTCATTTGAAAAGAAAGCTTTAAAACCACTTAATGAAGAAAACATTGGGCAACCAGCCCTACCTATACATGATATAATTTTGCACTTTGAACACATTATATGCAAAGCTTCATATCCTCAAAATTAGATGCTTCACAATTATGTATTATTGGGGCTTTTGCTTTGCTGTTTGGATGAGCACAAACAAAAGCCCTACACCTCATATTTAGAAACAGAGAAATACAGAAACCAGATGGGGACATGACTCAAAATTATTTTGTTTGTTTGTTTCCAGGGTTGTACAGTTTCTTTCATAATTCATTGCAGCTCCTCCCCTGCATCTGGAAAAAGGGATTACACACAAGTTTCCATTTTCCTGATAACAGACTGAATAATCACTTTGTTTAGAGGTTACCAAGGCACCAGACACTGAATTCATAAATTCATACCCTTTGCCCATGATCACTCATTTTTAATGAGGTGAACAGCTGAATACCAGCAATACCAAGGTCCTTTGTGCCTCTGAAACATTAGCAAGATTATCTAAAGTGCTGTTTGCAGAGTTCTGGCATAAAAATTCTGACCAAGTTCTTTATTTTTAGAATATTATGAACACATTCCTAAGGAATGCTTTGAAGGATTGCCCTCTCCTCCTCCCCTCCCCTCCCAATTCAGACCAATGGGTTTGCAGCTGGAGAATCACCCATGGCACTTACATACGTGTTTCAGAGATGAACAGACTTAAATTTACATTATAATGGACAGTACATGCAGGATTAGGTGAGTACAAAGGCAGACTGGTCACATGTCTCTTGCAACAATGCTAAACTTGCCTGTTATCTGTATTTGCACAAGCCTCCTAAAATGCCTGTTACTTCTCTTTCAGAAGATTAAAAGACTCTCCATCATCTGCTGACTGTTCCAATTCTGTGTGCTACCTAAAATACAGGATACTGGTTTTGCCCTGTCCTTATTCTTCCTTCCTGTCAGAATCCCCAGACAAGTGCCTGTTACAGTTTCAGTTCCTGCTCGTTTTAAAGACGTGTGAGCCAACAGCTACGCAAGTGACTGTTCTCATGTTTCCTTAACCTTTGTCTTTCCTTGCTATGAAAGTTCTATTCCAGCCATGCTTATCTTCTACTCACCCTTTTCTGTTTAGAAACTCTTAATTTCCTCTCAGTGACCACTTGTTCCAGGGTTCTGTATAAATAGCCAAAAAAGGGGCTCACTAAGAAGGGCAGTCTTCTCTTAGGAGAAAGGTTACAATCAGAAAATTCCTCTGAATGCAGGGTTGAGATGGTTGCTTTGTTGACTACTCCTTCAATACAGCTTTGCCTCTAAACAAGACCTTGCTGAGTAGCTGAGTTCTCAAGTATCTCCACAGAACTGCAGCACTAAGCATGCACTGAGCATGTGCCAGTTTGCCTCCTCTCAAGCTACTTCCACCCACCTTTGTCTGTTTTTCTACATTTCTGCCTTGTACTCTGTTCTTCCTCTGACACATCCTCTCTCCCATGCTTCCTCTTTCACAAATCCTGGATCTTCCACATCCTCAAGAATTACAGGATAGTTTTTTAAAGTCAAATACTTTCCATTATTTTCCTCTATGTACCATACATACCCACTCTCAGAACTCAGATATTTTCCAAGCAGGTTCGCAATGGTCTCCACCCTTATCTACAGTGAGGCATCTCAGGGAAGATAACAGCATAAGTAAATACATGCAAGACTTTAGGAGCAGGTAAATAATGTAAAGAATAGTGCTTTAAGATGGGAGGGTTCATTAGATTAATCAAGCATTGCTGTTTAAGGTCAAAATATCAGCCAAATCCCTTCTAATGTGAGCTGATGACCTGAAAAGGCAGAGTTAGCTTAATCAGTTTGTGAACATTTCTTTGTACCTATAGTCAGTCTTACAACAGCTCAAGTTGACAGCAAGGACACATGGTGTGGATGCTCACACATCCTGGATCAGCCTCCAGGAACAGACAGCTGCACTTGGAGTAATCACAGAATGTACCAAGGAAACACTGACTGTGTTTACCAAACTAATAAACATTTTAAACAGAAGCCTACACCCCAAGGTTGCAAAAGTCTTGGTAATTATCATGCATCCTGTTTGTGTCTCTGTCCAGGGAGGCAGCACAAGTGGCATGAAACCGGTGAAGATATTACAAAGCCAAACCCTAAATTAAAGTTTTTAGCTGTTTTTTCTATGGCCCATGGTTTTACTTGCATTATGTAAATAACACTGAGGGATGATCTGCTTCCTAGTCTACCAGTTTTATAAATGAAAGTCAGCTCATATTTTATACTTCTCCCTGCCCCACAATTGAAAGCAAAAGCACAGAAAACACTTTTTTTTTTTTTNAAAGGACATTTAATGTAATGCTTAACACAATTCTGTGGTAAGTATCCCTGTGGCCTTAAAATTATTCTGACTCATGATCTTCTGTTTACCTACACCATCAAAAAACTTTTAACAGGAATTATATCAGTTAAGCAAGTCTTTATCTTTTCTTTAGCAGCCACACTCCAGGCATTTCTAAAATACCCAGTTATCTTTTACCTGTTCACTTGTTACACAAGGAACAAGCATATTCATGTTGTTACTGGGGTTACTATTTTCTATACAGTAAAATGACACATTTGTAACATTGAGCTCCCCAAGAAAAGTTACTGGGCTCTGACGAAAAGGTAGCTCTGCTTTTATATGTCTTTTCATACTCCTGTATAGTCTGTGAAAATCACGTTACATTTAGGAATGTTTTACATTAAAATAGTATCACAACAGGGAAAATATACCACAACAGACATGAGTGTTCTTAAATTCATGAAGAATGCAAGAAGCATAGCTGAACACGTTCCAACTTTGAAGCTCCTTGAGTGTTGACTTTAGGTGTCCATCTCCAAAGAGAAGTGCCAGACATTATACAAAGTCATATCTAACCCATGAAATCTGTACACAGAATGTCAGTGTTTACACATTGGGAAACTAAGATACAACAAATACAGCAACAGCCTCAGAAGTCAGTGGAATTCTTTCTGTAGTTTTTATGTAGTGCTGGTTTGAAAAAAGGTGTTGCCTAATTAGTACACGGCAAAAACCAAGCGACCAGTGCTGGAGAGACTGGGAAACAGTAACATCACCTGTAGCAGATGAACCACATTTTTTCAGGCACAAGTTCTGCTCTGCTGACAGGAGTGGGCTGGCAGCAGCGGAGAAAATAGGCACTGTCCTAGATTCCATGTGCACCACAGCCCCACGTTCACTGCACTCATATTCTTGAACCAGGCCTGACACAAGTTTCTGCTTGATTCTCACCATGATGTACAGAAGCAAACTCCCCTTCTGGCTTCTTTATGGCCTACTTTTTTTTCTGGGAAAAAAAAATGTTTGCTGTACTTCTGTATTCTTGCTTAGGAAGTAAAAAGAATTTCACTTCTTAGTTGTGATGTTTTAAAAACATAAGAAAATTGAAGTGTTTGAGGATATATACAGCCAAAGTACCAAATTGAGTTTAAGACTAAACACTGCTCAAACTTGGCTGAAAGCCACAGACAGTAAAGTGACACAAATTTTCAGAGTGTTATCTCATTTTCATTCTCTTGTCCACGTAGCCAAATGAAAATGAAACGTCTGTCTATACATATCTTCACATTCTGCCCTCAAAAGCTGAGCTGAAGCTTCCAATGACACTTCCAAATTTAACCATGACAGTGAAGAAAGAGACTGATGGATAAAAATAAGCCCAATCCCAAACAGGGACATTACAATTGTCTGGTAACCCTTTATTATGCAAGACAAGAGAGGCTTCAGGATATGCAGATTTTGCATACAATCCGCCAAGCACAATATTCCTTTGTACTTCGTGGTGAAGTAAACAGCCTCACACTACTGTCACCCATTGTCTGTCATGGACAGAATTAATGGAACAGAATCAGCATAGTTTGTGATTCTCTCTGCCTAAAGCACTAACAATTCAAACAACCCAACCAGCCAGCCTCTACCTGTGAGTTAAGTTTTCATATGCTTCTTTCAGGGTATCATATCCTTAATATGGGTATAAAACATCCAACCTGAGACAAACTCACTCCCCCTTAGTTTTTGAGATCAGTCTCTAACCCTGTACCATCTGCCAACCTTTCACAAAAGGCAGGGAGAGGACACCCTAGCACAGTATTGCCGGCAGCAATTCTGTTGCACCCAGATCCATCACTTCATTTTAATCTCTTACACTGGTTCCTTTTTATTTCATGGATTCATAGCAGTAACAAAGCTAATCTAGAAACTTCCTGCACTTATACAGATGGAGTGAAATACAGCACAAATTTCTTGTGAAGTTTGGACTCCAGTGAAAAAGGCTAAGGCAAGAGCTATCAACATAACTGATAAAGAACCACTTCTGGTCTGATATCAAGCAGCAGCATAAGTTATTGGGAGGATCAGCCCCAGAAAAAGCTGCTGTGCAGCTCATTAGCTAATTTTGCAGCTGAAGCACCTCTTAGCAGTACTGAGCCTGGGAGATGCAGAGAAGTAACAAACACAGCGAGCCATCACCGTGTCACATTAGGGCAGCTCAAAATCACCTCCTTCTAATGAAAGATTTGAAAGAGGAGATTACAACCAAATGTCACGCCATGGTGTATTTATAGTTTTCTGACATTCCCTCCAACACTGCAAGGTCTTTTCTCTCCCCTCCTCAGCAGCGGTGTCAGAGACTTGTCCTGCCCAAACAGGAGAGAGAGAGCACCTGCAGCCAGGCTCTGACTGCCTGACTTAGTTGAGCATTCCAGCAAAAACTGTGAATCTCACAGATTGCCCTACAGTTCATTTCTGTAAGTCACATTAATGTATTTTCAATACCAAAAGCATTTCTCATGTTCCCGTTTTCTTAGGAGTCAGCAATTAAAGTCAGCACAGAACTCTAGATTCCAACAAGAGATATGATGTTAAATTTGATTCCAGCTGAAGCTGGATTTTTTGACCTTAAATTGTAAAGTGCAAGGTAGAAAAGAAAACAGAGCAGTTTCCTAATTTCAGTTTTCCCTATATCCAAAAAGGGGGCACAGTTCTCACAGGACAGTGTGAGGATTAGCTAACATTTGTAAAACTTGTTCTCAAAGTGCTTCAAGCAATTTCCTTAACATGAAGTCAGCTGAACACAGGTGATCAGCAGACACCTGATCATGGTTTTTAGATTTTGTTTTTAACTAAACTGTGCAGTAAAAGCATCACAGCATGGCTAGTCATGAGGCATGTGTGCACCGTAAGTTACTGTATAACGAATTTGAATAAGCAATCAATTACACAGACAATAAAAATCTACAGGTAATTCATTGCTGTCTGGCTTTAGAGACATGAGGAAAAACCAGTTCATGAGCAGTGATTTTTTTGGAGCTGTTTCCATACACTATGGCTATACTATCTGTGTGGTATTTTTTTAATCACACAGAAACTGTAAAACGCAAGTGGGTGGCACAATTCCTCAGTGTTTTTTCATTACTATTAAATTGGCTGATTAGATCCCATCTAGCTCTGAAGCCTGACTTTATAAGTCTTTCAATTATCTAAAAGTACTGAACTTTAGAAACTACTCAGAACATACAATATTTAAATTGCACATGGTGTTTTCTGGTCTCAGCCAATAAGGATCCATTGTTTTGCACAATTGAGCCAAATAATGCATTTAGTATCTTCATATCCTCTCCTTAACGCTCTCTGATATAAAGACCACTTGCCTTTACTTGTATTATGGGGGAATAACAGCTCATTAAATACAGGGTTCCACACAGAAAAAAAATTGGTCACATAAGAAAGTCACTACAAATTATCCAACCTGAATGCTAACAATTTTTTCTCATTATCACATTACTCAGAACCATAAAGTGAGCAAGGTATGAGTAAATACCTATCCTCCTCAAAAGCAAACTCAGATTCCTCTCAGGGCAATGGGCCCATAAGCTTAGGCCAGTCTGAGGGTTGCTGCAATCAGACACAAGCTGACAAGAGACCAGCAGAAAAGCTACTCTAAGTGCTACAGCTAAACACCTCTGTAAAAAATGAATTATTACTATTTAATGGTGGCCCAAATTTAGTTTGCATTAAAGTCTATTTAATCTATTCTGTAAATAAAATTTCTAGATCCTGAAGAACCAATTACTCTGCCAGATCAGTGTGTGAAAATCTGAGTGTATAAAAGATTCCAGGACAAAAACCAGCTGATTAGGAATCCTTATCTTGAGCATTTTACTTTGGATTCTTTAGAATGTTTGTCTTTCTCAGTAATTTTACAGTTATTTTTGCCTTTAAGTATCGCTAAGAAATTATTTCTAGTAAATCCTATTGTTTTTCTTCCTATTATCATACTACTATTCAGCCATTGAGTCTGGCAAACTTCACCAACTTGTTTGATTTTGGTTTATCAAAGTATAAATGGGGTGAGGTTGTGGAGCCTATCTAGCTTCTCTTTTTAGTCTTCATCCTTAAGACTAATTAAACATCATCTCTTGCAGAGAAACAGCTCTTACAGAACAAGTTCTGCACCAAAGCAGATTCTACATTTTTTTCTGTGTGCACACTACTCAATTCTGCAAAAGAAATGCCTTTCTGAACCCTTCTAAGCACATGACCTTCAAATCCCTTTCACTTCAGAACAATCTCGAATTCTTTATTTTATGTTTTTTGTTTGTATATCACCCTTTACCAAAATTAGCTGACACACACAAACATCAAGGTACCCAGCACACCAACTACATTAATGCTCAAATATTGCACACTGTTACACCTACATGAAATATAAAACCCTCTTTTAGGATCAAGAGGATCTTGATCAAGATAATGTTCAATACAGGACCCTGTTCCTTCTAACAGTTTCCTGCTCTTTGATATATAAATATGAAATAATCAAGTTTTAAAAGTACCTCAGTCACAAATCACCTACAGTCTCTGTCATTCTTTACCACTGTCCTTTTTTACATGCAATTTTGCTATCACTAACTCCAAGGCTTAGGCTCAAAGCTCACACCCAACTTGATGACCTTCCACACGTTCTTAAATCTTCTAAGATGACCGGGCTTTGGGCTGGCAAAACAACAAATATCAACATCTGTGTAGAGAAATGTTTACTTCTTATTTATAGAGAATTTAACTTTGATTCTTACAACTTACACTTTTCTTTCTCTCAGTTTCCTTTAGTCCCTGTTCAGGCTGTGACACTTCATCCGGTGGCACTGTTAAGCGTAGCCTACACACGTTCATCTGAAAGAAGAACAAGATTTAGGTGTTACAAAAATGATCGTAATAATTTGCTTTACAGAATGAACTGTACTGAGATTCAACGTTGAACTTACTATTTTCTGTTTTCTACCACACAGCTGACAAAATATTATTTTTAAAGGTTAAAGGGGGTCTTAGCTGACAAAACAATAATTCAAGGGCATCTCCATAGTTACATACCTGAAACAGCAAAAATTCATTTCAATCAACAAATTGTTCTTAGGTACTCATAAATGATAGAGAGCTGAGATAACAGAACAATGAACATAATTTTCTACTTTCTGCATTTTGTTTGCTGATTTGGCATATGTTTATTCTTCAAAAGAGATTATTTAGAAACACAGAGTGTATTTTAGAGTAAATGCTTCTTTTCTGCTCAGCATATAGCCGAGTATTTGATCCAAGGATACCTCAGTACTGCAACTCCACTAAATGTGAAATAGGAGTATTATTGAAATCTGATACATACAACAAATGGTTTGTGAAGCTTCAAAACACTTCAGAAAATCGTTAAGAGGTGTTGTTTCCTAACTGATTTTAGAACAGCCATCCTCTTGCCAGCAGGCACAATACCCTTCTGTCCCCAGCTGCAGTTTGCCTTGCTTTGGGCTAAGACATCTTTGGTTTAATGGTGTTTTCCAATCAATACATTTCATACAAGAATCTTGCTTAAAACATTCAGTCTTTGTCCTATTCATGAGACATTTTTGTGGGAAACAACTCTAAGGCCTAAGCAGAGCATAGCAAATGAGGAAATGAGAAATGTGGCTGTCCGAATTCAACGCTGCACAATACCTTCCTGTAAAATCCCAGCTGTCTGCTGGCAACAAAGAGAGCTCTTAAAGCTCTTCCTTAAAACCTCTGAAGTATCTCTTTCATGATCACTGTGGGCCATCCTCACTCTTCTTCTACAGCCTAGCATCTCATCTGATCTAGATCTCCCCAGTTTCTCCTGAAGTCATGCTGAGTCTGTCTCTCTCTCACACCCACCTTCCCACTGCACTTGTCCCAGCTAACAGCTCATCTCTTGGTCACTAGAGCACCTCCTTTTGCCTTGAAAATGGCAATAATGTTCTGCTCACTGCATTCAGAGCACTGCAGCAAAGCCCTTCCCATACACCCCAAATGCTACCAATTTACAGTTCATTTCTTCCAACTGTCTTTCAAATCATTTAAGCTGCCTTGGCTGCACTTTCAAGCCTCTTTACAAGATAACTGAAGAGACCACTATTCAGCAGCTCAACAAGGATCCCTATTTTCCATTTCCAGACAAAAGGCCTTTTTCAACTTTTCAAACAGGCTTTAACTTTTTCTTCTTCCCAAGCAAAAACAAAAGGAAAAGCTATCTGCAACTTCACTATTTTTCTTCGGGCATTTCTTTAAATCTGTTGAGAGGACAAATCAATAGCATTTAGACTACTGCTGTCAAGTCTTCTAGAAATGTTACGTACTGCCTTCCATCTTCCTCTCAGTTTGGTCTTTCAGGTCTGCAAAGCCAGTAAGAAACAGTGTCCTGAAATAAATAGAAGTCTTAAAAATATGTGAGATCTGTCTGTATTATAAAGAATAAGAGGGGGAAAAAAGCCTCTGAGAAGATCAAGGTGAAATATAATCTATTCTGTAGACATATCTGTGAAAGCAATGTTTTGTACAGTGGCCTCTTCCCCATTAATTCATCATTCATCCATATGCTAGACAATCTAGAACAAGAAGCCACAAAGTGACATAAAGCCCCCAAAACTTAAAAGCGGTTTATGCTCTCATATTTGCCAAAGAATACTGAAACAATGAATGCATTTTAAAATTATGAAACTTGGTACAATGGCTTTTAATACTGATTGGCTGCTATGTTTGTTCTAAGAACACCAGACTGTCTCTATATACTACAGAAGCTGGTGGTACTTCCTACTTACAGATCGGTTATCCAGATACATTGGTAATAAATCCCTCCTCTTTGGAACTCATGAATTCATAAGGTAATTAACATCACCTTTCCTCATCTATTTCCTTGTGCCCTTTCCTCCCATTAGCTTATTAAGGCTCTTTCCTCTTAAAACATTCCTGTTTACAACAAGAAGGGAAACATCGACTGGCATTCCTCCATGTAAGCAAACAAAGACCAGAGCCATAAATAGGAAATACAAGTGAGTTTGTGCTGTGCAGGAAGTGATAGATGAGGCCAACTTTTTCTTATAGTGATTTCAACCAAAGGAAAACTGGACAAAAAGGAATGAACATATTGCTAGGCTAAAACATTAAAAATGCCTGAAATAACTAGAAATAGATAATGATTGGCAACTCAAAGTTAGGAGACATGAGGTTGTATATGATTCTCTGAAGCTAATAACTTGCCTACTAATCAGTACGAGGCTAGTTATAGCCAACAGAGATTCCCAGTGTGGTGATTGTAAATAAGTAATTATCCTTGTACCTGTACACCAGTGAGTGAATCACGACTGCCCTTCACATCACAGGTGTTACAGGGCTACTATGAAGGAAATCTCAGAAGTCCAGTACAGATGGCAGGCAAGTCATCACAACTACGCTGGAAATATAAATTAACAACAGTTGTTTTTGAGACTAAAACTACTGTGCAATCAAAAGGTCATCACCATGTAAGCTGTTTTTTCTTGCCCTTTTCACCTTGCCTTATCTATTACCCCCAGATCACTTACCCCACCCCAGTTGGCAATCATAAGGATGCCAGCCTTGAAGTTGTGCCCAGCAAGGCTTCTACAGCAGGGGCAAAGTACCACCAAGTTCCTTGCTAGAACAAATTTACACAGGCTGTACTCTGCTATTGTTTACAACAACTGGACTTCCTCAGCATCCCTGGGGAAACAGCAGCAAATGTATAAAGTAACCATGCAGTCCTGCTCATCCTAGGCACCAAATGATGCATTCTACCTAAGGACAGCACTGCAGCCCATCTGCTAAAATTTGGAAACACTATGGAGATTGGAAAGGAACAACAACAGGCACTGCTTTTTCTTCCTGCCCCAGAAGCAGTTCTGAACACTTTACATGCACTGTTCTTGCTCTGCAGGGCTTCCTGAAGGAACAACCCACTGTGCCATTTGTCGGTGAGTTTACTTGATCAAATCAATGAGCAGGCTCACATGGAAATCACAGCAAGCCCTCCTCCCACGGCAAACACTGCTGCAGCAATGCCTTAAAATGGAAATGAAATCCTAACAGGAAGAGCCTCGACTAAGTGCCAAACAGCAGCAGGATAACGTGCAGCTGAGGATGAAAAAGTAATTTCCACAAACAAACTGGGTAATGCAAAGAGAAAATGGGGAGGAGAATGAGAACTACTCTAACAGGGGAAGAGCTGCAGTTCAGTTTCCTTCATCTGCTTACTGACAGTAAGAGCAAGGGAGAAAAAACAGGCACGGACATGACTTCCACCTTACCTTTATGTCATTGACATTGTAACTTTGTGAGCCCAACTTTTAAAAAGAAATGCTGGGTAGAAGAAGAACCAGGTATCTTCCTAACAATCCTACAAGACTGTCTTTTGTTTGATTTGCCGCATCAGTAGCTTTGGCAAGTCAACATTATAAATAATCTTAGTTGTGCCAACATTTTATGCTCTCTCCTGGCTTTTTGACACCAACAACCCATGAGTGGCATTTCCAAAGCTCATCTGAAATAATTTGTGATCATTTGTGAAACAAAGACACAGACAGGAAAACAAAGACTGGACAGGTTCACCCCAACACAATACCAGACAGCAGAAGTTTCCTGACTGCAATGAAAAGTAACAGGTGAAAACACACTTTTTAAACAAATTTTTAAGAAGCTAGTGGGACAGCACAGAGGAGAGCTACTGCAATACAGCAGTTAAGAAAAAAAAAATCTAGCTTAGTTTAAAACACTGAGAATCTATGGCCCAGATCCACAATCCACATGCATGTTTGCCATCCTACTCAAATCACTAGGGTGCAACTTAAAACAAATACAGATGACAGATTCAATTTAAGTAATGTTCTTCAGCCTCTTCTTCCCCCTTTCCAAAAAACAAAGCACTCAGAAAGGCATTAATCAGAATTAACTATAAGGTGAAGCAATTACAGATTTTTTCATTAAAATTAATTAAATTAATGAGCAATGCTCTTATAGAATAACCAAAGTTACTAGTACAGCAACAGAAAAATAAAGGCTGTTCTATTAGCAACCAGTCTCTAAGCATTTTACAGGAGCCCCACAGGAAAAAGATGTGGTTCAATATTGATCTAGCTTCAAACCAGCCCTGGAGTTCAACATCACCAGAATTTAATATTGTTGATACTGACAAAAGAAATGGGGAAAACACATTTATAGAGTAACTATCTACTACCCTATCAGCTCAATGGCCAAAAATCACTCCCTTTGCCTAAGGTCCAGTGTTTGCTTTAGACCTTTGAAGGTGAAAGCAGAAAAACAGTGCATGTTTACTTTCAGTCTTAAAAAGCAAAGAAGAAAGTACTTTCTTTGGTCATTTATCTGTTGGTTAGCCTGCTCCATTTATGAAATCTCTGCCATGAGATTCCACACACAATTAAAGGGCACTTTTCCTGTGACCACAGGCACACAGGACTGTGACACACATCTTTCATTTATCCGGCAGTTATTCTAACTAACTGTCTCTCTCTCCTCTTCTGACAACTCATGATAAATGTGCCACACTTCACTAAAAAAAGGGACAACAGCTTCCCAGTGGGTTGTAGTTGCAAATTAAATTTTTACCAGTTTTCTTAAAAGAATGTATCAAATACAGTTCATAATTGCCAAGAAATCTATTAAGGGGATTAAAATAAGAAGCTTATCACCTGAATAGAAGTTCCCTTACTGTAACTTCTTTAAGAAATACGAGAACAGGGAAACTCAATGAGAACACAGAAGACATATAGGGAACATAACTATGATTTTCAAGTCATTGTAATTTTTCTTATGCAATTTAATTTTTCATGAAGACCAGGGATATTTTTGTCAGGATTAACATTCAGACCTTCTTGCTGTCATGTAAAACCAGAACAACACAACATTCTTCAGTTTTTAAATTATGAATCCAAATTTTTGAAGCATCAAAACAATAACTGCATAATTCAAGAAGCATCACGGTCACATGGATGTATTTTTGTTAAGGATAAGACTAACACTTATTTTGATTTCTTTCTTCACGCATAGAATCAACATTCATGATAGCAGTGCAGTTAACAGCAGCAAGAAAAGGGCTATTTAAAGCTGAGTGGTTGCAGAGACATTCCTATCATATCTGCCTGAGTTTTAACAACTTTTTACAAGCCCAACAGATTAATACATGGTTATTATTTAGTGCATTTATGAAAAAAAAAAATCAGCAAATTATATGTCTGCATTTGAGGAGCTGATTATACAATTAAATTACTATTGCCATCTAAATCATTACGGTGAGCTTTCTCAGGATAGGACAGGCAGGTTCGCTATTGTAAATATCCCGGCACGTTTCAAGGATGCGGGGGAAGTCTCAAACACAAGTACACCTTCCCCGCCGGTTTACAGAACAGGCCAGGGTCTAGAACTACAAAAGGCTTGCAGGGCTCCCCAGAAACTCTTCCTTTCTCCAAGACTACAAAGAACGCACAAAAAGATGCTCTCGCACACCGCAAGCTCCAGCTGAAAACACCGAAAATAAGGAAAGAGAGGGGGGGAGNGTCGCGGCCCCGCGCCGCTCCCGGGCCGCCGGCGTGCCCGATCTCCTCGCGTGGGGTGGCACCGGGCAAAGTGGCTGTGGGACGCGGAGGGGCCGGTGCAGAGTGGCATTCCCTCTGCTCACGGGATAATGGGTGTCGGGGCGCAGCCTGGGGAGAGGGGCTTCCAGGGGAGACCCAGAAAGGTCCGTCCGTCACACAGCCACTCCCGGCGCTGGGAGACGGGCGTGAGGGCTCGCAGGAGCCACTGGCGGCCACTCAGCCCCGTTCTCCGGCACCCACCTCTGAGCACTGTAAGAGAGTGCTGTGTGAGAGCTGGACACTGGCCTCCCCTTCTTCCCACAGCAACTCGTGAGCCACCCAGGTGTGTCAGTTGTTGTCCGTGCTCCAGGAATGGGTACCAGGCTCATCACAAAGCCCGCAGATCTCAGCCAGCCTCGGGGCTGACAGGCACAAAGCCGGTGCAGCTCAGTGCATGAATGACAGCATCAGCCTCAGTGCCAAAGGTCCAACAAGGTGAATGTGGTCTGCCCGAGCCGGCTGGCCCCGAGCCAGATTGCAGGTGTGGACTTCAGCATTTCAGATGCTCAGCTCTTCCGGATCTGGGCTGAGGGAACGCCAGAACCCTACACCACCCTACACGGCCTAGGCACACATCTTCCTCTGCAGCCTTGGGCATCTGTCACCAGCACCACATTCCTCAGTAATCAAGGGAGTTATAAGCAAAATTTGAAAGAAATGACAGAACAAGTAACTTAAACAGCATTTTAAAAATAATTTATCTCCTGTCTCCATGTAATTAAGACCACAAGAAAAGAGAGTTATGGCTACGCAATGTCCTTACCTGTTAAGAGAACTGAAGAGAGGAAATCTGCATTGGAAAAAATGGAAACTTAACTGAACTATGGGTGCCTCACCCTCTCTGTGCACAATGCCTCTCTTCACTTCTGCCTCTCAGCTCTCTGTCCCCAGGGCAGGATATTGAGCTATCGACATGACAAGGATCTGAGGAAGAGAGGAAGAAATCATTGCCCAGCACAGAGGAATGAACGAAGGGTCTGCATTTAGTATGCAGCATCTTTTTAGTTGTTTTCCCAATTACTGTTCTCCTCCGAGGGAAGGTAATATAGCCCAAGGCAAATGAATTAGAACATCTACTTGTATTTGGATTTCTCTCAAGGCAAGATTGAGTGTTACACGTTTCTTTTTGTGGCAAGGTGTCTTGTTCCTACAAACAATTGCATTTCCATATAAATCACCCCCTGTCTCAAGTCCCAGTTGTAATGCTGCATTTGTGGGTTTTCAGGTGGATACTAGATGTGTCATAATCAACAGGAACAAGTTCCTTCACAAGTATGTTGTCTACCGGTGGGGCTATCCCTTAGCACTTGTTCCTGGTCATTCTGATGAGTCTATTTAAATTCTGGTATGCAGACAGCTGGTGACCTCTGTGGTTTCAGCTGAGGAGTTCACAGACCTGTGAGTTTGCCCTGGTTAGTTACAAGTTGTACCTTTGGGACTGTATTTCCCTCTGGAACAAGGTGTGTTTGTGGGGCTTCCCAGTCACTGCAAGGCACCAACACAACTGCTGTTCTAAGAACAGGTACGGAGACTAAACTTGTACTATACTATGGAAAAGGACATCCCTTCCTACATGGTAAGAGTATGGCACAATAATCATTGGCATCGAAGAGTAAGGCACAATGGACCAGATCTCTGGGAAAAATTGCAAGGTCGGCATCAACTTTGAGAATATTGATAATTTTGATGGAAATCTTATAAGTGCAGATGAGCAAGTCTTGTCCATGGATAACAGACAGACAGTAAAAATACGGTCTTCTCAGTTATGTCTATTTTAGTTGCAGCTCTCCCCATTTCTTGGAAAATAGCAGAAAGACATGTTTATTTTATTTACCAATATTTGTTTGAAAAGGAGCATCTTCCATTTAATCATCAAATTAATATCCTCCAAGAAAAAATACATTCATGGTGAGTAGTCTCCTTTCTTTCGATACTCTCAGAATTCCTTCCCTTCTCCTGCCAACAAGATGCACAACTCTAATAATGAGAGTAAATTGTTTGCTGCCTTGCTACTTGACCATGCAACTATTCGCAGTCTCTTCACCCCTCGTGTAGCCTGTGTGACCCCTCTTTGCATGAAAGCAACATTTGGAACTACTGTTTCTTCATCCCCAAAACTCTGCTTATACTACAGGGATTATGGAGCCAACAACTTATATGGAGTGAACATATGGTACTTCCCAGGTGGAAAAAAGAAAGCTCAAGAGAAGCTGTTGAAGCAATATGAGATGTACACAAAAGAGCTGAAAAAAAAAAGAACTCTAGAATTATTTTTGGATTGAGAAAGGATAAACAAATTGGTGATCTTTGGCTTGGACAAAGGACAGTGGCAGGGAATGGGTGACAGAGGCATAGAAGATCATGACTGGTATGCAAAAGTGAACAGGGAATAGCTGTTCACTATTTCCTACCCTTGAAAGCAGTGGATTAGAAGAAAACCAGGCACCACATTTCTGTGTGAAATTATGTCAGAAGAATCACTGATCATGAAGAGTATAAATGCTCCCAAAAAGTAGCTGGGTAAACTCATGGAAAACAAGCTACAAGGGCTATGAAACACGAAGACCTGCCTACAACTACTGACTCAGGAGGTCCCCAAAATGTGGGTTTGCTCTGTTGATAGCTCCCCCATCAAAGGACCTCTGACCAGCCCTTGTCCTCCGGGGCAGGATCAACTCCCCACCAACAGTACCAGAGGTGCCAGGCTTCTAGCAAGCAAGAGGTCTCCTCTGCTCTGGAAAGGTGCTGCTGGGCTCAGCTGTGGCTTGCCTTGGGCACGCTCTGCACGTATTCATGGCTGCAGCTCATTATTCCACGTTTGCCATTCCCTCTCATCCCCTGTGGAATTTTAACACAGTCACTCCCTCTTTCCCCATAGTCTCCCTGTTTCACTCCCTGACACCTCTGGGAGAAGTCTCTGCTTGGTTTCAGCTTGTCCCTGTTTGCCAGGCCCATGAGCTTACCTCCTTGGTTCTGATAATCTGAAGTAGATTTGTCAGTTTAGAGCTCTTTTTTCCTACAGGAGTGATGGTACACTGCTGTGACCATTTCATACTGTGCTTGGGATGTGGCACTAGTTTACAGAAACAAGATGGATGAATAGAAAATAAATCACTTATTGGAAATTAGTTTGACGAAAATAACCCTATTCTGCTGATTTTTACAGCTGGACAGACTGCCCAAAAGGTATAAAATCATACAGACTGCTCATAGACAATATACAAGATGGCAGCAGAACATAATCCAACCAAGATTATGGATAATCCAACCAACCCAATCCAGTCCAGCTCAGGGACCTGAGCTTTCAGTTCAAAACCTACCAGTGCTTTGTAACTACAATGGTCCAAAGACACAGCAGGTTAATTACAGGATGACACTACAGTATGAATATCTGAAGCAATAGTTATAAAGCTAATATAATTACATAGA
This sequence comes from Donacobius atricapilla, assembly GCA_013397315.1. Lineage (NCBI taxonomy): Eukaryota > Metazoa > Chordata > Aves > Passeriformes > Mimidae > Donacobius > Donacobius atricapilla. The sequence goes on from WBMY01005916.1 coordinate 3,069,042, forward strand.
AACAGCAAGAAATTTAAAGTGTAGGCATCTTCTTTTGTTTTTTGTAACTACCTTGTTTCCCATCACCAGCATTACTGAAATATTTTTTCCCATTAAGCTGTGGGGAAAATGAAACTGGATGTCACAGAATCAACAAGCCTTTCTATGAAAGGCCTTTGATCACAAGATGGACACAGAGCATGCAGTACATGGAGCAGGAAGAAGGTCTGCCCTCTTAGAACCGCAGGGGTGGGTAGCCTGGTCTTACAAATTGCCCAAACGTGGACACGGTAAAAGGCTGATATTTTTTTTTTTTTTCATCAAAATCTCCTGTCCATCTTCAGGCTAACTGCTGACACAGTCCAGAGGGGAAAGAAAAGTTCCTGTAACACATGATCAACTGGAATATTCATACGATGAAATTTGGGAGTAATTGAAGTTACAAATTGTACAAGAACTCACACCTGTGGTCATTAAGGTTATAAAGTCCCATTTGTATTGCTACAAAAATGAGGTTATAATTAACTTCTAATAGCCTTCACTTTCCAGGGGGATTAAGATCTATTCTGCCTTCATCATCCCTAAGGCATGAAACCCATTTATAGCAGAGATTATCAAATGGACAGATGCATGTAAAATATTTCAGAACCAGACTTATTAAGGACTGGAGGCTTGATCAACTATGTTTCCTCAAAGCTGTTTCTTTTTTCTGCCAGCTCTCACTGTTGTATTCTACAAACATACACTTAGCTCAGCACCATGCAACTATCAGGCTCTTTTTTGGGTATTACAGCTCATGTGAAAATCTTAGCCTGCTGAAAGTCATAACAGAACCTGACACATACCAGAAACTGAGCCCCCAAAGTCCGTTGCCATAGGTGCTCTTGTATGCAATATACAAACCAATATATAATACTGTGCAGGGTTTTTCTTGAGTCTTTTTTTCTTCTCTTTTGTCTTTCACTGGCAAATCCATCTTTGCTGCATTTGCAGTTACTGTAACCCCTTTGAATTGCCATAACACATACAGCTACCTGAATGTCCAGCTTGGTTTAGGTACAAGCATCAAATCACTTCTCAGACCTATTGATATAACTGTTTGCTCTCACTTAACACTCTTGGTACATGGCTAATACAAGATTACTACAAAAACTCAGAGCCTTTCCTGCTGATCTCACACACACAAATCTAAAATTAGGAATTCCCACATCAGGAGTTTGAATTGCAGAATAAACATTTCATTTGTGCAAAGCCCTCAGTATGTATTTTATGTAATTATTTCAGTTATGGTTGAATTGAATAAAAATTTAAATTCCTGGAGTTACCTGCAATAATACCTTGCTTCCATTTTTACTGATAATGTAGAGTCACAGACTGCAATAGCAGAAAATGTTTCTTTTAATATCTTTGGCTTTTAATTGTTATCCTGCTTTCTACTTAAAGTCCATGATCCTGTTGAGTTCTCAGAGTACTTTTTAACTATACAGCAACAAAGTAAAAAAATGCTAGATAGCTCAATAAGTAATACAATGCCATGTGCACAGTAATTTCCCCTGGAACAGACAGAAAGGTCAAAAGGGAATGGGTTAGTCAGGAAAAGTTCTTTCTGGGCAAGAACACAGAGCAAGTCCATCAAAGCCAAGCAGGTAATGACAACAGGACCAGGATTCTCCCATGTACCTTTATGCATCCATGCAGTGCATTTCACACAGTTTGTAACCTGAGCAGCGGGAAAAATGAGAATTACACCTGGTAGATGTGATCTGTGGAGTCAGACTGTTAAAAGCAGTTTATAGAGAAACAAACCTTACTACTACTAAGATTTTAAAGAAGGCTGCAAAGTCCTAGAAGGGCAGGTTTTTCAATGAAAAGGTATTTTTACCTTTATTTGGGAGGGCTTTTCATTAAGCATGTCTAGAAATCATAATTTTACACTTCTGTAGTCATTACTTTTGTTTTTAAAAAAAGACTGGAATTGAAAATCCACTGAGGAATATGGAATGTACAGAGGCAAAAATAGGACAGTAATTTACCATATGTGTCTGTATCTGAATGAAAAGATCGCACTTTAATTTTTTCAGTCACAAATTCTTAGGGATCTAGATAGCATCACTTCAGACGTTGCTGAAGCATATAGGGCATCAATACAGTTCTGATTCAGCAGAAAAACTACCACCCCTGATTCATCTTCACCATTTCCTTCTTCATGTAGGTCTCCCACTCAGTTCACAACTGGGTCACAGCCCACAGCACTGTGGCTCAAGATGCACGTGAAATGCTGGAAGCTTGTCACTCATTCTCCAGCAGTAGGTTTGGTTTAGTCAGTCAAGCAAGCAGGGCAGTTCAGCATAGAAGTCATATAAAAATAATGCAGCACAGGAGCAGCAGCATTGTTCATACAGGGGTGTGGCTTAGCCAGGACACGAATGGGAACCTGTTAAGGTAGGTAGGAGAGTAGAAAACAGGCACACCCACCATTAGCTCCACTGTTATATTGTCAGGTAGCTGCATTTTAAATCATGTTCCACTCCCTAGAGATAATAGCAAATGATAGATCTCTTCTGATCCCAGCATTGTCATTGTGGCAGGAAATAAGGAAATTTTAGAGCCAGAAATAAACCGTGGAGTGCAAGTTCTTCCATAACTGTGAGGAGTGTACATATTTCAGGGAGTGGGAGCATTAATGACAGGAAATCACTACATGTATTTGACTGACTTCTTTAGTTACAAAGGGGAGATGAGACATTCCATCTTTGTTTCTCCACAGGAAAGGAAACAGAAGAGTAAGAAGGGCAAAGCCAATATTCTGCTTCAGCTCTATCTTATGACAGATGACCAGAACAGCAAGTGGTTGACTTCAGCCCTGCTTCAGGGCAGAGGATGATGGAAACCAGGTCTTTGTCTAGAACATCTGCACAGATGCTACAGAAGTTCTCAGCTGTTTGGCTTTTCCCTTGTTTCAGATCTCCATGTGCTCTCATCTCAGAATGATATACATGGGAATTTAGCAGTTCTTAATGGACTCTTACAGCCCATTGCCTGCTCACACACACAGCTGGGACAATAAAAGTTGTTTAGTGTAAGTGAAAGATATTCTGTTTGTTCTATTACTTACTTCCTTTCTACATACTAAAAAGAAGTTTATTAGAAGTCATGTAAAAAGAAAATAAGGTGGAAGAGGAGGAAGGGGAGGTATTTTAACCATAAAATATCAGGTCATACTGACTCGTGAAATCAGGGGACCTTCTTCATTAGGAAAATTTGGTCCCTCTAGCTCCAAAAACATTCTAGCAGACATCTCTATATCTACAGTATAATGACATTTTTTTATCCTGTCACCAAGAACTCTCATTTCCTCTGTGCCTAAGTCATCATAATAATAGAAAAAAGTAAAGTCATAATCAATACAGAAGATAATGCTGGGTTTAACTGGACTGAAGTTATTAGGAGGGAACGTAGGAAGGACTAAGTAGTGAAGATGCTTAATAATAGCTGAGCCACAATGACTAAATATTGCTTAGGGGACTTCCCCTCTAATGTTGGTCCTAGGAAGGAAATGGATTTACACACCTCACCACTTATTGGTCACACACTGTATCTGTGAATCTGGATGGCTACTCCCCAGATTTCCCATGTGTCATCCTTCAGGATGCTGCAGCCCAGAAGGAGATAAAAACTTCTGTCATTAGCACTAATTCAAAAATTGCATTTCCCTGAACAATTAGCTGCTATTCTTTTCCTCATGACCTCACCATGCTTAGGCATTTTGCTGCACTTCTGGCCTACCTAGGTTACTTGTTTGAGTTTGTTATAGGATAATAGAGCACCATTCCCACCTCAGGAAATCTTTGAGAGGAGTTACTGAAAGGCTGAAAAGCTACCTGAGTGGCTGGACTGACTAACCCATGGAATTCTATTAAGCCTCCTTGAGTTGGCCTAATAGAGCAGATTTTCCTCTATTTCTTCCTGGGGCAGAATTGTATCACCTTGCAGGGGTGAACAGAAATGGCATATCAACAGGTGTGTTTAAATTCTTTTCTGTTGCAGCTTTGCATGGAAAGCAAACAGTAGATGGCTGCTGCATTTATTTCAAAATGCAGCTTCTGCAAGGGGTGTTCTTTTCCCATTAGTTTTGTCTAAGAAGAACTCACAAAGCTTTTTAAAATTCACACATACAGAGTCACATGCATGACAGTTTGGATGTAAGCAGAGAAAAGATACAAGAGGGGTATGGATAGCAATGAGTGCTTAGAACAGACCTGTCTGAAACACCAGTTCTCCCTGGTGCAGAACAAAAACAGAAAGACACCAAAAATCATGACAAGAAAATTGCCCTACTTGTGCTCTCATTTTTTACTAGCATCTGCCTGATAATAACTGAGAAGTAAATAGAGATGCTCTGGATATTAATGTGGGTTAATAGAATTAAAGTAGCACAAAGGAAATATCTTAATGCCTTTGATAATTAACCTGGAGATCCATTGCTGCCACAGGTCACAGAGTGAAGAAGCCCTGAAGGAAGAGGTTGATACACACGTGGTTGTGGGTGGGTTTACAGGCTCAGGTTTAGGTCAGGCAGAATGGTGAGCTGGCATGAAATCAGCCTGAGTTATCAGCCAGATTTAGCTGAGAGAGGCTGACAGTATTCTCTGACACAACTGACATGGGGGGAAGGAAAGGAGGGGATCTGCCTTCCTATGGGGCCCTGGGAATTGGCTGCCGTTGAAAACAGGATGTTCGACCATCAGTCTGCCCCTGGAAATTTCTAGATTCCTACCTTTTAGAGAAACATCTACCCAATGATTAATATAGTAATGCAAGATCCAATCCTCCTCCCTCTACAATCAATAGCCAAATTCCCAGTAATTTCTACCTCTGTAGAACAGAGGTTATAATATATTAATAGCAGGCACTTGATGCATTGAAAACACCTGATGGTTGTTCATTTTCTAGCTTGTTTTTAGTAAACCATTTGGAGTAACAAACACTTTTAAAATCTTAATCCACTGTCCTATGACAGTGTACTTTGGTTAAAGGATTAGAATGAAAAGTACACCAAAATATTCTGACAGCAGACAGGCTAGCAAGGTCTTGTTGAGACATTTGGTACATTTCCCATTTCTCATATGACTGGAGTTACAGAGTCTCTATGAATTTTGGGCTTTTCCTCTCTTAATACATACATTTAGTATTTTGATGGATTAATAAGAGAAGAGAACACAATAATAATTGTATTCCTGCTGAATACAATTATAATAATTGTATTCCTGCTGAACATCTCTGCAGATTTCTTAACAGAATATTGTTTTTCTCACCTTGGCTTATGCAAAGGACAGTGCCCAACGTGGGTGTAAATTGCAAAGGAAGATGAGTATAAGTAGAACACTTTCTGCATCCTACCCATACAAGCAAACTGTCCTGTTTAATAGGATGCCTTTTCTGCATAAATCTGCTGTAAGCATAAGCAGTATTTCATCATCATTTGTTGAAAGGTGATTTTCTGACAACAGTGGAAGCATCTAGAAAAACAATGACTTGAAACATATTTGGCTGAAGCTTTGACCCTGATGGGAACCTGACACAAATTCCTCATCTCTAGGCTGGATGTCTGCGGAGCAGGGAAGACACACTAGCACACGCACAGATGGTATGGTTAGATTGATCTTTGTCTGGCATAACTCCAGTCATCACATTTTCATGAATGGGTGTTCTCACCAGCTGTGAATGTCTGGTTTTTGATAAATTATGACCATCACTACCAGTGCGTCTAATCATGCTGTATTAAAAAAAA
>WBMY01005916.1:3074816-3134082 GCA_013397315.1 Donacobius atricapilla
CTCTAGTCTGGAGATTGCCACCTTGTTACAGTATTACTGAACAGTGAAGACTAGATACTCTGAGCTTTTTATGTCCTTCATAAATTAATTTCTTCAGACTCAGAACCACTCAATTTTCTGTCTTCTTACAGAGCCATGCAATAGTATCTGAGTACTTACAGCACCAACATTTTTACAGGAAAGCACCGTCCTCCTCCTCCTCACATCAGTCACTTCATGCACCTTAACGTTTTGAATGCCACTTGGACTGTGGTTCTACACTGAAAAGGATTTTTGTGGGGCAGCATGTCACTTTCTGAACAGACTGCTTCCTGACGGGAAACCTGGCTGCTCTGTCTTGCATTTCAACAGAGAATTGATTTCCAGGGAGGATGCCCCGAACCGGCCGGAGCCGGCCCGCTCTGCTGCCCCCTGCGGGCCGCGCTCCCCGCCACTTCTCCGGGACATCTCCATCTCCACTGCAGCTCACAAGTTTTAGATTTCCAAACGTTTTCCCTCGAAATATAGTATTTTTTTTTTCCCTCAAGAGCCAGAAATGCCAAGCTCTGCTAAGCACAGAATAGTTTCAGAGGAGCGGCAAAGTTAATTGGTGTCTCATTTTCCCTCTACGTTACTTCTAATCTGTAAAAATGGTAAAGGTGGTAAGAAAAATTGCACTGACAAGATAAGGTGCCAATAAAAGCGTGTTGCTTGTATCTGACTCTGTCTCCACTCAGCTCATCCTCAGAGCATCCTCCCGGGGCTCACAGCTGGCAGCTGGGCACACTCACAACTGTGGTAAGAGGCACAGCTCCACTGTGCCTGGTTGGTATTTTTATATACTTGAGAAGAAAAGCTAAAATGAACAAGACTTTACAAAAGTTTGTGGAATCAAAGCTCAGTTACCTGATATCTAGTGCTCTAGGCTCGGCAGGCACAGGAGGTGCAGGACTATTTAATCACTCAGTGTGGAAACCTATTCAGTGCAGGAATTACTCTGTGCACTGGTGCTGACACCCCACAGAACAGACCCGGGCCGACAGCACCACCCAACTCAGCTTCCCGGTGTCGAGTTTCCTCCCTCCACCCGCACTGCCCTTCAGCTGCAGCTGCTAATGTCATTTAATGGCATACTGACATGGACGCATGCTGCAGTTCGGACACAGCCTCCTGAGCCTTGGCTAATCCGGCTTTGAGCCATAAACACCTGCATTCCCTGGAAAGGCACTGTGAGGCTTTACAGGAAGAGCCACCAGGTGAATACATTCACCAAGAGGCGAGGTAAGCAGATATTGCACAAGTAAAACAAAGCTCCTTATTTTGCTCAAATAAAGCTGGGACAGGTGTTTAAAGTCACGGCCACAGTGCGTCCTGGCATTTCCTGTGCTACCACTCGGGCAATGTCACCACAGCAGACTGCAGATACTGCCCGCCTCTCACTGTACTTGTGGACACATCATCAGCAAGAAGTGAAGTAAAATAAAATTCCAGGGACATAGTACAGATTTCACACACAAGAAAGAAGACCCAGCAGACACCTGGAGAGTATAACCAGGACAAGGGGATTTTTTGGTTTTTTTTCCTATCCTCTGACCAAAATACCCCAAAACCGTAAACTTGCCAAAAAAAGCAGAAAGTCCCAACAGCCACACCTTTCTGTCAGCACCTGGGAGCCTGTAATTGCTGTGAATAAGCTAATGTTAACTTTGTTTCCCAGACATCTGGTGGTCAGGTCTCTTTACTTCCTCTCTGGCCTGATGCATCTAAACCACGCATTGGGTCTTCCAACAGAGTCTGCACTTGTCACTGATGAAGAAAAACAACTGGGAAGGGCAAGAGAGACCATCAGCCAGGTACTGCATTAGAAAGCATACCACAGCACAGACTGGTAGTCCTGAGACATTTACCGGCCCCTTTATAGGGCTGCTGGCCCAGCAGGGTCTCTAAATGGAGCCTGCTTCCTTTAAAAAACTGAATTTCCACGTTTGTGAGCATTTTCAGTTGGTTTGTTATATGCACACAAATCAAAGTTTTCCATTGTGACTCACTAATGCTTAGGAAGTTCACATTTGGGAGGGACATTTTGATCTAAATTACGAATTTGGTCTTGTCTCTAAAATACCTGGACACCATGCACAATATGTACTGAAATAGCAAGGCACAGTGGCTCTGCCCAGTTCAGGAAGCCTCCTTTCTTTGGTTGGCTGATTTTACTGCTTTTACATAGTTTTATTGGACTCGCTTAATTATTTTTTCCTTTCCACTTTTCATAGCCATTGTGCCTGTTAAACAATAAAGCATTTTCTTGTTTGAAGAAAACCAGATTTGAAACTCTTCATAAGGCAAGGAAATCTATACTTAAGGCTGTTGTTCCACAGAAAAGACACTCCACAGAGCCTACTGGTTACTGCAGAGCCAGACCTCAAATCTCAGATGTGTGCCAGGATCCTTAAGAGTGAAAGGAAAGTCAAAATCAAATTAATCAGAACTAGATCCTGAGTTGAATCTTCCCTGCTGTCTGCATTTCTTCCTTACCTCCCATTATGCCTTTTGGTAGGGTCCATCCTAGCCAGCCTGAATGCAACCAAAATGAAAGGAGTACTTGAAACCAGTGAAAAAAGCTTTGTAACCTAACACATGAAGCACTGTTCAGAAAGCCCATTCTGCTGACGAAGTAGAAGTACACAGAAGGCAAAGCAAAACTCAGGTTACCTGTAATGAGTTCCTCCTCTGCACTCACATAGAAGTGTTCCTATAGTTTTCTAACTGACAACTTGGAGAGCTTAAACTTTCATCCTCCACCTGTGCTCTGGATTTAAGTAAATTTTTTTTATTGCCTGTTCTTCTGCTAATGGCATGAAGCTTCAGGATCTAAATAAAGCAGTAAATTGTTATTAGAAGTGGAGAAAAGATCAAATGTTCCAGCTTACATAAAACAGTCCCTGCTGATCTCACATAAGGTTCACTGGTACCAACCATTAAAGGGCTGTCATGCTGCTACTGAGGTAGGTGAGGCAAACTGACTGCTGCACTTGGCTTTGTCTGCTGAACTTCACTCCCCTTCTTGTGTCTTTCCTTTCTTACATGTTAAAAGAAAAACCTGTAATACAAAAAAACCTTTCCATTATTTTCTGTACCTTTTTCTCAATAGCCCAGTGCTCATGAGTAAATTTTGAGACGAGAGTGAAATTTCTCTGAGTATAACATAGTAGGGTCAAGGGGTTAAACATTTGAACTAGTCAGAACCTTGTGCAAAAAAAAGAAGAAATTAAATGTGTTAAAAACCCTGGCAATTTCTAAAGAATGTTGCTCTTTCAGCAAAGTCTTTGAACATTTTGCAATGTTACTTGTTAAGTGCAGTTGGTAGAAATTAAGCAGCTGAAATGTGTAGCTCTACTCACAGGATAGGAAGCTCCAGTAGGCTAAAAGAATCAACATTTAATTACTAAAATATGCTGTGTGATCCAGAAAAGGCTTAAAAGCTGAAGCTATTGCACTGTGTAGCTCACTCAGCAAAGCACACAGCTGGTCTGTAAAAAAATGAGAAAAACACATGGCTTCTGGAACAGTTTAGAAAATAATTTATAAATCAGAACAGATTATTTAATCAGGAAAAGGGAATTAAGTGAGAAGAAAGAGGATAAATCAGAGGAATACACAGATTAATCAACAAGTTACAGTCTCATCACCAGGAGTTGTGGAGGGAAAACATGCCTGGTGATTGAACAGTAAAAAGCACAGTGATGAATTAAAGTATTTGCATAGTACAGGAGTTTCCTTAAATAAAGTGCAGTGCAGGGAAACAGTTACAGGGGACAGCAAGAAGATGACAACTTCTTATTTCAGCAGGCACTAATGAGCTATGATGTCTGAAAGACTTTAATGCTTTTTTGAAAAGGGATGCCTTCCAAACTCAAGAGCATTAAAATGCATTATTGTGACGAGCATCTTTAATTTCATTACTGAGTGAGTGAGGAGTCTATGGAGGACAGGAGGATTTTCTTCACTTGTTTAACATTTCCATATTCTGCACTGCACAGAAGCTGCCGTGTAAAAATCTTGGAGCACTTGCCAAATGTTGGTGATATAAAACATAAAAAACTCTTGTAGAAGTAATTTGTCTTCTCCTATCTACAAAAACAGCCTCAGAAAACCAAGGCCATTAATCCCAGAAAGGACAAAAAGTTCATTGTTCACTATAGATTACTTACACTGAGAGACAAGCATCCACTATAAAAGTCATCAGTTTAGGCTTATAGAAAATATGATTTAGCTTGGGTCTGTTTGTTTAAGAGATATAGTACCTGGGAAGAAAACTGAAGGTCTCTACAGCTCAGAATTCAAGCCATGTCTCTGTAATGCTCTAGAAACTCTGATGTTTATGCAAACCTCTAGGCACCGAATGTCTTGTAACCATGTTTCTTTACATGTCCCCCCCACCTTGCTTCCTTTTATGGAGAGCAGAGCCTCTTCTGAAATTCATTTAAAAATAGATTACATGAAAAAAACCAGGAAAATTTTTCTAAACTAAACTTTGACTGAAGATGAGATTTGATCAGAGCAAACAGGAGGTGGGGTGAACAAATAAGACGACCATAAACTACTGTAAATTTTGTTTGTGGCAATGAAGATGATTTTACCATCACCACAGTTAACATGTATCAAGAAACAGAGCGACCAACTGCTTGGTGAATGAACGGAATTATCCTTTTCAGCGTCTTAAGCCTTTTAGTCATATTATTTGAGAACTCCAAAGAGGAAATGCCACTGCAAGTCAAATGAACAAACTAAAGACAAGTCCTTTTTTGAAAGCACAGGTGGGGAGGGAGATTTACTAAGAAGGATGGCTGCCAGTAAGAGTCTGCATCAATATTGTCTTCCTCCTTCTAAGATCAAACGAGGAGTCTTCTAGATGTTCCACCTGCTTTACAAGTTACAAAGAAAGTAGCTATCCAAAGAGAAGAAAATGCAGAAATTTGTTTACAGCATCAGTATTTCCCAGATAATTATTTTCTTCTTATGTTTTAAACACGTCTTCTGTATGAAATTCAATTGTCGTATCAAGTTATATGCACAAAGTAGAACTGAGAGCAGTGACTTTATTTTAAGTGAATTTTTCTTTTACAGTTTAGTGTAACTGGAGGTAGATGCAATATTAAGGGATCTTTTTCCAGTGGTTTGAAATAAGTCTCCTAGGAACATTATAGGATAGAGTACTGGGCATTGGAATCAGTGGCTTGAAGTTAAATCTACATAAACATGCAAATGAAACAACAAATAAATCACAGCAGTTTCTAGATGATTGTCAGTACAGTGTAGCACAGGTCTTCCTGGATGAAAGGCTGTTTCTGTGATGTCAAAATAGTAATTTGCCAATACTGCAAAAAATTCCATGTGTATGCTACTGGAAAAGATTCAACATTCAGAGACTAAGTATTACAACTATGTCATTCCTGTTATTTCCCATATAACTCAAATGATCAAAAGCAAGTTGAAGGAATTACACGAGACACAAAGAGTCTGTGATCTGCTATGCAGGAATATATTTCTGACCTCGCAGGCAGGAGTTTCATTTCATGTAACTGTATGAAAATGGATACTGCCATTGTCAGGACTTTTGCCTTAATCACATCTGCCAGCCTCACTGTCGGAGCTGTTAAGTTCGTTCTCTGCAGCAGATTCCTTTGTGGGAATAATGGAAGCTCCCAGCAACTTCAGTTCAAAGTATTTTTTACAATTCCATTATTACTTGATCAAATCAATGAACAAGTGCTCGCTAACCTGTAACTGAGGACAAATACTGATAAATAGACAGGACCTAACTGTGGTTTATAAACAATATTTTGTAGTAATGCCCTTTCCTTAGAATTCTAGATTTGCAAAGGAGCAAAACCAGTCTGGTGTAATACAAATGGCAAAAAATATTTTTAGCAACAGAATAGAAAATATTTTTAAAATAAAATCTTCAATGCTCTTTCTTTTAAATTTCCCACAAAGTTTGTTGAATAGATGGATAACCCAAAATACAGATACTTCTGTAAACTGAAATACTAATATATATCTGCAGATATGACCATGCACTGCAATATATCACAAGTAGATAGTCATGAAGGACTTAGAAAGAAAAATCAGATTACATGCTTTCTGTTTCCCTGGTGCAATTTCTTGCCAGCAGCATAAAATTTTCTTATCCATTAACAGATTTAAGCATGTACTTAATTCAAAGACCACAAGTAATTTTACTGGAACAAGTGGGACCCTTTAGCAACTTGCAAGATAGGACTGTCCCAATGTCCTGAAATCAGCAGGCCTATAACATTCTGCCTCTGGCAGAACTGAATTCCTTTCAGGAAATGAAAGATACCAAGTAATAACTGACATCACTCTCACCCTTCCCTACTAAGAACAGAAAGCTTCCCAAATGAAGTTTACAAGGAAGTTGAAGCCAAGCCTCTCTCATCATGAAGATGTGATGGTCCTTTGAAAGTCAACAGGCAGGATTAACATTTGACCTCTAATATACAGAACACATACAATAAAACCTACACTGGTTTTAAAATGTCCTTCCTGGCCCAGGAACTGTGAATCTGCTCTGTAATGCATGAAAGGTATTCATTTGCATTTGTTTTCTTTAGAGTGAAAACCCAAACATGGTATTCAATATAAAGATTTTACATATCAAACTGATTTATATAATATTTGAAACTTTACAAAATAGTACTAAAGTAGTTAATAAAAAGATCAAATTTAAAATATTTACATTTTATACATAATTTCCCGTTACTTACAATTATTAAATAATCTTCCATAGTTTCCTAAATTTTAGGGAAAAGCTTTTAATAACTAAAAACTAATTTTGAATTACAATCAGATGGCTTTTTACTTGAACAGAATTTTAGCAAAATCCCATTTCCAATGTGAAACACTATCCTCACATTTTCAGTATCAGTTATATATATATACATACATATACATATATTTATATATATATATGTAGTTTTATAGCTGTTTTATAATGCAATCATGTTTTCTATAATAAACAGTGGAGATCTAAATAAGAAAATGGCCCAGTAATGATGGAAACATTATATTCCCAACTCTTAAATCCCTTTATGTCATTTGGCTTCTAGAATATCCAGTTTCTTGATAATTTATGTTATTCTTCCAGTACTTTCAAGGAATTGCATCCATACTTATTTAGATTTTTGTGTCATCATCCTTTGAGAAATTATTTCCTGAAGGTACTTCACAAAGACTATCTCCATCCGTGCTGAAATCATCATCGTCGTCGTCGTCATCATCATCAGAATCAGCCAACACTTTACTTGGTGACTTCTTCAGTCTACTAAAACAAAAATACACGTTTGCTATTAAAACAGCACATCTACACACAGAACATTTACACAAAACTTTAAACATTGACAGGCAGGATTGACATTTTTGAAGGATGTGAAAGTACTTTGGCAGGGGTAGTTTATCATAGACTACATCTGACATGAAGGAAGCATGCACAAGATAGAACAAACACATTTTCAAGCACCTCTAACTGAAGCAGCAGAGAGAGGAAACTGTAAACTTTGCACACTGGTATGTTCACAGATGGCCAAGGAAAACTAACACAGGATGACTGTACCTCTCAGCCATTAGGGAAATTTTTACTGCTACAAATGCTAAGAGTGTCAAGTCCCACCACTTCTTTCCATTTTATATTCCCTGCCTCAATGACTTTATTCAGTAGGGAGATCTTGGACAAAAGGCTGGGACACCTAAAGAGTTTCCCAAGTCTGTGTCAAACTGTGTGTGCTGGTGACAAACTTGTAAAGGAAGCACTCATTTTATAGACTACAGGAGCAAGTCAAATGTGTGAGAAGTGGTGTGATACAGAACTGGAAGGCCTGACAAGTCATCCTACCTTAATTCTTTTTTTGCAGCATTAAGCTGTCCTTGCAATTGTTCATTTATGTCTAGTTGCTCTTCAAGTTCTCTCTGGAGTTTCTTTTTAGCATTTTCCAATCTGTCTATTTCTTCTTCAGCTTCTTCAACTTGACGTTTCATTGCTTTCAAACGCAAACTCAACTGCAATATTTACATGTCATCTGATTAGAGGACTATTTTAACAAAGGAATTTTATTCTTCCAGTATCTATGAGAGGGAGAATAAAAACAAAACTTTGCCAGTGTAGTGACACTGTAATCCTCTGTTTCAGAAATATTTGAAAGTCAGCATTAGACTTTGAGAAAAATAATGTGATACGGTTTTTTACAAAGAAAAACCAGCAACAGGCAAAGAGAGCTTTGGTAGAGTAAGACAGCATTATGTGATAGCAAGAGCTGGTTATCAATTACAACAAAGCAGACTTATAAATGTGTCTAAGTTAAGCAACTTTACCAGACAAATACTATACAATACATTTTAAAAACCCAGAAGATTTTTTAAGATCATTCCTGTAATGGATGTCTCCAATTTGAAACACACTGTTCGTTCTCCAGGCAGAATATTAACTGCTGGTTCATGTGCTGAAACAACTCGTGTTTTACTCAACAAAGACCACAGTAATGGTAGAGCACATTGCCATTAGAACATCAGTGCGTGTTTAGGCTTAGAGCCTGTATTTAACAGTAAACAGTTTTTTTCTTTAAACAAAATCTTATGGTCACAAAACAGAATATATTACTTGTTGGTGTATTTACAGGATCAATTACTGTCTGTTATTTGCTTTATTTCTTGAATTACAACTGCTTCGGTAAATGCTTTCTTTTCACAATTTTCAAAATTAGTAACAATTTAGTACTGGACAAAAGGACATGATGCAATGGCAGCTGCAAATATCACTAAAAGGGAGTTAATAAACAACAGTAATCACAATCTACCTCCTATATCTTTTATACATGATGGTTTAATCTAGTAGGATTAATATCAGATATTTGCATATTAGTCTTTCCCTCTACCTGGTCCTTCTGATCAGTCAATGACAGATGTTCATCATCTACTTGCAACATTAACTCCTTCACTTTTCTCTCAAGTCTGCGGTTACTTAGTTGGAAATTGGCTCTATCCCTAGGAAAAAACCAAAACCAACAAAAGACAGGTTTATAAAAAAGGAACTGAAATACTCCCAATCCTGATAATTTAATTCCTTAACAGTCTTTTAAGAATTAAATAAATACTTGGGCTCCCTGCGTGGATTTACTGATTCCATGCAACATATTAAGAATTTTTTTCACAAGCAGAAATGACTAAGGAGAATTTCTTCTGTTACCACAGCAACATTTAGCAACAAGAACACACTCCTCAAGATTAAACAAAAAGCAAACATGAAAGTGGATGTCTCATAGTACAATTAATATTTCTAAGCCTGTTCCTGATATTAGACTGTTATAAATAAGGAGCTGTGGAACCATGTTAGCACTGTGCCCAGTTTTAAATTTTGAGAGAAAATTCTATTGTGCTTGCAGTCAAAAAGAAAATCTGCAATACTTTTATGAAACAATAACCATTTTAATTTGGTGAAAAAACCACCAAGTTAATTGTAATAGAGATTTAATATTAGCAAGAGGCCATAACAACACATAAACATGCATGTTTTGATCTTGACATAACTGGTTTTACCTCTCTTCATTTGCAAGTCGTTCTTCCAGCTCTGTGATCCTTGCCTCCATCTGAGCAACAAGCCCCTCCTTACTGGATCGGTAAGAACCCTCCAGGTGAAGGATTCGGCTCTTCAAGTCCTTGTTCTATAGTTGGAACACACTTGGTTAACACACGCTTACTCACATTGACAAATATCACCTCAACAGCAAATTCACGTCTCCAGGAAAGCACACATCAGTATGTACAGTGATCAGTATAGTATTTAGTCGACATGGAAAGTCATTGACATTTTACAGTTTACTACAAACAAATTTTCTACCACTGTGGCTTACTGAAAAGAATTTCCTGTTCAGCTTCCGTTAAAGTTTTAGGATTAAATGGACCCTTAAACCTCAGATAGTTGCAAGCCCCTTCCAGCAGTACTTTTTAATATGCCATTTTTTTTTCCAAATAATCTGTCAGATCTGTCTTATGCTCCACCCAATTCTTTTGTAGAATTCTGTGTTCTTGCCCTGTTGTAAATCACTGCTGTATGGCTAGAACAAGTAGACAAAGAAATTATTTACATCCAATACCACTATATTAAAGCTATTACTGGGGTGTTCCCCTGCCTTTCTTAACTCTCCAATGCTACTCCTACTACAAAAATAGTTTGAAAAATATTTGTAAAAGGAGACTTTTTGCTAAGATTTACACTTACATTTTTCTAAGGCTAGATTTTAATGGGGACCTAGTCAAAGAGTTGACAGAAAAAAACCACCCCAACAAAAGAAGAATTATATGATGAACAGAAAAATGAAGCTCTTTGTTACAGAAATTCAAAGCATAATCTCAGGTCTCAAACTCAGAAAAAAAGGACTGTTTCAGGAAGATCAGAATTAAAGTATAAGAATGTACATAGTATATACCAGTAGGTGGCATTCTTTTTTCTCAAACAATTAAGATGAGCTCAATGAAACATAATTGAATGCACCTAATTAGGAGTGTTGTACTAACATGTTCTCTAAATTCCCATTACAATCTGTTTTATGTTCTTGAGTTTTTAAACAGTACTATGACTTGTTGAGATAGCTTTCCTCTGGATCTCACCTAAGGGCTATGATAAGTAATCTTGCTTTCAAAGGCCACTGAATAGCAGAATTGTTTACTACTACAGAAGAAAACACAACTAAAATCACAATCACTTGAAATCTTCAACACTGTTCCTGAAGTACTGTTAAGCCTTGGCAGAACAGCTCCTCCAAAAGTGGTAATTTACAACCAGACATAATTACCTGTCTTTCCAACGAAATTTTGTCACACTCCAAGTCTTGCTTTATAGCTCTTTCCTGAAGTAGCTCTGCCCTCATCTGTTCAATCTATTGGAGACAGAAATTTTAACAAGAGACCTAAGTAACATTTGTCTGTATGATACTGTGTGTATGTCTATATATAAACTACATATACCTATGCAATAAGCAGTATGTTCTTTCTCAGAACTCAAGATATATTCATGATTTCAGATGAGCTTTACAGCTACAATCTTGGACAAAAAAATTCTGCTTCAGGAAGTCCATTTTATTCCCAGTACTCATTCTAGGCATTTCATACCCACAATGGATATTATTGATGTTCACCATACACATTCTGTAGGAAGAAACTGAACGCCAAGCTGTTGTATGAGAGACACATCATGTGGCAGGACACTGAGTTCTGAAACATCACATCCATCTTCAAACATATTTTCCACTTGTTTTCTTCTTGTTTTAGTCTGAACCTCTGAAACAGCACCTTACTTGTAAGCAGCGGACAAGTCTAAGTAAAGTTTCTCCTTATTAAAAACAAGCTGGTACCTGAAGACAAATGCCTAGAACTCAGTGAAACACTCCACAGAGAATTGCAGTTTTCTTTATGTATATAAGAAGTAAAAGCTCTTTTTCAACAGGCTCTGCTGCATGATGGATACAAACATTGCTCCCCTCCTCCAGTCAATTTTATGTTTGTTGTACTGGAGGGGGACCAGCTTCTAGATTTGGAGAAGGGGTGGGTTTTGCTTGTTTTGTTAAAAGACAACTTTTTCTATAGTTTCTGTTAATATTTCCTCTCCATATTCAACAACCACAAGGATGATATATTCTCCATGCGTAAAGATGTTAAAAAACTACCTCATCAATACAGACTCAAGATAAGAATGCAGACTTAGTTTGTTTACCTCATTATTGGACTTGATTGGAAAAAGAATTGAGCTCAGAGAAAAACTCTAAACTGCCTAACAACTACTACTGAAACTTTGCTGCTAAAGAACAAAGTTTCTAGGGCTATTGAAATACTTCTCTTGCTTCCAATCTTTCTGAGACTCCCCGCAAATCTCTAAAAATGCTTTTAGAAGCACAGCGAATGTACCACAGCATTTGTGGTTTACACTGCACAGGGCTTATTATGATAGATATCATCTGGGGAGCACAGTGAATATCTGTATCAATTATTGTACCTGCAAAAAAAAAGACTACAAAAGATTTCAGTGGCCACAGCATTCTTCCCTGCTTTACATCAGTTACATAAGAACTTGCATAAATACACCATCCCAGTTAAGCAACTCTCAGTTACAGATTTATCTCAGTAAAGACCTTTCAAAAGTCCTTGGGAATTCTTGCATTAAAAAAAAAAATCAAAAAGCAGTATTAAGAATGTGAAGGTTAAACAAGTACAGCAGATGAAAATTTACCCTAGGCCTTATTTTTTAACCACATCATAATATTAAAAAATACAGATTTAGTTAATCACAGTTAAAGGAAGTAATTTGCACTGTTTCTGCAGCTTGGAAATTGATATATGAATACAAATAATGGCAGCAATGCATGCAGTTGCATATGTTATGTCACAGGATGGGGACAGAAGAGTAGAAGGCATTCCTGAAAACTAAGGTCATAACAGCTCCCAGAATACCAGTGGCAGCACGTGGTTGTGTTCTCAACAGCTGGGTAATTTCTTAAAAGCTCTCATTGTCACATGGAAGCCTAATAATAACAACAACGTTTTATATGTTATATAGTAAAATATTATATAGTAAAGTATTATTTTATAGACACGAATTAGAATCACATGTGTACAACAGCTGTATTTATTAATTAAATATATGAGAAAAGTTATAATGTGAGGAATTACATAGAATTTTTTCTGCTATAATTGCTTTAGCAAGACAGACACAGGAAAAAATACAGCTAAATTTGTGATATAATGAATGACTAATTAAAAATGTAGCTGTTAGCTGAAGAAAGGGGTTTTGTTTTATGTAGGAACTTGCTTAATGGACCACTGAGGTTCCACTGTGCTCTTACTGTGCTCAGAGGCTGTAACAAATTTGTGCAGCCTTCCTAGGATTCAAACTAAGGAATTATTTAGAGGACAATTATTATATTTCCAAGATGACTGCTACTGTTGTTGGACACCTCTTGGTAAAAGCAACTTCACAGAAAGGTAGTGGGAGAGAGAAAAAGAGCTATATCTGATTAGGATCAGAAAGCTACGTGCAAATACACACAAGAGCTTGTTAAAAGAAAAGGGCAGCAGATACAATTCTTGATGGAGGAGATATAAACTGTTTTATCTTCTTATGTTTTTCAACAGTAAACACATAATTAACATGCACAAAGGAGAAAGGCAGCTGTCTGCCAAATTGTGCTTGAAGTTCCACTTATTTCACAGCAGTAAGACATACCAGTTTCACGGCCATACTCTGTGTATGAACCACGTGGGACTTCATGTTCCATGTTCTACCTTTCCTATGTCTAATACATTATAATTGTCTTAAAAGAATAAACTATTTCTGCAGCTTAAGGCAACACTTATCACAGCTGGATTTGAAGAATGCTAACAACAAAGAATTGAGAAAAGCAACTGTATCAGATTTCACAAAGCTTTATCATTTTGTGCCAGCTTTAGGATTAAAAACAGCTGTTGACTTCATTACAGTGAAAGCAATTTGATTTCTAATAATAATTTAGATGCCATCAGTACTGTTCACTATCTCACAGGTTTGCAGCCTATGTTTCTTGTTAATTCCTAAGTAGTGTGTATATATGTGTGTGTATATATACATATATATTCACACACACGCCTTAGACAATTTTCAAGTATGTGACCAAAAAACCCAAAATTGAAAGACAACTTCATATCCAGATTTTAATTTTTTTGCTTCCTACAGCCAGTGCCAGCTAAAGAGCAGGTATATAGCTGTCCACTGGGAACACTTTACCCAAAGGGAGTGAATGATGCAGGTCAGTGCAATTTTATCCTTATCTATTTATTCCAAAATTGTCATGAAAACTAATAAATCCATTTTTCACACTTATTGGAAACAACTCTGAAATCAATAGACTCTTGCTCGCATTTTCACAGAACACAAGAATTGATGAGGGTATCATAGGATTTTTCAATTATGTTTGCAAAGTCAATACAGCAAGAGATACTTCATTTCACTTGTTCATAGGAAAAAAATCACTTATTAAAATATATCCTGTCCCTGCTCACTTTAGACTCAAAGAGCAGCTGAGTGCTCTAGCTTTCCATGTGTGTCTGTGTTAGTGTGGTTTGACCATTTTGATCTTTCTAGAGTTACTAATACATCATCATTTAAAAACTAATAGGATATGACCCACTTTTCCCCAAATTTTTTTTAGTTTCCACTCTGCTGTGGTACTTCTTGCGAACAGGGCAAGAGGAGATGAGAACAGTGTGTCATGCAGACATTCAGATTCAAAAGGGTGTTAAAATTAAAAAAAGAATAACATTTCATGGCAAGCGAAATGTGAACTATTAGTCTTGCCAATGTTTACTCAAACATTCAGCTTTATGTAAAATAGAACCAGCTGTTTAAATTTGTTTTTACTGGAAATTTCAGTATTACAGTTCATTGTCAGTATGTTAAAATAACATATTTATAGTAATAAGTTTTAAAAATGTGTAGGAATACAGATATTACCAAAATAAATCCATTATAATTTCTCATGTCATTATAAATGCTTACCAGACCCTGAAATACTCTTTAGTAATTTGACTACTTAGTCATTCTGGCATAAAATCAAAACAAAGCAACCTTTATAACTCATGTGTGAAATGAGAAATTCCAGACCTCAAAATAAACACGCCTTTTACCCATTATGTAACATTTTAGTCACCAAACTGTATTTTAGGTTTCCATTCAGTTTGCAAATTAACTTCCATAGCAGCTATGACTAAAGTACTTCTATCCCAGGTTTACAACACAGGCACTGACTCCAGTATTAAAGGCTTCCTGATTTAACAGCAGCATGAGCCCACGTTATTATAGGTCCTTTACATTCTATTTCACCCACTGACTAGGAGTCTGTACAATAGCAATGGAACAATAGCAGAAAGTCTTTATTACAATCAAATAGAATCTCAGTAACCTGAGTTCAAACAAAGTCATAACAGTGCCTTGGTGCTTCAAGGATGTGTGAGAGAAAGCTGAGCTCTACCTCACTTGAAACTCTCCAGCTGCCTCAGTGGAACACACAATTTCATTGAAAAGACACAGAAACTAAGATTTTACTTCCTGTTCTCCCTCTGAAGCTACATCTATTCAAAAAAATGTCAGTAGTTCTTTTTTTTTCCAGAGAAAGAGAAATGAGAAGCGAACAGATTATTGTGGGTACCTCAATGCTAATTGTCCCCTGAGCTTCTAGGAAATTACTATGAGCTGTAGTACTTGGTGCAGAATTACAACAGCAGATGTGCTGTAATGAGTTATGAATCAGTTTCACATCTTTCAGAAAGCAAAAATAAGGCAAAGATCATTACCTAGGCCATGATAGTCCAGGATAGCCACATCACTGTACTTCTTTGCATGAACTATTATAACATTTGCATGATCCTGACTACTCAGCCATGGATGTCTGGCTACTTTTGCTGTAATCAAGCCCTATATTCTACTTTACTAGTTTATTATAAATCTTTGTTATAGGACTGTCGCTGTTGGACACACAATCACACACACATGCACACTGTTTGGTGAAAGGTATGAACGTTTTATTACAACATCTGACTCCATATTTGTAGTATTTCTACGCAGACCAGGGATTGGAGGAGAAGGCTGACACCTCTCCCATCCCATTGGTGAAGACAACTGCCCATCAGCCGTCCATTCCTCCAAGAGAAGGAATGTAAAACAACCTCATCTAACATAAACATTGCTTCTATTTATAACACCCGTGTGTGAGAAAAACTAAGAACTATGAAAACATCCAGAACTGTGAAACACATCAGAAAGCTGAAGAAATCAGGGACCTATAATTTCTTATGTCAGTTCTTTCAGAAATGGTGAATAATATTAAAGCCTTTGTCCAACCAACGAACTCCTAATTCTCCTAAGACTTGGTAATTTCCAACTGGATGGTGACATTTCGGATACACTCACTCCAATTCCCCCCACCTGCACATTCTTGGGCTTTACTGAAGACAGAGGTAAAATGTTCCTTTATTTGAGAGGGCATACCTGGATTACTTTTTATTTTGACTGAGGCCTCATCATACAGTCTCCACAACTTCTTCTCTCTACTTATACAGGCAAAAACCTTTCTGTTACTTGTTTGAGTTACTGTGATAGGTCTCACTTAGCTTATTAGATAAAGTATTACTTTATCTTTACATTTTCTGCCCCATGAGACACAACCTCATTAATAAATCCTTCTTCCCATCTTTCTGCTCTATCAACTTATATTACACTTCTGGAACAAAAGACTGATGTTTTCATGTGGAAAATACTTCCCAATTGTCTTGCCTTTCATATATCCTAAACAGTTTTTACACTTGTAAGGAAAATAAAGCTTCCTCTCTGTTGATACTGGCCAGCATCCTTGGTTCAGTTTATTTCACTAAATAATTCCACAATCTCCTAAAGCTCCTCCTCTCCCTTCATTGAAATTAAGAGTCTATTATGCTGCATTACTTTTCAGTATGATTAAAATTATGATCTTTCAATATAAGAGACTCTTCACATCAGACTTACTGGTCTTCAGTTGTTATATACATCCTGTGTCCGTTTTCCAGCTAGACCAACCAGAAAAAAATGGTCTGTGATGATGTGGAGGAATCATATTTAACCATGTTTGTGAACCTTGGGTTTTTTGGATTTGCATGCTCTGCTCAAGTATAGCATATAAATCCTATTGCTAATCATTATTTAGTTGATTAGTATTGATTGTGATCCTAATAACACTTTTTCATAGAATCATTAAACAAAAGCCAGAAGACTTATTCAAGTACCTGTTCTCTGCACCTGCTGATCCTCTCGGACAACAAATCTGAATTATTCTTTTCTTCATCAAGCTCAAGTTCCAGGTGAGACAACTTGTCCTGAGTGGAACAAAGAAAAGCAACTTCAACATCCTACTATCCATCCTCTTCATATTGCTATCAGGGCATTCTTCTTTAAATGTCAAGGACCCAAAGTGTCTGAAAGACTAAGCTTGGAAACTGAAATGCCTCTTAAAACACACAGGAAAAGAGATGGCAGATGGATAAGGCTTTAGAGTGAATTTGTTTGACATAAGTAAAACAAACATTTTGTTTACTTTTCTTAATCACTCCCAACAGTATCAAGAATATAAGAGGAATTCTGTAATGTTTCTGGAGACTTTTTTAGAGTGTCTACATTACATTATACATTTGGAAGACAAATTTTTTTTCTTCTGAGTACAATGACATAGAGGTGTTTGTTTATGAAAGTCAAATGACAGCCTAGTTGAACTGAACAGTTATGAAGCCCTGCAACAAGTTAGAGTCACAATGTTATTCAGATTCCTGAAATGAACTGATATCAAATGCTGAACAGGACTTACACTGCTAAATACTTTTGAAGTTCTGAATGATGGGCCTAGAAATTAAAATCATACATAAAATTAATTAAAAACAAGTTAATTAAAATTATGAGAGAAAATTTTAATTTAGAACATATCATGTTATGCTAGATACGCTAACAAATCAGCTTTAAAATATACCATATTAATTCCTGCAGTAATACTACAAGGATTTTCAACAATGTGAAGCTATTTCGACTCCTTCCAAGCAGAATCCATATGGAACACCAAAATGATTTTCATCTCTTCAAAAAAGAAACAAACCCTTAAGAATGTCTCTTACCTCCATTAGTTTGATTTGTCTTGCCCGATCATCTTTTAAGTGGTTTTTGGCTTCCAGTTCATACTCCAGGCTTTTCACAGTCTGTTCCAGTAACTGAGTTTTTGTTATTGCCTCATCCTGAGCTCTCTGGTGGTCCCTCAGGTTTTCTTCCATCAGACGCAACTGAAGAAGATCAAGGGAATACACGTCACACTGCACTTCCTAAAAACAAGGGATGGCAGCAAAGGGGACTCACTGCAAACACCACAGATCTGGAAGCATGACAGGAATTCCATCGAGTTACTGGCTTTTCAGAGTAATTTTTGTTTTATCCACAAGATGGCACCAAGAAAATAAACTTGGATTATGACCTATGATGAGATGTTTCATGCTACATGTTTTTACACTGACAATCATCCACGGCATGGTTCTTAAAATTTATTTCTTTTTACTAAGTTAGAGTAGCATAAAATTTTTGTAAGAGAAGAAGAGGAAAGATGTATATGTTGCATACAAACACACATATGCTTGTATGCTTGTTTGTTTTTCCTAAATAACTGGTGGGCTTTTCCTAATCAAAAATGTTTCCAAATTCTTAATTCCTTGCATAGCAGGCATTAAAGAGCAGCAGATCATAAATGGAATCCTTCCCATATCACTTAAGGTGCATTCATTTGTCAAACATTGCATTTATCTGTCCTAAAGAGGAACCCCCATTTCCCCAGCAGAAATAACATGCTGATCACCACCATGAAAAATCAAACTCAAAAGCTGAGATCGGCCTCTCATGATGCACATGAGAGTACCCAAAAGCATGATAGCAAAGCATTCATTATCTTGAAAACTGCTTGCACTGAAATCTAGGTCAAAGTTGAGAATTTCTCACTGAATTTATAAGTCATTACCTCGTCTTGCATTCTTATGTTCATCAGGCGTGATTTTTCTACCTCAAGGTTTTTCTCCTTTAATTGCCTCTGTAGATCTACAAATTCCCTGCGATTTTTCTCCTTGTATTCATCAAGCTGGCTCTGAAGCTCCAGAGTTGACATTCTTGAGACCTCCACCATTTCAGACATCTGGGCAAAAAGTACATATAAAAAGGTTCTATTGTGCTTAATACAACTAAAGGTTCTTTTCCTCCAATGTCAGTATTCAGTTCAGTATTTTCAAAGCGAAAATTTATCAAACGTTCCCAAATAAATTAATTTCTACGCAGAAGTGGGAAAAGACAAAACAGTAGAGTTAATTTCTAATAGCGTGTGTGGCAAGACTATTCTCTTTTGTCTGTCAGCAGCTCTTCCAGCTGAGTGACACAATGAATTGCACAGTCACACTCAGTATGTCAGTATTAGCTGTACAGTTTACACACAGATGACACAATAAATCTGATGCAGAAATTTTGAGAATCAGCTGTAAAACTCTGAAATATCATTGTACTCTACATGAGAACTGAACTCAGATCTGAGATCTGGTTTATACTTAACTGGTTTACAATGCCATTTTGTGATAATGGTGTTCCAATCATTCTTCCAGCCCTGAAAGCTTTTAGTAAGAGCCTCTAGCTTAAAGAAACTAATATTAAACTTTGCATTTTACTTTCTTTTACACATTTAAAAATTTAGAATTCTTTACAATTTGCCCATTCATTTACTTCTATCTGTTAAATATTTATATCCCTGCAGCCTTGGGGGTGAACTCATACCTCCTCCTGTAACTTCTCAACAGTCTTGTTCAGTTGCAGTCGTTCATTCTCCATTTCACTCTTTATCTGCTTTAACTGCTCCTTCTGCTGAGTTTCATCTTTTAATTGCTGACTTAACTGCTGTCGTTCGTGCGAAATGCAATGGATGTTCTCCTGTAGTAGATAAAAAATACACATAATAAAATGTAGACCATCTTTTCTAATACCTTAAAGGTATGTTACTTAACACAGTAATACCAGCAGCTGCTGTAAAATTAAGACAAATTTCAGGTTTTACAGTTTGCTAGCTCGTATAAGACAAACATTGATACGTCATGCTGGAAATAACTGAATGCCCATTTATACCTCTTTTCTTAACTCAAGTATTAAAACCATGATGCAATGGGAATGTTGCTACCAAGTATCCAAATGCTGCAGTTTGCTCAGTGTCTGCCCCTTCAGTACACTATACTGAATTTCAGTATTTGAAATCTGGATGCCCTGTAGAACAGCTTCAATGGTCAATTTAAGCATAATCTCTAATCTGAGTGCCCTTCATGTACAAAAATCCTTGAGCACTTTTCAGTGGAACTGGCTGGCCCGTCACAGTGTAACTGCAAGTCAGGCAAACAGCCTGTCAGTTGCCAATTTAAAGCAAATCGTTAGTGGCAATTAATTACTTTGTGAAGAAGCGAAAGTGTTATTATATGAAAAGAGAACAAAACAGGGGGAAATGAAAAGGAGTCATTTGTTTTCACACTAACCTAAAAGATTATTCTGGTATTTCTCTATTTTTTCCAAACAATACTAGTTGAATGTTCTCTTTACAAAATCAGTAATTCATCTCAGCTGATAACTGAAAATTAAGAATGTATTTCAACTTACAATGCTCTGCAATGCTAATTCTAGATGCCTACCATTATCTACCACAATGAAAAGATAAACTTCCTATTTTTCCACCCATTGAAAGGATCCCATGTTCTGATTGTTTAATTTAAAAAGCATAGATTACTTGACGTTGTCATCCATAATGTTGGTATAATTGTTAGTTTTTAAGATATCACAGTACCATATATTCTATGGTTAAGGGGCATAATAATTACGTCATTTCCCTTCTCAATGGTACAAAAATGTAGAGATGTATTTCATTTCCTGAAACATTGCCCTACACAGAGGTAGCTACCCTAAAACAGAGGTTAGAACACAACATGAAATGCTACAAAAATACTTTTCACTTGAGCATCCATAAACAAAATTTCAATATAGAGGATGATTTTAGATGAAAGTACTAATGCAAACTGTCTATTACAATTAAGTGCATACCAGCTTTAACTTTTCTGACTAGAAATCCAGAATGGAGAAGGAATAGACTTGGCTGTTTCCAGTAACTGTTACAGTTCTATTGGTATGGACATTGTCTTTCTTGTACTAGACCACCATTACAAGTAATTTGTGTTATGTAAAAAAGCAAGATGGGACAGTCAGGATTTCCACTGGGATACACATTATTACAGTGCCAGAGTTTGTCGTCTAAATTGCCAATGGTAACACAAGGCCAAATCAACCTACTGCACAACATTATTCATTAGAACAACTCTAAAGACAGAAAGGCTGAATTGTTCTAAACAAAAGGGCTGCTGATTACATCCTGAGGCCTGTTAGTGCTCATATCTGGCGGACAAGAGTGTAGAATCAGAAAGAGGATTAAATTTAGTGTGCCAGAATTTAGACAGAAGTGAATAAAATGTCAAGACAGACTCCCCTGTCACCTTCCCTAGAATTCTTTCATTTGGAGACCCTGCTTGGAGGCAGCATTATTTGGCACAATGCCCTGAAGGATGCATAAACAGAAAAAACCCCACACTTTTCAAACATCTTGACCCACAGCTAATCAAGATGCAGGAGATGTGTATGGTTGCACTGATCCATGTTACACAGCAAGGCCAAGTCAGACTCTGACAGACGGGAGTTCTTAGGGGAGTGTGCTAAATGCAAGTCAGTGACGAGAAATGTGCCCCGACAGTGACTGTGCAGACTATCAGTGATACAGACAAGCAAACGGGGAGAATCAGTGAGGGACAGCAGATCAACAGATTTAAAATGAAAAAGAAGAAAAGAAGATAACCAAAAAAGAAGATAACCAAAAACCAAGCCTGACCAAAAGCCCAAGATGTAATACTTATTGATGAAGTTACAAGAAATATCAGCTTAAAAACATCATTTTGTGGAAGCAAAACTCACTGATATTGTTAAAACCTTATATTCTTGAAGCACATTCAGTGTTAAAGACATAGAAGTATTTTCTTGCTGTCATTATTTTTTCCTTTTACCATAATTAACTGAACCATGAGAACATGCTGGTTAACACTGTCTTTCCTTGGCTTTTAATCCACTTAGAGACAAGTTTCATTCTCAGATTTTCAGAAGAGAAATGTAAAATTTATGTTGAAGACAACAGGGGAAAACATCTATTCAATTGAAAAGTGGCACTAGCAATTTACAGGTACCTCAATTTTGGGTCTGACTTGTTTGATAGAATCCCTTGAACCTTTAGCTTCTAGAAGCAAAACTAAAGAATTCTAAACTGATATTGTTGAAATCAATCCTTCTTTGGTTCATGTAAAAGGTGAATCACAGAGAAGAAAAATTAGGTTTGTAGCTTTTGCAGACACAAAATATGAGGTCAATAAGAACAGTTTCAAGATTTATACACATTCCCCTCATTAGTAAACTGATCTGAATTCTCATGCCACCTGAATCACCCAGTCTTGACTCGTACACAACACTGCCAGAATCTCTCTCCACTGCTCCAAAGTAGATGCATTCTCCACGTTTAACTTGTGGGCTAATCTGAGAGAAAGCATAACCTTTCCTGGACACTGGGTGGACTAAGGAGCGAGGTGGAAAGAGGACTTCATTCAGAATTTAAGAGGCTGCAAATCCTAGTGATACATGTCAAACATCTCTGGTTTTGTGATTAGATATTCTAGTTCCATATAACATTTGCAAATAAGACAGGCTCATAAAAATAGAGAAGCAAACCACCTGATATGTCTCCATTAACAGTATTTTTCTTTATATTCAAGTACAGCTTTTTATTCTTTTACATGTAAATACCTTCATGAGTTGCATGATCATTGAAAATAATAGATTTATGAAACCTTAGGCAGTTTATTTGGCAACTCATTTCTCCAAAATTTTGCTATATCCATGGAAATAGAAAAAAAATACTTCAGCAAGAAAACCATTTAAATTTGATAGTGCTATCTTTCAGTACACATTGAACACTGAAGAGAGGTCTAAACTTCAAAACAAAATATACTTCAAAAAGAATGAGATGTAACTCTATAGAAAGCAATAGTGACTCAGGTAAACAGAAAATTAAAATCTAAATTATCCAAATTCTTCTTGTTCTTACCTGCATATCTTCTAGCTGGCTTTCCAAAGCTGCTTTTAACACTAACAGTTCTTTTCCCTCCTTTTCAGCATGTTTCAAAGCTTCTTCTAATTGTTGCTTCTCTTGCTGTAATGATGCAATTTGATACATTCAGAAAGAGTGGCCAGGCCTTTAATCTGACAAGTAAACTGAGCTGCAAAGTCTTTTCACTCTGGCCTATCACTGATTTCCCCAGTCCCGAGACGCGACTTGGTTTTACCCCGGTTTTCCATGGGAAAAGCTTTCCTACACGTCAGCAAACTGCATCCTGCTTCTTGGCAACCTGCTGGTTTTCCTTACCCCTTCCTGTGGCATTGTCCATCCTCCTCTTGGTCAGTTTTTATTCTGCAATGAATCCACTGCAAAGAGGAAGACTTACTGAAGGGGCTTGTTTTCTTAACTTACCTCATATGTCTTTAATTTTTCCTTCACTGAATCTTCTTCTTCTTTCATATTATCAATTTGTTTATGTAGCTCCTCAATTTTTCTCTCTAGCTCAGCAAGTGTTCTCTTCAATCGTTCATTTTCCTCAATCAGCTCTTTGACTTGATTTTCTACACTATTTCGCTCTTCTTGTGCAGCATTTTTTTCACTTGCAAGGACAGCAGCACTCTAGTGAAAACAAATTATGTCATGTTTAAAAAATAAGAATTGATGCTGTTTTCCAACAGGAGCTCCACAGGCATCACAGTAGGATATAACATTAAAATATCAACAGAGACTTGAATATTTAGCATTTTTTTCTCCTTGAGCATATCAACAGATAAAGTAATATATGATACCTGAACAGTCTCATGCTTGTCATCTCATATTTTCTCCTTAACATCTTCCTCCTTATTGCCCTAAAATATTTCATTACCAAATCCCATTGTTAGATATTTCCAAGTAAACTAAAAAATTTAACAGATAGGAAAAGCCATATGACCTTTATGCAAGAATGTATTTATGAAGTGTCTTCCACAGCAACACAAAATTTAGGCAGCCTCACCCCCTGATGATTCCAAGCACTAATATGCAACATACCACATCCAAGCAACTATTGGTGGGGCAGCAGAATAAATGACAGACAATATAGAGAGATCTTGACACTAAATAAACAGTGGTGGTTCAACTTGTATTGAATACTGAGTTCAATTTGTATTCAGATACACTTTTTTTTTTTTTTCAGAAACTCAATACATAGTACAAACACAAATTATAATAAATAACAATGCATCACAAGTGTGGCACTGGATTTTTGACTTTTTTTTGCAGGGCAGCTGACTGCAGCATGTTACTTTTCAGAGCTAATCTTGCCCTTACCACTTACCCTCTAAAACACCCCACCATTTGCTGTGGAAACCATAAGTGGAAGTATCTGTCTATATTGTTATACTATCTATACTCTTGTTACACAGACCAGGTACATACTCATAAACATTTAATTCTGTAAAGAGTAGGAAGGATTTAATCTTTGATCTTCACTGACTTCTCATTCAGAATCCCCTATAAAGAACATAAAAGAAGCCAGGATATAATGGGTGGTTCTTGCTTCTGGGCATTCAGGGACTGCTGATACTAAACAGTCCTCTGTACAAAGATCCCATTCTCAAGTGCAGCCCCACGCCAAGACCTTAAACAACAGTGAGAGCATCAGAACAAACACAGGAATCAATCTAGACCAGGATTCTCCCTCATGGCCATGGCTGATGCTTACAGGCAAATAGAGGAAGAAAAACTACAGGATAAGCCTTTCATCATTATACACTCCCAGCTCTCACTGGTTTTCTTCCATGAACGTATCATCCATTAATTTCTCTAATCCTTCTCAAATCCATTTATACCATTGGTCTCTACATTATCTGGTAACAATAAGTAATTACACATTCATTACTGAAGCACAACACTTTTTGCTTGTGAAATTGTGTTTATCTGGGTGAAAACAAAAGAAATCCTATCAAACTACTCAGAAACTATTCTGTGAAATATTTTATGAAAGCATGAAAATCACTTTTCATTTATGCTATTTTTGATTGTTGCTCCTGATTTTCCCCTCTCTTTTCCCAAAAGGAATAAGCAAAGTTATATAAAAGGGTGTTTACAAAGAGTGCCCTCACTAGACGGTTTTCTAGCAAGCAACAGCTTTAGAATCATGCAAATTAGATAAAGCGGTAACTCAGAAAACACTCAGACTGTCTACAGGGTCAATGAACTTATTATACAAAAACTGGCAGCATAAGCAGGCTGACAAGTTCTGGTCTTTTGAAAATCCTGAAAAAAACTTGTTCTTCTAAGTACATGACTAGTTAAAAGCTCTTTAATAAATCTCTGTTGATGCTTTAAGTTTTCACATACTGAAATTTCAATAGCAGTTATATATTCCTTTAATTTTTGCTTTCTGCATGCAGCAAAGTTTTACTAATTAGCAAGCACTCCACCAGTGGCTCCTTTTAGTCTCATTTCTCCTTTCTGGAGCTGAGTGAAAGCAGCTGAGGCATGCTGGGGAGTTCAGGGAAAGGAATGTTGATTTGTCTGTTCTTTTTCATCCAACTGCCTACATGGGGCTGCACAGTAAGAGAGGACTGCAGTAGACCCACATCAGACCGGGAGATTCCACTACAACTACCATGATTTGCTCTATTTTCCCAACACAGGAAGTAGTATTTACTTAAACATGGATGCACACATGAACAAGAGCAAACAACCCAACAACTACCCCCCCAGAGATCATATATATAAATAAACACAGGAGTAATATCTATCTCTATATATGATTTAACCTAAGAGGTTCAAAATTAAGTTCAGATTACACTGATGCCATTATAACCAGAGATCTGCTCCAGCCTACTTTTTGTTGTATCTTAGGATACAGACCCTAACATTAAACAAAACTATTATTTGCTCTCCTTTTTCACTATATATTTCAGTATGTTAGCAAGAAGTTAGGTAAATATGTGTAAAATGTAGATAAGCATAAAGAGCAAGTTGCAAGTATTGTCTTTATTAACCTTATTTAAAATCTTGGAAATAAATCAGATATATAAATAAAACCTTCCTAAAGTTTCAGCTGATTGAGTGACCAGCACATAGCCAGCAGATCTTCACAGGTCTGTAATGACCTTGGCATCATTACAAGGGTTACACCTGCCCCAACAAATTCTCTAATATGTTAAGGACAAAATTCCTTTCCTTCACACACACATACTTTTACAAGATGGTAGAAAACTCTCGGTATACATGCGGATCTGCGCTATACTGTGGCTGGAGAGTGAACATTTCTCTTACATTCTGGGGAGAGTACGAGGACTTTTCTTCACAGTGTGGTTTCACTGTACACATTGTTTCAACATCTTTTCAACTTGTTTCAGACAAGACTGAAAAGAAACACAGGAGTATCTATCTTAAAAGTTTACCTTACACAACTGGACTACACACATAAGGCATGGAAGACCACCCTGAGGATCTTGGAGGATACTAGACAAAACAATCCAAAAGTATCTTCAATTTGATAGTGAAGTTTAAACAAAGTCAAGCCATACAAATACAGTTTAGATGTTTCCTGTGTAAGAAAAAGCACACATAGCATCACCTCTCCAAGAGTCAAATTACACAGCTGGGTTTAGACAGAAAAAAAGCTTATACTCATTTTTCCCTAGAGGAGTGAGAATTTCCTGCAGAGTTTCTGGATTATGAGGGCTTTTGGCAATGTATGCCATATCCTATAGCATATTACCACAGAAAGTTAAGGTACCAAAAGTCCCCACAGTTCTTGCCTTGTATTCTCCACTGTTAGTCTTCCCTGGCACCCCACATAACCTTGTACCTCCCTTCCAGGCCTGCTCTCGGGAAGACAAGTGACCAGGACAGCAAAAAGCCTAGGGATCACTGGAGAGCATACACAAAGCATACAAGCACTGAAATGCAGTTCGGACAGACCTCGTAGCAGCACCATTAGGGGAGAACCTGGTGGAGAGAGATCCCTGTCCATATATTGAACACTTACATAAGGTTCAGGCCAGCAGCTGTCAAACCCCACACAGCCACTGCTGAGGCACAGGACTGCGCTCAGGACTGCACTCAGGACTGCTCAGGACTGCGCTCAGGACTGCACTCAGGACTGCACTCAGGACTGCGCTCAGGACTGCGCTCAGGACTGCGCTCAGGACTGCGCTCAGGACTGCTCAGGACTGCGCTCAGGACCGCGCTCAGGACTGCTCAGGACTGCGCTCAGGACCGCGCTCAGGACTGCTCAGGACTGCGCTCAGGACCGCTCAGGACTGCTCAGACTGTGCTCAGGACTGCTCAGGACTGCGCTCAGGACCGCGCTCAGGACTGCACAGGACTGCTGTCAGGACTGCTCAGGACCGCACTCAGGACTGCTCAGGACTGCTCAGGACCACTCAGGACTGCCGTCAGGACTGCTGTCCTGTGCCCACGGAACCCCTGCACACGGGCAGGGTGCCCCAGCAGCCCCACACAGCTAGCAGGCAGCTTCCTCAGGTACACGCCATAGGTACAATTGAACATTGGCATTAGCGATGGCTCACTACACCCTGCAGAGAATTTCCCTAACAAAACACAGAAGTAGATGTGAAAACCACTGCATTGAAATGACAGTGAAATGATTATGTACGTTGATAAAGTCTGAATGGCAACTGCTGTGCCTCATAGGCTAAAACTGAAAGTGGCCACAAGGACAGTTTACACTGTCCCACAGTATTTGCCAGCAGCCAAGGGGTAATCTCTGGGGTTCTGCCTGCATGAGCAGAGATGCATATTTTCATTGAAAATTCAGGGACTGGCCCACAAACTCCAAAAAAGGAATCAAAGGCTGTTTGCAAAAGCGTTCAATTAGTGGGTTAGAGTGATGAGGATGAAAGAAGCAAGAAAACTGAACACTGAAGGTGCAGTAAGTATAAATGAGGAAAAAGCCAGGCCAGAAGAGATTGTGCTGTGGATCCATTTCCCTCAGTCCACAAGTGACTTGTTTGTAATGGAGTTGCACATGAACAGTGTGAGTTAACTAATGGTCCTCAAGGCTTAATGACATGACATCAATTAATGACTCCTGTTGGTGCCCATTCATAAATCCTTTAGATTTATTTATTTGGGGATGCTGGAAAAGTTTTGGCAATTATTTTAACTAAGTTTATATCATTTAACACATGGTAACAGAACTAGGTGAAGGTCACAAATTAATGATTTAAGTTGAATATAAAACATTAACAGACATTGTTAATATAGGAACTTTACTTCAAAGAATTGTGGATCAGTCTCTTCAGAAAGTTTAAAGGAGATTATGCATATAAACATAGAGAGCACAAAACAGACAAAACTGGTTAAACAAGATTCTTGTCAACAAAACCTGGAATGAAATACTGTATATTCAGACATATTTGCCATACAAAGGGGAAAAAAACCCTGAAACACCTTGCAAAAATTAGAGCCCCTCAAAAAATAGGAGGAGAGAGGGGCAATTTTATCATGAATTGAAGTGAGCTCTTTTGGGTCTTAAAATAAACATACATGAATTCTGAACTTGCATTTGTTTTGTCTTTCCTTTTAATCTGCCTGTCCTTGCTCTGTCTTCCAGGGCATTCAGTTCCTTCTAGTCCCTATGTTTGGACAGTTTTACATTCAGATATTCATCTCTGCAATCTCTGAAGGAACAATAGCTTACTCTTAATAACCATATAATTTGGAGATTTCTTAACTACACTCATATCTCCTTATTTATTACCTTGGAATCCACTGAATATTTTATTATATTTTCTCAAATTTCATCGTGTTTAAACTCCTGATTAAGACTGTGTAAGCCTTATCAGCAAAATTAAGCTACAGAGATTAGGGAAAAGGAGCTGGAAATGGGTTGCAAATTTCTGGAAAAAAGCGGAGAATAAAGAAAAAGAAGTTTGTCTAGAAGAAAGAAAACATCGTTGTCCAGAGAAGTTCCCACAATACAAAGTCCTCTGTGACTGACTGAAGATAAGCTTCTGCATTCTGATGTTGTCATTGTGCGACAGTACACACGCAGTAACTTTGCTTATTAGTCCAGCAGTGGACTCAAACCAAATAAAACAAGTTACCAAATCCTAAAAGGAAGGTACACTGAAAAAATCAGTTTCTGACCACAAAGATAGATCATACATGGCAGAAAATAATCCATGGTGTTCAATAACCACTGACTTTTTAATAGTTCTCATACATTTTAATACTAAAGCTTAAAGGATTAGTTAACTAGCTTGAGTATTTAAGAGTTTACAGCAGAAATGAGTGAGGCAATAAAGAGAAAGGACAGTTTCACAGCTAAGGTACCCAAAACCAGCCCTAGAAAATCTGGAGTCTATTGTTGCCTCTGACAAAGACCTCCTGAGGCAAGTCACTCAGCCAAACCTTTCCAGAGGATCAATAACTACATGCTCCTTAACTTCCCTGCTCTTTGAGACACTGGGGTTTGGTTTCCATACATTTGAGTGCACAGTTGCAACCAAAGTCGGCAAAAATTGTACCCTGAATATATCAAGGACTTTATAATGACTAATAATGTTAACCTAGGTATTTTAGTTTGGACATGAACAACTGAAGGATCCTCTCAACACCGATCTCTCTACCTCTTACTTTCCTATATTTAATACAGGGAAAAACATTACTCAGAAGATGGCAGCTATGTTGAGAAAAGGAATTAAAAGTTTGTGAAAAATATGTCTATAATTCTTTCTTCAGAAGATGTTTTTAATAGTATGTACAAGCTCCATTTAACTCGTAACAGGTGAAAAGAAAGTGAGCAAATGCCTGCACACGCACACATGTATTTCCATACATATGTGTGTATATTGTTTGGTTTGGTATGTACACCCGATCTATAAAGTTTTGCCTAGCATAGGTCTGCTTATCTGAGCCACACAGCCACAGCTGCTGGAGTTTATATGCATGTGGCATTTTTCAGCTCTAGGCCCATGGAACATAAGGGAACATCAGCAGTAAAATACATTTACCTCACCTTCCATCTTGCTCCTTTCAGGTGTTTTCCCTAACAAGAAATTAATCTAATAAAGCTTGGGTTTGTGCCCTTGTATATGGTAATATATATGTCCAGAAGTATTTTTAAACATATTAAATTTAGTCACGAGCAAGGTAAAATAAACCAATAAATATTGTTACAACGCCTTTGTTGCAGACCTCTCAGCAAAGCAAATATATTTATACAGTATTCTACTCTGAACTTTGTTGCAAGCAGTGAACAGATAGTATAAAAGGCATCAAAATCATTCCCACCACGCATTGTTGTGTAAACCAAAGAAACTGGACATAACACCGATCAAGGTCCTTGAGATGGAAATGAAATGTTCAGTTTCAACCTGAATACAGAAAAAAAAAAACTTTTGGATAGGAATGCAGAAAATATTCTGTGGCTCCACACCTTTTTTTTTTTTTTTTTACCACACCCTCAACACTGGCAAAGACATGAGAGAGGTTGTGTAACTGATCATTAAAAAATAGTTTTGGCTGACTTCAGTGTTTTAGCGGGTGAAACTCTCCTTTGGCAGTGACTACACAGTATGGCATCCTTAGAGTCCTTTTACAAAATGCAGGAAGATTTAAAGTGTATGGAGTTAAGTATCTCATTTGCCACGTATTAGAATCATTAAATTTTGGCTAAATCCAAAGTTTATCAGGCAAAAGTCAGCAAATTCTTGAAAAAACCTTTACATTTCTTTTCAGACTCCAGTTCAACTGAATACCAGGAATTGCATGTCCAGTTCTAGGCTCCCCAGCCTGGGAAGGACATCGAGGGGCTGGAGCAGGTCCAGAGAAGGGCAGCGGAGCTGGGGAAGGGTCTGGACCATAAGTGTGATGAGGAGTGGCTGAGGGAGCTGGGGCGCTCAGCCTGGAGAAGGGGAGGCTCAGGGTGACCTTATCACTCTCTACAATTCCTGCAGGAGGGTGTAGCAGGTGGGGTCGGGTCCTCTCCCAGGAACAGCGACAGGACGGGAGTAGGTGGCCTCAAGCCGCACCAGGGGAGGTTTAGGTTTGACATTAGGAAGAATTTGTTCTCAGCCATCGTGATTAGACACTGGAACTGGCTGCCCAGGGAGGTGGTGGAGTCCCTGAAGGTGTTTAAGGAAAGACTGGACGTGGCACTCGGTGCCGTGGTCCAGCTGACATCATGGTGTTTGGTCATAGGATGGACTCAATAATCTCAGAGGCCTTTTCCAACCTAATTAATTCTGTCACTCTGTGAAAACCAATTTAACCAATTAACTGTTTGTTCTTTAACAGCCATATTTGAAAAATAAATCTCCATTCAAAATGAGCTGGGGCACAAACTGGAGCTTTTCAATGGAAGTAACAGATTTTCAATTTTTTTTTTCATATTCATAATTGTGCAATTTAAGTAAATGACAGGATAATCTTCCAAAATCTTCTGGAAAAGGGAAATGGTGCTGCTGCTCACTTCGTTCCATTCCTGGTGTAGAACACTTCAGGTATCAAGATACTGGCTGTTGAAACCAGCTCTGAAGACTCATGGGGCACCTTTTCAGGTTGATGCTGGACTAGCTTAACTTCTTGAACTACATGAAAAAAGTTTCATGTGGCTTCAGGGATTCATATCTACCCAGCTCCCTCAGATGATCCAGAGAGGGTAGCAGTGATGGAGATATCAAATATCTTTCTATTGTCTTTTCCTCTTGTTTTTGTATATAAACAAAATAGTTTAAATAAAACCAGACACTGATTTCCTTAGGCAACATGCAGGTGACTTCCAAAGAAAGAAAAAAAACCAAAACCATTCTACACTCAAAGACTGACACCAAGGGAAAGAAAGACAGAGTGAGTCTCCACATAGGGACAACTCCTTAATTGTAATCATTATTAGCTATTCTGTAAAGGGAGCTTCTGAAATCAGTATTACTCAGCTAGAGGCATCTAGTTTACGAAGTTCATGACTGCAAATAACAGGTCTTTATTTCTGCTTGTACCTCTGCTTGTGGTTCTGGCATTTTTACCCACTGTTTACCTTTAGGCAATTCTTCTAACCCCCGACACTATTTCTTAAAGCAGCTGGAAGCCTTGGAATGAATAATAGAGTAACCATAGATAGCATTTATAATTAAATCTCATATTTCTACAAAAGGAGTAGGAAAATTCCTTTAAAATGCAGTGTTAGGCTATCAACCCACCCAACCCATCCTACCTACTCTCCAAAAAAAGGTAACAACAAAATCAACAGAACTGGAAAAAAAAACCTAAATGGCTGCACTTACTGTTTTTCTACCTGACACTGATTATATCAATTCTTCCCATCATCTCAAACTGAGGCCTAGCCAGCTTTAACACATGGCTATGTCTTTGGAAGTTAACTATTTTTAGTTACCCATTAAAAGGGTCAGTGTTTTTTTCCTTCCTTAGCAAGGTACACTGCAACCAGCTTAAATTCTCTGCTGTACTTCAAGAGATTATTCAGTAAGCGAGTGCACAAATTTACAAGTGAGTCAGACTGGTCTCTCATTTCATTTCAGCTACAGCCTCTCTACTAACTCGTTAAATGTTCACTGGTGACAGTTTGGAGAAAAGATTTGTTTTCCTACAAGGTCATTTTCACTGCTTGAAATGGTACCATGTCCTTCATATTACTCCCAAAACTATTTAGGTTTTCATTTATGAGATGTAATGAAAGATTTAAATACTTATATTTGAAGACTGAGAATGCAGCCCTCTTTTACACACAGCACGTTAAACAAAATTTTCCAATTTAGGCATGACCTAACGTTTATGTAAGTTATAAAATCCAGGGCCAGGAAAGTATTAACCTCTTAACAAGTACCTGCATCAATGTTATATTATCCCCCTGGCTATGTATCATGACATACTCAGGTTGGCTTATACTAACAGTCTTTTGAAGGTCAGAAGTTGCTGGATAGACTGGAGTAAAATATTAACTAACTCTGTGTTCACACTGTTCCCTCCTGTTTGACAGAGTCAAACACTTCTCATACATACACAAACAAACATACACTGTCACGAGACCATTCACCTGAATACATAAACTGGCTTCTGCTAACAAGGATTAGAGATCCTCCTGATGGCATTAAAGAAGTACCTGGCTGTACAAGCTCTTGCCAAGCTTCAGAAACAAAGAAAATGAAAAATCACACAAACAACCCCCCTTCCCAACCCAGACTTACTGAAATAGTCCTAGCAGGAGAAGGTCCACAATAGTTAAATTATTTTTACAGATAACCAGGATTATTTTTTTATTATCCTATAGATGTGATCCAATCCAATTCAGTCACAACTTTGCAGGATAGTTTTGCTGAGAGGCTTTCTTGACTCTACATACAGTATAAAACCCACTCAGCTGTAGTTTCATGGTACTATCTGCACCACACATATACCCACCAAATAAATGGAGGAGTAAACTGCATGGAAATGAAGGACTAGAGGAGGCGGAACTTAAAGACACAGTCACCAAGTTACATATTCAGAGTGCTTTAGAGGCACATTTTATATTCTTGTCGACAACGCTAATATTCCATAATTCGTTTGGTACTTCATTAAATGGGTCCTGGAAACAAGCATGATGCCTTTACCAACTTCCTTTCCACGCCAAGAGCAGACAAGTCAGGCAAAACAAATCAAATCTGCCTCCCAAATTTTTCATATACAATTATAAAACAGGTGTTTCCAATAATGCTACCTATTTAAGGAGTGCCTGCAGCTTTCCTTCCACCAGCACACTTCTGTCTGTGTACCCTCCCTCTCTTTCCCCCACTCCATCTGTGTCTGTACCATACTGAAAATCAAGCAGAATCTTACCAGGCTTTTAGAAGGTATGGTACAAGGCTGGTACAAGAGGGCAGAAAATGAAAGGGGAAGAGAGGTTAGGTCATGAAAGATGAAACACTGACTTGGATCAGTCACTCCACCATTTGACTCTGTACACAGCTTAGATTCAGCTTCTAGAACTGAAACAAAAAGTGTTATTTCAACATGGTAAAAGCTGCCTCAGGCAGGCAAGGAAAATACCCACCAGTGGCATTTCAAATCCTAGATCACTTTCTCTAAATCTTTTTCAATTGTTCTGTATCTTGCTTGAGGTGAACATACCAGCCGCAGACACAGCATTCAGGATGCAAATTCAGACGAGTTATGGATAAGAGTCCATAATGATGTTTTCATGGCCTAGTAATTCTTATTTGTTTCCTTTACTGCTGTCAAGACCATGGGCTTTTTAGCACGCTTTATTATAGCCTCGAGATTTCATCTCAGAGCAGAACAAGATAGCAGGATCCTATTGGGGTTTTTTCATATATATATATACTTTTACAGTTACATACATTAAATCACTTACAGTACCAAAGTGGCTTTGCAATGCTCCACTTTTCCCTGAGTAACTTGGGTAACCACTGTTCACTGTACAGTATTCTTCCAGAATAGGTTCTCAGAATATACGAGATTTAGTTATGTTTCATTTTACATTTAAACTGTGAATTCCAAGCCATTTCCCCAAAAAAAGGCATACAGAGTATATCTCAGTATCATTTGGAATGCTTAAGCCAGTTTTTAGTTCCTGCTCTGTGTGGGAGACTTTTATTAGCTTTGAGGAAGACACACCATATTATCAGGTTAAGTAGAAAAAGATTCAATAGTTACTTTGCATTTCAAAGGTCTTTACAGTTTGTGCTAGATTCACTTAAATTAACAAGATGAGAAGAAACCAAAACCAAAGCTTCTTCTCATGCATAATACTCAGAGATTTCTATTTTTTTGTTCTCTTAAAGGAGGACCATTTTAGTTCCGAATATGTGCAGAAGGCAACCATTGTCTTTCGCTGTTCCTACATTTGCTCTGGTAAAATTCCTTCTTCTCCTTAATCATAACATAAACACACGCAATACATACACACGTTAATGGTAATGAGATCACCAGCTTCATTGTATTCTTAAATGTGTTGATAAATTAATCAGCTCTAAACGGAGTGTCTGGTTTATCATTCTGAGAACAAGGTCAAACATATGACATGCCAAATACATCAGTCAAGGTCAGGCTTAGATAAGCCTCTTCCTAACGTGATGATTACAGCTTTTTCTGAACAACATAATTTGTTCAGACAGCTTCTCTAAATACAGATCTAAATTTGAAGGGCTGTGCAGTTTGCAACTGCCCTCCTAAGCTGATACAATTTCAGCGGAATTTGAACAGTACTAGTTGCAATATGGTACAACCTTTTACCTGCAGCATTACATTCCAAAAGCTATTTCCAAATTTTACTGAAACAGTGACACTTCATCTCCAGTGACAGAGCATTCATTGTTAAAACGGTATAATTCTGGGCTGTTGTGTTATAGAGTCAGATTAAATAATAGAAACTTTTCTATGACAGTAAAAACTGGAGTAGAATTCACACTAATCTCTGTTCTAGCACTTGCAATTATGGAGAAATCTAATCTTAATCAGAAAGACATTAATTTTAAAATTTATTATTAAATTAAAGGCAATTATTATCCCACAGAGGAATGTTATGGAAAAGTAAAACCTCTCCTGTTGTTAAATGGAAATAGTCTGGTCTCAGTCTCAACAAACAAACAACAAAGTCAAAAAGAGTCACAGCCATCTCAAGACCACCACAGGCAAAATAACACAAAAATAAGTTAAAAAGGTAAATTGTAGCAAAGAAAAATAGTATCTTAGCATCTGTGACTTTATTTTAAATTCTATTAAAAAAATAGAAACCAGATAATGACAACAATAAAAACCCAACCAAAAACCCCCAAACTAGCACCATGTCAGTGAGCATGAGAACAGTCATACTGACAAACAACCCTGCTCTGTTCTTCTATCAGATAACCCTGAGAATGTCTCTAACATTATTTGCAAACAAGTCTATGTGGCATTCTAATCACACAGACCCAACACACTGCGCGTTACTTGCCAACCTATCTGATGCCTCCAGCAGATAAAAATTCTTTTGATTTAACACTGGCATAAAAACTACTTCCTTTCTGCATGCAAAAACTTCCTTAACAGCCTGTATATCACAAACACCTTTATCCATTGTACCAACCAGCATGATTTAGAAGCAACACAAGTACAAACACTCTTGTACATAGAGGTTCTAATACAACCTGATCTATTAAACATCCTTTTCCACATTTTTTGTATGACAAACCACTATTACAGCATTTACACTCCTGTTTTGCTCATCAAATACAGCAGAATGGCCCTTCCCACTAATCTTCGATGTGTGTTTCTTGTTTCCAGCCATCAGGTATGAATTTTCCCGCTTGCAGTAATATAAAAAAAAAAAATTAACAGGCCAAGTAGCTTCAATTGTACATGTCTCCTGGGTATTTCAAATTAATTATAAACCAAATAATTAACACTATATATAGGATCACAGCAGATCAGTCAGGAAACTTCCTGCAGAGAATGGTTATACTTTCCTGATAAATGATATATCAAACTTGACAACTAATTTCAGCAAGCGGGCATCAAGATAATGCTGTGCTTCAAGAAATCATTGAGTACAAATACTAGCAAGATTAAAAAAAATCGAAAATCAAAAAACACCATCTTCCAATTAAACATGTTAAGTTTTACTTCAAATAAAACAAAAATTTCAACTCAAATGGGAAGAGAACTGGTACTCAGACCAATAAATAAATTTCACTTTTGAATATCTTATTAAATTTACCATTAGATAGACTATGTCATGCAATATAAATGCTATTTATAAATATCTCTAAGCCACAGCAACCCAGTCACAGAGCCATTTCCCAGACTGTGTTATTGTTATGCCAAACAGACTACTCTTTCATTTCTTGTCAGTCGTAATTACAGTTCCATAATTGAAATACAGTAAATTACCATGCACTAACTTTTATAGATGGTTCATTGAGGTTGAGCTGTCACTACAATTACTGTGTAATAAAAAATGATAATTTAAATGTTCTACTTTTCTCTCAAAGAAAAAAAAATAATTCAGTTCATGCAGCTCAGACAAGTCAAATATCTTCAGGATGATGTAAAACCAAGAGAAACAACACATTTAAGCAAAGCCTAACAATCTCAAGTACAAGTCCTAGGCTGCATAAACAAACCAGGATTTATAAAATTTTCTAACCTCTGAAGAAAATTGCACATTTAAAACAAACCTTTAAAAGGATAATCTTCTATCAGAATTCAATCATACAATACTTATCCAGCACCTTCCACATGAGCTCCTACTTTGCTTATAGAGTATACAAAGCTTTGGAAAGTTCTTTCCAGCTTCAAGCTTAATTTTCCCTCGGTTCTGTGTTATGTTTTAGGTCACAACCAGCAGGGTAACTACAACCCACCTAAGACCAGCGTAGGTAACAGACATAAATTAACATGGATATTTCTAAGCATGAAACTGAGCCTACTGTTCTGACATATTGGTCAAGCACAGTTCTCCTGGACAAATTCTCTCAAACATTTGAGAAATAAAATGAGGGAATACAGAAAAGACAAAAAAGCTGTCACTGCAAAAAGCATGTTCAAAACTTCAAGAGAGCTGTCCCCATACCAAAAAAAAAATCTTTCAATACGTTCCTACCTGCTGTCTCTACAAAGAAAATTTCACAAAGGACATCTTTTGGAAAACAATAACAAATAGGCACATCTGAAACCTGTTCCGTTCTCCCTCTCACAAAGACTTCCTGCTGATGCTGGAAGAGGTAATCCCTTCAGTTCTGTTTTCTTCCTGTCTGATTCAAAGCACCCAAACCCCTGCTGTTTCCTTGTGCTCACACTCCTTTGACCATTCCGTAAACAAGGTTAAGTTCAATAAACAAAAAGGACACAAAATGAAACACAAAACCCCGAACTGATACTGAGAAGTTGAATGAACAAGGTGGAACAATGCAACCAGGGAACAGGATATGACACAAGAAGCTGAATGTAGGAACAGTGGTCTGCCAAGCACTGCCAAGAACTGCTAGAAGTTATTTCAACAATATGATTGGCAAAGCACTCTTGAAGGGCATCCTCAAGGTTTTGGTCATTCTGTTTAACCCAGGACATTCTCTGCACTGTACTCCTATCTCTTCTCCCTCAAAGTTGGCAATTAAGCAAACGCAGTACGTAAGTGCTTGAAGAAGGGGCCACAACTTCAGCTGTGACAATCAAAGCATTAGATGTGTGTGACACAAAACTTATTCTCAGCAGCCAAGAATCTCCTGGCCTAAATCTTTGCCCATTTTGCTAAAAGAATAGTAGTATCTGAAAGCATCTGGTATACAGAAAACAGTAGTATCTGAAAG
The DNA here is from genome assembly GCA_013397315.1 of Donacobius atricapilla. NCBI lineage: Eukaryota > Metazoa > Chordata > Aves > Passeriformes > Mimidae > Donacobius > Donacobius atricapilla. The sequence goes on from WBMY01005916.1 coordinate 3,112,888, forward strand.
CATCTGAGAGAGGTAGGATCTTTCCCTGTAGAGGAAATTGTTAGCACTTATGTACCTCTGTTGCCTTCTCCAGGCTCTGTCGTAGATCCAGCAATTCTTTATCGTGCTGCTCTTTGAGTTTATCCATCTCTGTGTCATGGCTGGACACCTCTTCTTTAAGTGCGCCTTTCAAAGCTGTCAGCTCTCTCTCTCTCTTTCTCAAAATCTCTTCTTGTTGATCTTTTGCTATTAAAACTTCTTGCAGATCCTGCTTCATTTGCATCAGCTCCTAAAGCCCAAAATTAAACACAGCTGTGCGTCAAATAGCCCCTGTGGATGTTCTGTTTATGTCTCACACAAAGCAAGCACACAAGCTCCCCAAGGACAACCTTGTTTCATATGACTGAGATATTTTTTACAGCTTTTATAGTAAGCTAAAAATTTTCTCAGCCCTAATATTATTAGAAGTATAACACACAGCTGATGTTTTATATAACAAGTCAACATATCTGATGCTGCAAAACTATCAAAAGATTTTAATGGTGTCTGTTATGCTATCTGCAAATAATGCAGGAGTCACTCCTATGTTGTGCTTTCAATAGCAATGAGGTGGCTAAGAACAAAAAGCATTTTTCCCCTGTAGCAAGAGAAACAAACTCAGTGATAATTCTTGGCTTTTTTTCTTCTGGAAAGAATAGATGAAGTTGCTTTTTCAAGTGCTGAAGACAAAACAAGTGCTTCCCAACCAAGTCCATGTCTTCACACCCTTCCTCCTCCCACCAGGGTAACCCTAGAAGTTATTCCCCCGCTCCAAATCTCTGGGAAGGAATTGGAGAGGCTGTGGATCTGAAGACTAAAGATGCATACACAAACACAGAATAACAGAAACAATCAAAAATGTACTGCTTCACAAATTCTCTAATTTGGCATTTCTCCAGCTGTGAGTAATTGTACTTTCAAAGAGAATGCAGGCTTCCCTGCACTGAAGGAGGATCAGTACATCTAAACCACTCCTGACACACATCACCTACTCTGCCATTAAAAGCCTACAATGGAAGGGATCCTACCACCATCCCAGAGAGCATCTTCCTCTGTTTACTTAGCAATATTAACAGAAACTTCTTCTAATACTTTTTTTAAATTTCTGGAGCTAAGTCTCATTTCTTACTCTATCTCCACATAACATAGAAAAATTGCTCACTATCACCTTTACAGCAACATTCTCTAAGATGTCTTTTTGACTCTTCCCTCTCTTCTCCATTCAGATTGAAGTTCTTCTTCAAAGGTAATGTTTTTCAGTACTAGCATCATCATTCGTGATATTCCCCCACTTATGTTCAACTTTCAGTTACAGTGCCTGAGATTTAAGACAGTCATTAACAGTAATCAAATCTCACCCATACAAAACAAGGTAGTTATTCCACTCAGCAGATCTTGCGTGCAAACATCTTTAATATTTCTGCACTGATACTCTTACACATCCTTATCAACAAATTTAATAAGCTGTGCTATTTCATCATCAGTGTATTAGTATCATCAGGGCTACAGCCAATTCCTCTTTCATCCCAAGGTGACAGAAACCCTGTAACTCTTGCACCTCTCCAGACTCATCCCTTCTCTCCTTGGTCCCACCAATAGAAAGACAACAATTTAAAGACTACTTTGTTGAGTTCTTTTAATTTTCTTAGCTGAGTCTCATCTGGCTTTGATAATATATACATCTTCTTTCAACTGATCTTCCCTGCTTTGACCCCAACTCCCACTTGCTAAAACTGACTGAGATTATTATCTGATAATAGTGGATAACTCACCTGTCTGTTAACCATTAAGATATCTGTTCTCCTGCTCCATAAAACCATGATACTTACACTCTGCATTCCTTTTAGGGTTAATATTGCTATCATAACATGCTTTCTTAGGTCACCTAATAATGGTACATTGTTTTGAATCAATAGCAGAGGAAAAGCAGAGGTGTGTATTTCTTCCACCAGTATCTTAGTCTCCTCATGCAATTTTTCTGATTCTCCTTCTGGTACTTTGTAACTAACCTCAATCAGAATCTCTTTCTCCCCTTCATCGGTGTGTTTTGCGCTATCCAGTTCATCATGCATCTCAGAGAGCTGGTCTTGAAGATCTCTGATCTCAGTCTGGTGTTTTTCCTGCTCCATCTTCACTTGAAAAAGCCTCATCAGTAAAAATCAGACAGGATTTTTTAATTTGCAGAAATACTAATTTGTTCATTCAAGTACTAAAAAGACACACATTCCATGTTGCCCAAAAGAGAATGGGATATAACGAGGCAGAAAAATTAAATGTCAGGGTAAAAATGAGAAATCTGCTAACTAGGTATTTAAGTGGGGAGTTGTATTTTAGTTCAGACCTGGCACTCCAGTCATTCAAGTGTTTCCACAGTTCAAAAACTTGAACTATATATTTTGACCATGAAATATTAAAAGCAATTTGCACTAAGAGGAAGATTATAAATTCAGCAATCTTTCTTTTCCTTCCAGATATTCTAAAGACATAACTTTTCTAAATGGTAGAATTATTTCCTACAGTAACAAATGTCACTTGTCTGGTTCCATTAACATATTCTGGAGACACAGGTTCTTTTAATCTAAAAGATTTAAGAAAAGGTACAAATTTCAATTATAACTTCGCTAGAATTAACTCACTCCTCCAGGTTTTGCCTGAGTTCCTTCTCATTTTCTTCCAGCTGCTTTTTTAAGGCTTCCTTTTCACATATACTTTGATCAAGCTGCAACTGAAGATCTTTCAGACTTGCTCGCGTAGCATCTCTCTCTTCTTTGGAATTTTGCTGATTCTGAATTTTGTACACCAAAAGTTAAGCAAAATCATAGACAGCAGCTAAATGATTAAAGCAGTTTGTCTCTCAGTCCATGTCTGTCTCACTGCAATCAACAGATTAACATTTACCTCACTGGATACCTAAGAAGTGCTTTGTGAATGTGAAATAAATTCACTGCTCCAAACTCCTTCCCAAATATTAAGAACAGATTTGTTACAAAGGGTAACAGTGCTATGACCAGCCACCGTTTAAATAAAGTGTCTTCTGAAAAAGCACAGGTATATCTAGATTAAGAATATGAAGCAAAAGGGATTCAGTTGTCACTTATTTTAAAATGCATTTGAAATAATCAGAAGCTTTATAACAATAAAAGTGCTGTACCCTGATTTCCAGATCCAGTTTTTTCTCTAACTCTTCCACTTTCCTTTCAAGTTCTGCTTTTTGTTCCACCAATGCTTTTACTTCAGCCGAAGAATCTGAAACCTACAATTAAACAGAGACATTTATTCCCACAAAGCCAAGATGTTCTTTGAAAATAGTTTCTTTTTTTTTAATCTAAAGCAAAGCTACAGGCAAGACTAACAAAACACTGCATCAACTGCCCAAGTTCACCGGGGATTTTTCATATGGGTCAGGCCAAGCTAAGATTTTCAAAGAAACCATGATTTGGTTTTCATAAATCTTCTTGGTAATTGCTCAAGGCATGTTGACAATAAAACAAGAAATATACAAACACGAAGAAAAATTCAAATTAGACAACATTTGATTCAAATCATGTGTACTTTGGGCCAATTTTACTGAGATATCACTAATTATGCAAAATGGACATCAAAGGAAAGCATGCCCATATGTTAAGACAGGTTTTCAAATATCTTTTTTAGGTAATTTCCCAGGATGTATTTTGCAAATAAATAATTCTGTCATCAATAACAAAAGCTACATGAGTCTCTCATACTACATCTGTCTCATTGCAATCAAAAAATAAACATTTATCTCTGCAGATAAATTTTATCTTTATCCAAGAAATTTTATGTGAATGTACCGAACATTTTCCTTCATTGCTCCAAACTCCTTCTCACATACTAAGAGATTTCTTTAAAAGGTTAACTGTGCTGTGAGCAACTACAATTAAAACCTTCTGAAAAAGCACAGGTATATCTAGATTAAGAAAAATATGAAGAAAAAAAATCATTTTTACTAATTATAACCAGAATACAATAATAAACAATAAACATTTAATCCTCCTCATGCCATCAAAATTAAGCCATATTCCTAGGGACTACATGAATAGCCTAGTAAAAGTCAGTAAGGGAATTCAGATTATTAAGGCCCTGTCTGAATACAGCACCACTTTGAAACAAGCCAAAGCAAATTAAAAATTCTTTACCTGTGTCTTTCCAGCAGCTCTTGACTTTAAAGTCTGAATTTTCTCAAAAACCAAATTCACCTTCCTCTTTGTTGCATCGTCATTATCAGGACTTCTAAAACAGACCATACAAATAAGCAATGATATGATCAAAATCACTATTTTGTTAATATCAAACCAAATTCAGACTGTCCAAACGAAGAAAAATCTCCATAAAACCCCCCAAATAATACAAACAAATCAGAACTTATCTTAACTATGATTTACTAAAATCTTTAAAGAGAGGAGTTAAAAATTCGTATTCCAAATGTTTTCTAAAAACCAAACAAAAGAGACCATTGAACTCTTGAAGTGCAAATCTCTTCTGTAAGATTGTGGCTGTGGAAAGACAGATATTCAGTATGTATATTACTCAGACATTGAAATAAGAGGTAGTTAGTTCTAGGTTTTAGAAGTCCTGACTACTGCACCATAAAATAACATTTGAACAGGTCCTAAAATCTGCTATATCAGAAATGAAAAGAAATTTAAATGCATCGTGTATTTTTAATTAATTTAACCTTCCTTTACCTTCCAATAAGTAATCAGTAGAAAATACCAACAGTTACAGGTGCACAAAGTATTAAAAGCACAGCAACAAGAGGGCTTCTGTCAAACCTTAGGAAATAACACTTTGTTGTTGTTGCTGTTTAAAAAAACACAAAGGCTTAAACTTCCATGAGGTACTATTTGAATTCTCCAATAACCTCAATATTATACAAAGTTAAATTCCAGATGTATTTAAAAGACAAACCATATTCTGATTCACAAGTTTCAAGTGCATTTAATCATATCCTGTACAATACCTTATGTAAGGCCTAACAGCCTGGGTATTTTGAGATCAGATAATGCCTTAGAGGACACAGCTGAGATACAGAATTGTGAAAGAGATGTTTCATTTAATTATAGCTTTCACTTTACTGTTTCACATTTCAAATGTAACAGAAGACAAATAGAGTCTCCTATCCAAAAGTTAAATATGTTTACTGACCCTTCCTTAAGGTAATTGTAAAGTATCTGCTTAGCAGTCTCTTCATTTGTTTGCTGTGCAAGATCTTGCTGGCCTTTTAAGAGATCAGGAGTTGCCTAAAAGATAAAGATAAAATGTCAAAAGATACCAATCCTGTGAGACTTGTAAATACAAACAGGACAATTGGACTTCTCCATTTTATCCTATTAATGAAAACTTTTATGTACCATGGACCTGAAGTTCTGAAAGATCCACTGGAGTTTTGGCTTACTGCAATAAGAAACCATACTCCACACCAAAAGAAAAAAGAAAATTTGATTTTGCATACATATCTTTTCATATTCTACTTTTGTGCATCTCTGCTTAAGAATCTTTATAACATCATTTACAAGAATCTGTTTGGCCTCACCGTCTTCTGATACCCATCCAAAAACCAGTTGCTTTACAAATCAGGTTTTCTATTCTTACAACAATGAAAATAAATTATATTTCTCCAGAACAATCCCATTTGGAAGTATAGTATGATGGGAGTTTGTTCAAATGAAGACTAGAAAAATACACAATTAACAATATGGCAGCTTTTGTATGCTAGAGTGCAAAGGACAGCTTAAAGAATAAATTCAAAATTACCTGTATATTGGGGACAGATGAACACGTTTTTCCAGGAATCTTCTTGGCTCCTGATTCAGGTGTAATTGTAATTCGGTTTGGCAACAACAAAGTAGAAGTTACTGTTTTAACTTCCTCTCTCTTACTCTGTCCTGGGAGCGTAGCTGACCTACCCATCAAGCTCTCTGTATCTGTTCCATTCTGTTTATGGTGCTGCAAAGAGCTGAAACTGCTGCTCTGGGTGTCTTTACTGGGCATCTGCAGTTTTCCAATACTTCGAGCAGAAATCTTCGTCTCTTTGGAAGGTGACTTTTGATCTCTGGATAACCGCTTGTGAAGGCAAACCTTAGATGGTCTCAGCAAGTGCTCAGTTGACTTACCCAAGCTTTTACTGAATTCACCTAAATAATCTGAATTTACATCAAGTCCTAATGACAAGGCACTATCAACACTTCTCGATCTTTTACGATCATCTGGATGAATTCTGTTCCTTTTTCCTGACCTGCCTCTTCTGTGAGCATCAACTTTCTTATCGAACTTTTCAATGAGTTGATCTACTCCTGGAAGTGAACCGGTGTCAATATCACGACCAGTGCCTGGCAAGAACGGAATGTATCTCCTGTTTTCATGCCGGTTGACATTGTCCGCGTAGATGGCGTACTCCTGGTCATCCAGTAGAAACCTGTATAAGGAATTTGCAGAGGTGGGAGTAGCTGATGAGGACGAGGATCTTCGGGAGTCATTCAGTACCGGCCCAGTTGAATCCTGCCTGCGGAAGGGAAGAACATCTGGTCTGGGTTTCTTTGTCTCGCCATAAGCAGTGGGACTAACGCAGGGGGATCCTCCTGCAGGTGAAAATGGCTCTGAAACACACAGGTCACTGGGACAGGTCGTGCTGCCGGGACAATCCTGCAGCTGCTTACTTGCATCTTCTCCTGACCTGCTCAGATGTATTTTTTTTGAATTTGCTTTGGTTGGCTCTGCAAGATATGTATTTGTTTTCGGTAGGGACACTACTTTAGATGAGGAAATCCAAGCCTTTGCTTCAGTTTTTTCCTCTGCAAAAGACTTAGATTTACTGCATACAGAAGACTGGTAATTATCCAAGTTCAAGTTATTTTTATCAGGATCGTAAGGCTGCAAAAGTTCAGGATGTCTTTGAAAATTCAACAGATTTGAGGATTTCATAGTTTCATCTTTAAAATCCGGCATTCCACTTTCCTTTTCATTCACATTGGTTATCTTCAATTTTTTAGGCATAGAGGGTTGCACATGCTGTGCTCCAGCAAATTTTGTATGTTCACTGGCTTTGTCCTCCAACTTAAAAGCCGTATTGGAGTCTGTGGCTGGCTTGTTTACAGTCTGAGGAATGACCTGCTGTTCTTTTCCAGGAGGAGGAGGAGGATTTTCTGGCAAACATCCTTCTGTATTGTTCAGTACTATGTAAGGATGTCCATCGATTCCCTGGACTCTAATGCTGACACCATAAGATCCCATCCTAGAATTTTGCACATTTTTAGTTTTTTGAGTCTCTTCACTTGCGAGTTCAAGAGTGACTTCATAGTCCTGCTGCATGTGCTTAAAACCAGCAAAATACGGTTCCATGTCAATCAGAGGATTGTATCTGAATAGGAGAAAAATTACAAAACAGTCATTGTTTTAAGCAAGTTGGATTATTTCATTAATTTCTTTATTCCACCATTCATTGTGACTATGAAGACTAATGGCAATACGCAGGAAAATCAATATCCAAGCTCTAGCAAACCTAAAGTGAATACATTGTGACACAAAGACAAACGTCAGACTGACACATTCTGGATCAATGTAATGTTATTTTACAAATGTTACCTTCACAGAATTGGTGCTCCTTGCTTTGGAAACAAGTGACTTCAAATATAAGCAACACTGGTACAGTTTTTTGAGTCAAAGCGTGACTTTAAGGTATTTCCACTGTATTTACTGAAGACTGCCCTTCACAAACCAATGATCATTTTAAAGCCAGCATTTAGTACTAGCCATATTAACATTTAAACATAAGCCCAGGAGAGCAAAACACAACCAGGCAGTTTTAGGTTTTACGAGTTTCAGGTAACTAAAGCATTGCAAGGAAGGTCAATATCCTCATTCCTTTGAGTTGTGGTGTTTACGTACTTGGGTTTCAACATTTGTTTCTAATGACATCTGAAAAAAAAATACCTTCTTAATTTATCATCTCATTGTCACCCCTAAGAAAAAACTTTCCTCCAGATTAATTTAAGAATCTCCCAAATGCAAGTTTGCTCCAAAAAACTCCAGTTACTATTTTAAAACAAGATACTTCGCTGAGCAACAAAAATGGAAAAACACTGCTAGTGTTTCCAAGGCTGACAGTGCCTTTTTCAGGTCCAACAGGAATGCTAACTCCAGCCTATATGTGCCAAAATTGCTTCAATCTAGGAAACAATAAATTCACCCCTACCTGTGTTTTTAATGTTAAATGCCATTCTTTCTTTCTCTACCAGCTGGGTTTGCAGGCAGATTTACTTTACTGTCTGCTGCAGATTATGAGCCAACTGTCTAAAGGCAGAGGCAGTGCAGCGACAGTACAAGCTGTGTCTATAAAAGAATGGAACACAAGACTGTGAGACTGATACAAAACCTGGAGGGAATAAACTTTTGAACTGAGCAGGGGAGTTGAGTCATCACTGAAGCCTGACAAACCCAGGATCACTAAGCAATTGTAATCAGCAAGAGGAAACCAAAACAACAGGATGTCTCATGGAAAAACAACCCTCGGCAGCCAGTTTCACTCTCCTGTCTATCTCAGCATGAACCACCTCCCTCAGATATTCCAGTCAGGAGCAGAGTTCTCATTTTTTCCTGACCATGAATGAAATCCTATGGCTCAATACTATTTGTATACTAATTTCCATCCATTCTTCCTCCTAGCAGGAAAGCTCCCCTCAAAAACCTTTTCCTCTCTAAAAACCAACTCCAGCTCCTCCTCAGCAGCAGGCTTGCGAGCTGAAGTCTCACACGGCACATTTGCACGTGAGCATTTGAGAGAAACCCCTGACTTACACACAGCTGGTAGTGGATGAGTATGTGAACGTCTTCACAAAAAGCTCTCTGCTCAGCAACCCCAGCCAGATTAGAAATGCCACTAAAGCAAACTGAGGAGTATATGAAACTACACCTTCAAGCTGTATTAGCAGACCTATAAAGAGGGTAAAGTTTGTCTGAATTTGTCAATAATGGTAACAACTAAAAATACATAAAAAGGAGTCAATAAAAATAAACCTAAAAGCCAAAAAATAAAAAGGATTTGCATCAATCAGCATAAGGAACAGATAAGCAATACATCACAATACGTCTGTTTGGGGCGACTGCAAAAGCAGTGCATTCAAACTAACTGCAAAGTTGCTAAAAATATTAAATAACCAGAAGAAAAACCCCAGACAAACCCCATCTCCTCAAAAATAACAATAAAACACCACCTCCCTCCTACTATATAGGGGGAATAATATTTGGGTTAATAATATACGTTAAATTATGTTTAATTTGTCTCTAAAACAATAAAGAAGTATGTGTATTTTTCTTCTTCACATGCCTTGTACTAATAACACTCTTAATTTTACTGTACAAAGGATAAAACCATGTAGAAGTAAAAGAGCTAAACAAACAATTTTTAAAATAACACATCTTATCTTTCTAGAACTGTGAAAAAAAGTTACATTTAAAAATTCCCATTACATCAACAAGAAAACAAGACAGATAACATTACTATTCAAATATTTGAAGACTTTACATAGAATTTCTATTTTATAGGACGTCAAGCTGCATTGGGTAATACATGAACTATATAATATCAAATAGTTGTTTTACAATACATAATAAAGTGGTTTGACAATTTTGTAAGCGTTTTTAAATTAAAGAAAAAGCATGACTGGCTTTCGTCACACACAGCCTTTCTGAGGAAATCCTGAAACTATGTTAATTGATTAATTACAGATACAGTCATTCTCCTGCACACACTCTGTACAGTCACATCTCAGGCTCTGGCAGGGTTACAGCAACGAGGAGGATAAGAGGACTGAAGCTGTTCCTCTCCCATCTGTCTGCCCCACTCCTCTGACAGATGTCACCATGTCAAAAACGAGAACATCTGAAAACTCTGCTGCCTGAGTGCATACCTCAGCCATGAAAAGCTGCAGATTGGCATGCTCGGGTAAATGCAATCAGCCCCGTGCTCCGTGCTGTGACCGACTGAAATCCTGACATCTGATCCAGCGCAGGGGCTGGCAGCCGGGGGCCCTGACAGCTACAACTGCCCGCTTTTAATCTCCATCTTCTGGAAGGCTGCTAAAGCCCTCAAATGTTATGACAAAACAGTCTGTTTACTCTTCAGCTTATGAAAAGAGGTTAGAGATTTAAATGGCAGCTGGGAAGGCAATTTCCCTGTTTGTGCGGCTCCTTGTTACATACTTGTCGTTACTCAAAAAAATAAAGAAGCTTTTTTTTGAAGTAGAGAGTGATATAAATCCTAATTACAGATTTTCTACCAAAGTAATTCTTTACATTTTAAACAATACAGTCTTGCTAGCAATTTTATTTGCTATCTCAGAGTTTAAAAATACAATTTTCAGAAAACAGAAGCAATGACTCTATAAAGGTTTTAATTAGGTGAAGGACTATCATTCTATTATAAAACCAGTTCCTATCTCCTATCTTGAAGCAAGTGTCATTACAACATCACACAAATCAATCAGGACATAAGAGAAGACTACTTCAATAAACTATTTTCTTTTGAGAATATTCTACTTGCTAAAACAGATAATATAGCCAAGGACACACAATCATCAGCATCTTGCTGTCAGGTCATCATCTGGGATGATGGGATCACCTATTTTGTCAGCAACATGGCATTGGACTGCTTGAGGTGAGCAGAACATTTCAAACTGAATTTGTGTTTTAACTTCATTGTTAGGGATTACAACCTTTAAAAACATCTGTGAACAAATAAACAAAACTGGCACTCAGAGCTGCTCAAGCCTTTCAGTTTTGAGATTTCTTCCTAAAATAAGATTTCATAAAGGTGCTTAAACACTCATTTTAAATACTGACTTTAGTGGGTATGGAAATCTCACATTTTATCATTACTCAGAAATGGTTTCATTTTTCTGACCAACTTCTTTCTGCCAAAAATAGAAACGACGACATTTTTGTTTATAAAGAGAATTAGTCAGCAGAGGTTTTCATATCTGAAAATCCAATACTCTGCATGCTCTTCTGTAGCAGTTTGTTGTTCAGTGGTGATATGATACTCTACAAAGAACCACAGGAGACAAACACTGAAGGTTTAACAGGTCAAATCCTTTTTTTTTTTTTTAATTCCTTAAAAACATTTCCTTTCACAGCTATTTTATAGCTAGCTAACAGGAGCTATGTGAGACCTGCCTCACAAAAAAGAAAACCGCTGTCATGTGGAAGCCTGGCTGCTCTCCCTGACAACATGAGCAGAAAAGAGTGCCTTTGAGAAACGTACTCCTGTGCCAGACATCTCTTCCCTTCTTAACATTACAGCATCACAAAGGCATGGAATTGTCTCCACCACCCATTTCAGTTCTTCTTTAGCCAAATCTACCAGCCAGATTTATTCAGAAAAATTGCTTTCCCCACCCTGTTAAATGCCAAACCCTGCATGAGAAGCTTGCTCTCCTGTATCCTGCCCACACACCCTCAGTACAGAGCATGCCCCGCCTTGTGCTCCAGCCTGCGAGGCAAGCACCTGCCCTGGACAGACAGACAGCCAGACAGGGCTGCCGGGATCGTCCAGGCAGAGGTGTGAGCAGTGAGGGGGGACACACTGTCCCACCAGTGGATATGGTCCCCGGCCTCCTGCAGGAGCCACACATCCTCCAAAGGTATTGCCTCACATTACTCGTGTGCTCCTTCTGCATACATCTAGCGAGGGAATATGGAGGAATAAAACAGAGCTGACTTTTCTTGTGGCACTAGGACTCCTCCCTGGCTCCTTTAATGTCAAAAAACCAGGAACTCCCCCACATCCAAAATCACAATCCTGAGTCTCCTAAAACTGGACTACCTGAAGATTTTTCATTAAAGGAAGATGAGGGCATACCTCGTTATCTCCTCTTTGGAGGAGAGAACTTTGGAATTCTGAAAATTTTAAACTATTTCAGACTAAATTACAAATTATATTTGGTTCCACGTAATTTATTTTCAAATTGTATTACCGTAAGAAAACAAACTCCTCATGACCCATATTATTTAACTGTCTTTTTTGAAAAAGTGGGATGTAACAGTTTATGGAAGTTTACTTCAGATATTTCACACGCACAGCAAAATGCCAGGAAGGAACTATAAAATTTGTTCTTCAGCCTTACATAACACTGAGCTTGCTCTCCAAGCTAAATAATGGATTCTCTGTGCAGCTGACTATTCAGAAAGTATCAGCAATATCACACAAAGTGGGTGTTAGGTCAATAATAAATAACAGCGTTATGGAAAAAGGACAGGAAGCAACTTTACGTGAGAAGAGGAAGGAAAACTTACAGTGAGGGTAAAGAAGAGGAAGCAGACAGGATAATTCATGGAAAGGCCAAAACTGTAATGTTTTTACACTTGATGGAAAACATTCTCACAAATATGCCTTGCAAGTATGAAGGGAAACTTCATCGTTGTCAATCCTACCTACAATTTGCTTCTGCCAAAATGGGCCTGGGTTGCTGTCCCTTTTAGCCCATGAGGAAGATAGCTCCAGAGTAGAAGTTTATTTGATGTACTGCTTACAGAGAGCAGAAGGGAGAAAAGAGCAATTTTAAAATTCTAGATATGGGCCTGTCAAAAAACTCATTTAAGAGCAAACTGCCAATATCCAGCAACAGAACGACACGTGAAACAAGTCTGCCGTATTTCCAACAGATTCCTTATTCCCATTTAAGATTTTTTCCTACTTGAGGCTTTTTGTCTCTATAAAACTATATTTATAGAATGTGTGGCAGTTACTCCCCCCAGTTATTAGAAAGAAAATTATGATAGTTATAGTATTCAATGAAATCATCACCATTTGTTTTTCCCCAGCACTCTCTGTAAACTGCCACTCCCTGCCTAGTGGTCAAAATTCAAAACTTTCAAAAGGCCTATAACAAAGGATTTTCTACAATATATTGTGTCATTCTATATCTGCAGGCAGCAGTGAGGAAAAAAAAACTACCCAGACTTTTTTTGTTATTGCTGTCAGCATTTCTGATGTCAGCATCAAAGATCTACCTAAAATTTCTATAAATTAAATAATAAACAAACCACTGAGTTTTCAAATATTCATTCCCTTTTAAACCAGCCCAAACACTTCATGTCCCATCTCTTCTTCCTATTTGTTGGAAGGAAAGATACTGTGACAAATTCAATACTTGCAAACAATCAGGAGTTCCTGTGAACCCAAGCCACCCAGCATGTATTTTTCAAAACTCCGTATACCAATGTTGGACCGCAAGGACTTAGGCTTGGTATCACATAGACACAAGACCAAATCCAGGCATCTCTTCAGCGTTCAGGACAGGGCTGACCTATCACTGGAGGCAGAATTAGCCTTACATATTTCATTAAAAGCTAGCAAATTATATTCTTCCCCAAACACCCCATGGAAATGCACTTAGCACTGGATGCCATGCACCACCTTAGCTCCAGTCCCGCATGCACCTGCACCAGTAACTGCTGCAGGGCAAAGAGGAAAGGAGCGGGTTCAAGCTGCGGCATCCCTCTGTGTGCCAGGGCTGCACATGCACCCCTGCCCTGCTGCTGCAGTGACAGTCACACCCGCTGCCAGCCCCAGCTGTGCACCCTGCCCGTGGAGAACAGCAAATGCTGCAAGTGGCTGTGAGAGCAGGAAGTGCAGCCCCACGCCACAAGCCATGCAGGTCTGTGCCTTCCATAAAGCCAACATGAGTTGGTTTTTTTCTCCTTTGACCAAGCTGTGATTAAATATGGCAGTCATATAGCTTTGGGTGTTTAAAGAAAAATGAAGTCCAGCTCACACTGACCCAGAGAAATACCTTTTTATAGGAAATATTTCAACATTTCTGAATTAATTGTTTGTATTTTTATTCTGTGAAAAATACCACTCTCTTTTCTGATTTCAGATGGCAACCTAGAGAAGAGAAGTTAGAACTTCCTGCAGGATGAAAATTCCAAATAATACTTTTCTTCCATAGCTGCTAGTGAAAGCCAACAGCCGTGCTTTGGTTAGTATGCATTACAGACTTTATTTTATCAATTTATCCCAAAATTGAGTAGAGCAAAGGGGATGATCTTTGGGTTTGCTGCCTTAGAAAGGAGAATTTCAGTTTCAGTTCCACCCAAGAAATAAACAACCTTATTCAGTCAGTCAGTCAACAAACCAGAATATTAGTAGCCACGTTTTCAAGGAGAGGAAGAGGTTGTATTTAATAAAGACTGTCAGTAGAAGGAACAATTAAAAGCAGTTAGAGCAAAAGATACCGCTCACTTGCTTACAACTGGGTTCATACTCCCTCTGGCTGAAAAATGTTGCGTGTGAGGAACTCTCAGTGTCTGAAATGTAAAACATCTTGTTAGTCCTCATGAAAGTATGTGACAGAGCAGCCAAATGCTTGAACTGTGTGACAACTAGCAGGCTTTGTTGGCTTATTTGTTAGTTGTTGTTTTTTTTTCCCAAATGAAAATCTGCTTTAGTGGCTGGAAGTCAACAACAATACATTTTGGCAGATACTCAGGTTTCAAAACTTTTCAGAGTTTCATTGAAAACAAGGACATAATACATATATCCATTTTTCTTTATCTGCTATGTATGAATTCATGTAGTCATAATTTTACAGGATTTATCCCCAGAGGAAATAACACATGACCTGCTAACTTCACTTACTGAGTGCAAAGTAAAGTCTTTATTTTGTTTATGATGAAAATGTTAAGAAACTTCCAAATTTCTCAAGTAATATTCTAAACTATTACCAGTGCCTTATATACTTTGTATCATTATTTAAGAGTTCTCTTTTTCTTCTCTGAAGTAAAGTTTCCAGATTTTCCCAAATCATAAACAAAAGGGAGTCAGAAACAAAATCAAACACATTGAGAAGTGTACTAAAATAGAAGTCAATTTGTATCTGAAATGCAGTTCCAAGAAACTAATTCACGTGATCCGTAGTGAGTAGTCCCAGGTCCTGCAGACTGTGACAGCAGTTAGGTCACTGGAGGGAGATGGGGAGCTGCACTTGTTTATTCTTGGTTTCTGTGGTATAAGCTCGGTGTGGACACATCACCTGCCCAAGTGTAGCTGTGCCACGCTGCTCTTTCATCTCCTATACAGGCTCAGATAAAGCTCCTGAACAAGTTGGGTTTTGCCACTAACAGTATCCAGTTACTGGGGTTATCTTGTATCTGACATCACTGCACTACAGTTAATATTTATAAACTTCAAATACAAAAAGCAAGCAACAATACCTTATAAATACTTATTTCAGGGTTGAGTATATATACACAACACTCAATTTTCCCTCATTTTTCTTAAAAACTTGCAGAAGAGGTTAAAACAGGAAAAAAAGTAATAAAGTCACTAAGAGGAAATATTATATATACTTTCTACTTTATCAAATGCTTAATGTTCATATCTGTTACACATTGACAGAAAAGACAGCTGAGAGACATGAGGATACTCACAGATTCTAAAAGAGGTTTGTGACTTCAAATACAATAGCTGGTCTGCATCCAAACATCTGACATGATTACACTTACTCTACAAGAGATTCTGTGTTTTTTCATTACATTTTCCTCCAATTGTCAGTGTTAAAAACCGTATTTTGTTCCACAGGAAATTATCTTAGTACATCCCAATGATATCATTATTGTTTAAATAGAAGAGAGTATCTGGTTCATATATTTAGTGGCTTGAGCAAAAAAAATCTCAGGTTTGTTAAGAGTCTCTTAGAAAGCCCTTCTCAAAGGATGGGACACAGCTCGGGTAACCTTTGTTAGGAAGTTTCACAAGTGCTTCAGGAACATGTTCATTTATAAAATTATCTAACACAATTAAATAATAAAAGGTTCCTATACTCCAAACATTTTTCCTTCACTTTAAATGTGACATTTCACTTCTCATTATTCCCATGCAAAAGCTATGATCTTGTCTACAGGAACTACTTTTACAGCAACCCAACAGATGCAACTTGCATGACCTTCATTACATATGCATAACTTATTCCTGAACAAAATTAATGATGAACTATGAGTACAGCTGCTTGCAAAGACCAAGGTCTCACCTACATACAGACACACAGAGCAGGGTTAATCTCTATGGAGATGCAAGTATTTAAGTACAAAAACTACATGTAAAATGGGTTGTAGGAGTCATATTCACACAGCCAACATAAGGCCACAGCTTCATGCGTATTCAAGCTAGTTATGCCTCCCATTTTTCTACTGTTAAACTTTGCCTTAATTACATTGTATTCTTTAAACACTTGGCTTCACACCCATCTAGTTTCTTTCAACTAACTCAGCCATGCGTTTTCAAATTTAAATATGCAGTCAGAACTGCAGGCCCTGAGCCCAGGCCCCACCAGACAACAAGATGGTATCACCACACTCTGTCTGAGAGACATAAGCTGAGTAGAGAAGAGAGAGTTTGAAAACTCCACAGAGGAAAGGAGCTTCATGTGAGCTGGACTGAATCACTTAGAAAGGCTTACAAAGCCCATGCAGCCAAAGTGACCTGGTGCCGGCCCTGTGAGCACAGGTTTAACCAGCTCCCTGAGCTGCCACACTTCTCACCTTCACACTGGAATAATTACCAGGGAAATGAGAGGTAGGGCTGCTTCTTCATGAAGCTTGAAGTGTTTGTGGAATTATAATGTAACATTACATGCCAATTGTTCTTGTAAATAAAGGCTGCTACTGCTGACCATTTGCTCCCTGCATATAACAGCTAATGGTGTGCAAATCAATACATGAAGGCATTCCCCAACCCATTTCAACAAGGCCAACAAAATATACTGAGCTTCATTTACTCACTGAAAACATTCCCCCATGTCTATACAAAAGCTTAAATTTTACCCTACTTCTGCATTATGCTTATGTTGAAGCAGAATGCAAATAACTACCCCCTTTTGCACATCTTTATGTACATGAAATACATCTCCCATTCTAAAAACTCTAATAGTTCTTGAGATATCTTTCAACAGAATTTAAATTTTAAAACATTCCTGAAGGCTGGTAATTACTTACCAGGCTCCTGCAAGTATGTATGCAAATTTATATATACACTCACAGAAACACACGTCAGTATGACTATGTAAGCATGGGCAGCCTAGACAATACATCTCCTTTTCACACTGTATTTAGTTTCCATGTCCACATTTTAGCTACTTTTAAATGGTGCATGCAATGCACATGCAACTAAAGTATTATGAACTGCTGCAAATGCCTGCAGTCAAAAGATGGTCATGCTCAGACTGCTGAAAGCCATATCTGAATGCTCGTGACTCCTGGCATGCCTGGGGACCCTCACTGAAAGAGCCCACTGTGGTCATCATTGAAGCATCTTCCACTCTCACCAACCTCCCTGGTGGTTTTTGGCAGTCTAAGTGCTTTCTGGGACATTTCTCCAATCACATTTATTCCTCGTTGCTCTCTGTTCTTACCAAAAATCAAGAAGAATGTGAAAAGTTATTACAGAATATTAATTTTAAATCTCATACTGTCAGCCTTGTTAATGAAACTCATAAATGCAAAAGATGGACCAAGAGAAATTAAAACATTTCATTTGGCTAAAAATTAAGAGGCATTCTTGGAAAAATGAAACTCTATACCTAAAAAGTCTGGTTATGAATTTTGTCATCCACTTTATTTCGCATAAAATGAAAGGCTATAAGCCTACATTTGGAGAAACCCCTCCAAGGAGGCTGCCAGCTCTGTTGGCAGAGATGGTGCAAGACCACAAAAAATACAGTGAGCTCTAATCCCAAACAGTGGTGACTCCATGACTACCACTCCACTAAATCTTTAGCATGTGCATTCTTAACATGTTAATTTTTAGGGTTTAAGATTAGGTTTTCATACTTGTCTATACTGAAAAACATTACCATTTTGATTTAACACCATTCAGAGTCAAGGTCAAAGCAGGTTCTGAAATGTGTTCATGTTTCCAGATAAACATGCCTGCGATAAACCCTCCATGGACATGTGACACACCTTCCCTCATACAATAACCTGGTAACATGGCATGGTCCGTGAGTGGATTCTCCATTCTTCTGCCAATTATGAACAGAAATAGCAAAACCAACCTATTTATTGTGGTTTTGCACATCCTTCCAACACATCATTCAAGATGCATTAAAAATAGAATTACCAAACCTAAGTTCAGGATGTGTCAAGTCTGTACTACCTTCCTCTGTACAAGTTTGTTGAGATGTAGCAACAAAACCAGAGAAATTCTTACATCTTCATCTCATCCTGGCCATTCCAAACATTTGCTAATCTCAATATTGTAAGGATGTAATTCTTTATAAAGACTGCCTCTGAATGGTATCACCGAACTGATCAGGTAGAAGACAACCTCCTACTACCTCTAAAAAAAAAGAAGTGAGACAGATAGAAGAAACACAAATTTCTTAAGCCTGCTTTATCTGAACACGTGGGCAGTAGGTAGCTGCAACATTTCTGATGCCATTCAGAGTTGCAGAGAGGGTGCAGAAGTGAAAAAAATGCCTCATTATTTTAGTGTTCATTGCCATTTCTCAGAAATATATTAGTACCAAAATCCTGACCAGATTCTTGCCAGTTCCTTTCTATCAACATAGGTAGATGTTGCCATAGGCTGAATGTTATTTTGCATAATCAGGCTTGTGTGCTTGGTATTAAAATCCATATTTCAGGTTACCTCCGTGGTAAAAAGGCTCTAATAATAATGACATCATCATCATTATGACTTCAAAAAGGAGAAATGGTAAAACAGCAGACTATAGAATGAAACGGTGATGGTCTATTTTTGTTTAAATTTTTACAGCTGCAGAATTATTTGGCCTCAAAGTAACTAATCAGTATTCAGTAACTATTTTTAAATAACAACCTGCCCACTATGATCCAGGCTGAATAAACTCATAATACATATGTTCATCTTGCACTGCTTTATGACAAAAGATTTAAAAACTCACATTCGAGGTCATGTCGTTTCACCTGCACATTTCAGATGACACTACAGAACCCAGACAAACCAGTATCACCAATACTCCCAGAAAGATCAACCTCCTATTACACAATGCACCAGAAGAAGGAACTGTCACCAATTCTTTCCTGCAACTTTGTCATCCTTTTATTGAGGTAGAATTCCTTATACAGAACATGCCGAAGACTACTTCTGCAGAAAACTAAATTCCATAAAAACCCGGCCAGAGGAACCTAAGTGTGTTCTCAGACATTTTAGCAATGACAGTGAGATCTAATAATGCAATTAACAGACATTAAAATAAGCTGGTTTGCTTGGAGGTAATTCAGGCAGACTAAGCAGTCTAGATTCATTGGATTTAAAAGCAAAACGTAACTAAGTCAGATAATGAGAATAAAATAAAAAACCCCCAAACAGGTATGTGATACACTCATGGAGTAGACAGGCTCTTGGAAATATCACCACAAATTCAGTAATCGAGGGGGTTAGCAATATAAGGCCTTTTTAGGACTGTCACAACATTAGTTACCTTTGTCGTGTGGATTCCCATCTAGGTGGCATTTAGAGACAGTTAATGTCACTAGCAATTCAAGGTGCATGTAAACCAACTAGGAATGCTTTTCCTATGATTTATATATTTCAGAAATATCTCTATGTTGTAAACACACACATGTAAAAATATTAGTCCCTTTATAAGATACTTGATTTGAAGCACAGCTTTTTTTGTTTATCTCAGATTATTTTAAAAGAAACATTAATATTAATTAACTGTCTGCTAAAAACAACCATCTTCTCTTACGTGAAAGATTATCTTAATATCCTAAGAGAATTTTAACTAAAAACTAGAAACACTGCTTTTCTATTTTACAGTTTTCTGTTTTAAGTGTAGCTGTGCCTCAAAATTAGTAACTTAAAATAAAAGCAGTTTAATTGCCTTCCATAACATGACAAACTTCTACAACATAATGCCTACTATATTGTTAATCACAGGCTTCAATACTGTATGAAAGTTTTCATTTCAATTTATTATCTTTTTTCAAAAGAAAAGACCCAAGTTCAAACTAATTATTAGAAAAAAAATTAAATCCCAAAACTTATAGCAGCTTGTTACACTTTCACACATTAATCATCAGTAACCACGTCTGGCTTAGAACACAGTGTGAGCATAAGCAGTTTTCTCCTGGGTCTAACACGAGAAAAAAACCCAAGCCATTTCAACAACTGTAACACTTCTAGAAAATAAAATTGCTGGTCAAACAAGTTCTTACAAAGCACCTTTAAAAAGTAAACAGTAGCTTGGTTTTGCCATTTTAATTATATTTTTATAGAAGTTTTAGAGGTCTGTTAAAACAAGCTCTATAAAGAGATTCATAACTACAAGACATGTGACAGTTGTCAGCAGAGGCATCAGACACTGAGTCTATCAAGTTCCCATGGGAGTACAGAAGTCAGGATACACTTGGGGATTTCTGATTCACCTACAGGAGTCACTTCTAGGAGTCCACACAAGACAAACACAGTGCAGACAGTCAGAAAAACAGAACAATTTCCAGCAAGAGATTTCCACTACTATTCTGATGATCATTCAACTTGCAATGCAGTAGTTTTTTAAAAAATATCTGCATGGTAAAAAAAGGGAAAGATAAATGCTGCAGCAACTGTTCTGTCAGCTGCAAATCTAATGCAAACTCACCACAGAAGTTTTATCGCAGCACTCATCTCACCATAAAGTTGTCATCAAATTGGAAGGATATAGATTATATCAGATGCAAAGTTAATTGGAAGAAGAACAAATGGCAGAACTGCCATTCTAAACTTTTCCCATGAAAGAGAGCACACACGACGCGGACACACCCTTTCGCGAAAAATACGCTAGTTCGCGGAATAAAAGGGAGAAGAAGTGAAGAGTGCCCTCTGCCCAGGAATGCCAGGAATCCCCGGAGGAATGCGTGCGGGCAAGGGGGCTCGGCGCCCGCGGCGCCTCCGGGCCGCGCCCGCCCACCTGGAAGCCAAGGCCCGCAGCAGCACCTCCAGCGGCCGGCCGCGCTCGGGGGAAAGACCCCGCTCCTGCCAGCCGCAGAGAAAACCAAGAAGGGCTCCGGGAGTCTGTTCTCCCCGCAGCTCCCTCTCCGCTCGGCCTGAGCTGTCCCGCCCCGGGGCGGCCCCGCTGCGCTCGGCGGCGCAGCCCCGAGCAGCGCCCGGGGGAAGGGCTGCCCCGCCGCGGCCGG
>WBMY01005916.1:3134402-3213122 GCA_013397315.1 Donacobius atricapilla
CGGGGCCGGGACGGGGCCGGGACGGGACGGGGCCGGGCGGGCCGCCTTTGGAGGCGAGGAGGAGCGCAGGGAAGCGCGCGGAGCGGGGCCGCAGCGCTCCGGCGGGGCGGCGTGCCCGCCCTGCTCCCGGAGCAGCGTCACAAGCACCTCTGGGCACACCTTGCTGCCTCGGGCGCTTCGGGTTATTTCCACACTGTCTTCAGCTAGACTGGAAATGTCACACACAACAAGGTGATTCCAGAATATTCGACACATACAGTGCGAACTGAAGTGTTGCTATGTACTGCAGTAGGTCTCTTTCCCTGATCCATCAGTGAAGCAAAGGTAGGTGGTACAGACTGGGGGTTCACAGGTGTCATCCAAAAAAAGCCCCCAAAACAGTGTTTGCAACCATGTCACAAGAAATGGGCCTTTTTTCCATGTTTATAAAGTTGTTCTCAAGGTTTGAACAACATAAACCAAGGAGCATTCAGAAGAGAGGTTATAGTGAATCTACAGGGAGGAAAAAAACCACAACAAAACGTGATATAACCTTGTCTACAACAGAAGAATGCTGGGCAGTGAACATGACAAGGAAAAGTTTAGTATATGAGTCATGAAAGCCATGTCAAAGTTGTTCAACAGGAGGAGCATGGATAGGAACACATCCTCTTTTCAAATCCAACAGTGCTGGAGGTCACTGCTCAAATTTCTGTCAGAGCTGCTCTAATACCTGTTACACGTCTGTGAAAACAAGCCCAGATAGCAAAGACTATAGTGTGTACATATATATGGAATTTTATATAATTGTATGGATTTTCCGTCTTAATTAGAATGTATGAACAGAAGAGGTTCAACTGGAAAAGGCAGTGTTCCAAATACATCAGTTTTAACACTGCTGGGACACTGTATCCAGCTTTGAGTTCTGCATTGGGGAAAAAAAAGGTGAAGTTCTCACAAATCTACACCAGAAAATTAAATGCATTCTAAGAATTTTTAAAATATATGTATTTCAGTAGTGTTACAAGTCAGTATTCCATAAGGATCTGTTGAGTCCTGGAAGAAACAGTCAAAAGCAAAAAATGAGACAGCAGGGTCCTACAGCAACTGCTGGTGATACAATACTTTACTGATGGTTAATCAGTAGAAAGAACTGTAAACTATAGGAATTGCACAAATTATAAACAGTCCTAAGGAGGCAGCTATTGAGGTGCTTGCAGACAACTGATGGAGTTTGCTGAGAGGATGAAAGTATTCAGTGTGACAGGGTCTGTAAATTTTTGTTGCATGTCTACATAACACTGGGTTGATTCTCCCTCAAAATGCTTATTGAGAAGAAAGTCATAATAAAATATATGTTCATGAGACAGAACAGCCCAAACTCGTGCTTCCATCTTGATCTTTTACATACTGTGCCACTTAACATTTGCTTTTCATATGCATTTTTTTCCACATAACCCCATAATCTTGGAACTGTTTAAGTAGAAGATGAATAGTTTGCTTAGCACCTTGTCCTGTAGTTTTTGAGAAATCACACGCAGCTTATACCCTTATCCTAGCTGAAAAAACTGGGAAACAATGAATAGAAAAGTAATTAAACTTTTTTTTTCAGCTACATTGTGTTGTGTATCAACATTTCAGTTGAACTCACAGATATTATACAGATATTATACATTTATAATGGCTGTATTTTATTACAATTAGAGTGTTAAGAAACATGCTGACAGTTTGTTCAGCCTCATACTGTAGTTTGGTAAGATGTGGAGGAATTGCACTTAATAGAAAACAAAATGCTTAATTAAAGAGGTGCATATACCTATAATTTTCACGCTGTTAAAGGTTAATGAAGACAGTGTTAATCAATGATGTTGTACAATAAGACATTTCCATTGAATTTAGATGCAACCCAGAAAAAGAAAAAAATAATAATTTCTTGCTAAAACAATCAGGCTATGATGACTACTAGTCATTACTATATAGTCTATAATTATTTTTTTTTCATTATATACCTCTCAGGTAACAGCTTAGGAGACAATTCAGTTGCTATCTGTCATGCTCAGCATTAAACTGCTCAGAAAACCTTTCTCTTGTTCAGTACTGAGTTTCAGGAAAATTATGCCAAGGGATTTATCTTTCTTTTAATCCTTTCTTTATTTTTCTGTATCAAAGATGGGGGGGNAAAAAATAAAAAAGGTGGGACAAGCACAATTGCTAAATTACTTGTATTGGCTGTGAGCATCCCAAACCAAAGAATTTTGACTGGATTTTCACAACCTCTGTCTTACACTTCCTCAAAGCTCTGTCCTACATTTCTTGAACCCTTGAGGAAAGTTTATTTTGAATCTTTTAGCCTTTAATATTTCATTAAAACTAGTTTAAGTCAAAAATTTTGTCAAGCAGTTTCTTACAGATCTTTGGCATATCCTGAACATGAGTTTTACAAGGTTATAGTAATGCTGCAAACATGAATTGTTCAGTAAGAGCCATACTCCAGCTGGAATACTGCAAAAGTACAAGGTTATCCAGTGAGGTAGAATTTTTTTAAGGAATGTATACAAATCCAGCAATAAGCTAAAATTGAGTACAGACTTAGATCATACACAGAATATCATCTCTGTGCAGGCTGCCATTTCCTTTCCCACCCCTCATCCAGTTATTTTTCTTTTCCTTGCCTCTAAGTGAAGGTTTTGGTCCTTGTTTACAAAACTGGTTGGACACCATGATTGATGTCTCTGTGTTCAGGCTGTGTATTATCAGGCACTTGTGAAACACAATACAAAATGGAGTTTGCAGCTGAAGCAAAAACAAACAGTAATGCCCCAGCAGAGCAGCCTGCGCTGCAGATGAATTCCAGCTGCGGGTACTCCAGCCCCCCTCGGGAGCCGAGCAGCTCCTGCGTCCGGCTCTGCTTGTGCAGTGAGCCCCGCTGTGCTGGAAGCCTGCTCTGGCAGAGCCCTGCTTGGCTCCTCGCAAGGTGCACCTCTACCTCTCTGCTCTTCCCCTTCACACTTAACTGAGTTTTGGCACTTTGTTATAGTCCTCGATTTCCTTTCAGGAAAGGATCTAATCCACTAATCACAGTAGAAAGTAGGGGGGAAAAGTCTGGTATATAATTCCATTGAGGCACTGATTCTGACTTATGTTTTACAGTAGGTGTTGGAAATTTTCTTTATTATCAAAGATTAGGTGTCTGTTGCTTAAGAAATAACAGCTATCCTTCTTACTGCTATATTCAGTAAGTTACTACATAGACATCTTTATCTATTTCTTATTTCAAGAAAAAAAAATCTTAAAAATCCAGGTCATTACTTTCAGAGAAGATGAGGCATTTGAAGAAATGTAATTATATACTCTTATCAGATGCTTTTTAATGTATGATCTCTGGTTTTTCTACAAATACAACAAACCAAAAAAGGAGGCCTTTCATTTTCTACCTTTTTTGTATTTCCCCCCACCTCCCTTTTCACAGTGCACCCTCTCTCTCTCCCCTTTCTTCCTCTTCTCTGTCTCTTCTCCATTTTTTTCCGCCCTCTCCTCCTTTTCTGTTTGGGGTTAGCCCATCTTTTCAATTTCTCTCTTCTCCCACATAGAGGTGTCAAACGCAGGGTATGGCTGACAGAACCCAGAGCACAGGGTGCTCTCTATCTCTAACCCTAGCACTCCATGTGCTCTAAAGCAGCCTGGATAATCCTAGCCATTAGGCCTAGCCATTTAATCAAGAACATATTTACATTGTAGGAGAATAAGACTTATTAAATAAAATGTATAGAATGACAGATTAAATTGCAAAATGAGAGATTTATATTTTCAGATCACTTCAACACTGGAAGTGTTGTATATTAGCCAATGCATGGTAAGGAAAAACTTAGGAGATAATTTAAATTGTAACTTGTCTTCCGTAGAATTTAATTTCATCTTAGTTAGCTCAAGTTTACAAATACTCTTCATGTTGAATATAAGACTGTACAATTATTAACCTTAATTATGTATGCCGAAATCAAGAGTGAGATGAAGAGAAGACACCATTGACTTTAAAAACTGTTGAGGGGAAAATACATGCAACAGTAAGTTTAATCATAAATAAGATGATAGTTTCAATATTCATTTAAGACAAAAAATACATAGTCAAGTAATTAAGTAAATAATTAATACTTAAATATGAATTTAAGTTGAAGATTTTGAACACTGTTCAGCATTTAGCCACGATGAGGCTTTCTGCTCTCCCATTCTTCTCCTTGGACAACTTCTGGCTAAATCCATGTTTCTTCCTTCACCTTAGCACCACAGTCTTGCTCCCACTAGTCTTATTGCAGTAATCTAGCAATGAAAGTAGTTTTTTCCAGAAGGAGCCTGGAAAAAGCCTAAGTACTACCAAATGCACCTGGATTAAACTTCCAGAAACTGTCGTAGTCGTTACCTGCTTGGCTGTGATCTGTGCAGCTCTCCTTGGCCAAGCCCAGGCTGCAGGAATGAACTGAACTGAATTTTTAAGAGTAGCATAGTCTGAGCCTCTATTTCCACAAATGCATAATGTTAATAATTTGTTGGCATTGTCAATTTATCTATTTGAAGAAAGCTTAAAGGGTGTGTTGTTTCAGTCATTGCAGATGAAAACATTGATTCATTTATCACAGAAATATTAATGTAGTAAATGTAGTGAATTAAATTGCTTCTATGCTCTTTATGCATGTAGCTCTTACTTGTTTCAATAGAAAGATGAAATGTTAAATTACCTGGGTCTAAATCTAAGCATCGCTATCCCAATATCCCAATAAAAAATAACTCTCTTTTTTCTTCTAGGCATGCATGGATGTCTTAGCAGTTACGGTTTGGGATGGATTTTCTCCTGCTTTTGGACGAAGACAAGGAAAGGTTTGTGGAAGCCTGAAGCAGTGCCTGATCCAAGCCCTTTCCCCGGCCGAGTTTGGGGCACGGCCCCGGCCCTTTTGTGCTGTGGGGCAATGGCACCACCTGGTGGCCTCGGCAATTGGAACAGCTCGGTGCTTCGGCACCTTCCCTAGTAGCTTGAAAATAAAGAGCGGGAAAAAAGGATTATCTTTAATATTTTTACAGTTGGTTTTATTTCCAGCTACTTCTCTTAGTTGGGAGAGGTATTTCCATTTAAGCAGTTTCGTGAAGCAATATCTTTGAGGAGAGGTAAACATTTTAGTAAAGTCCAATTACTTTAGGAATCAACTTAGAGATACTAAACCTTCTCCTTGAAAGAAAAACATCACTCCTGATTCACCTGCAGTAATTTAGGTACTGATGCACTGAAGACTTAAGAAAATAACTGTATCTTGGTGAATCTAGGAAAAACACAGAAAGACAACTTAAAGGCGGGTTTTAGAGGATTGGAGCCTTCAATGCTAGAATATACATGTGTATAATAAACATTTCACGGACAATTAAATTTTTTTGAAATTTTAAAGTTCCAATTATGAACTAAATACTCAATTTTCACAACTCTTATAAAAAGGTTGAACAAACAAATTAAATGTACTCAGGGGAACTAGTTCATCCTGGCCTTTACCATGGTTTGCTTCTTGTTCTCCTTTGAAAATAGCAGTGAATTTTATATGTTCCCGTTTCAGATCCTGCAGCCATCCACTGCTTTAAGAGAGGAAGCTTACAGCCTAATTATGAGTCAGCACAGAATATATAAGGTATTTTAAATTCTCAAAGATGGAGGCTTTGGTGATGCAATAGATTCTATCTTTGGCATTTATGCAAAGTCTGCTCATTTTTACCAGGAGAGATATGTTCATATAGATCTGGCACTATGCTAATGAACTAAACTGCCACTCCAGTTTTCAATTAATACTGTTTTCTTTAGGAAGAAGAACCTTTCCTGGTTAGTGTTTTGTGACTGTAGAGGGTGCTCTTAAAATACTGGAGATGGCAATAATATGCGGCAATCAGTTTCTTTTTCTGTAAAGCTTATCAATGTTAGGATGTTTATATTTAGCAAAGAACATTGTAGAGCTAGTGTGTTTTATTTTTGATGTGGGCAAGAGTCACTATCCACATTTGCATCCCAAAACGTCCCTGGAAACTTTTTCTGGATTTAGTTTATTTTTGCAAGTATGTTTCTGCCAAACAGTGATAGTATCTTCTGAGAAAACTATTGATGTGCGCTAAAACAAGTTGAAAGAAATACTAAATAGAGTTTATTTTTAGTTGCAAGGCCATTGAGAGTTGAATAAGAGCTTATTGTTCCAAATAAGCCATTTAAATATTAAAAAAAAATCCTTAGTTACATGAAGTTGATGCTTCCACATTGTGCTATTTGATATTCTGTTGGGAAGGATTTAACTTTATTTTACTTTCATTTGTCTGTAGTTTTACTGAGTGCCTCACCATACTCCCAAGCTGTTTTCTTATATTTTTTAATTGAATTAGCAAGTGAAAAAAATCCTAGATGCAATAAATCAAAATGTATCCTGCTATACTTTTCCCTGAACAATACAATATTTTTTTAAAATATAAAATTTTATGTTCCACTCAGTACAGCCAAGGAACAATTGAGTTAATTCTGTGTGCTTAAGAAATGTTGCTTCTTTCCAATGAGAGTGAGGTCTATACACCTCAGAACGATAAGAATCTTGTTTTAATAATCAGAACTGGCCATTTTAAAGCAGTGTAAGGAGGACTAATATTCCTAGCTGGAGACCTTTGTGAGCCCAGGATGAGGCTATGCGCTTGTGGCAGCCCTGCTCTGAGCGGGGTGTGGGAGGTGTGATCCCTGAGTGCCCGGGCTGTCAGAAACCCTCTGCTGGAACTGCGCCGCAACAGCGGAGCTGCCCTTTGTCCTGGGAGGGCGTTAGGCTGGCAGCAGATGAAACACAGACTACAGAAGTACAGTTTTCCCAATTCAAACTTTTCCTAGCAGTAGCTACTCTGCTTCTTATGCTGGATTTATACACTTACCCTGAGATGGTGCTCTTAGATAAGAACTCGGTCTGTTTTCTAAAACTTCAGCAGTGATCACTCACTTGAGAGTCAGTGTCACAAAGACTGACTCTTCACTTTCACAGCAGCTCTGCTGTAGGCCCAGGTTGGTGCACAGAAGTCAGTGCAGCTTGTTTTGCCTGGGAAAGCCCTCCGAGCATTTTTTTGCCGAATTCAGCAGCATCTATTCTAGGGAGACTTTGCCAAGACCACTACATGGGGAAACCTTGTAACCATAGACCAAGCTTAATAGCTGCTGGCTTCCAATGAGATGAACTTGTCCTGTTCCAGTCTCCAGCTTCCACATCAAATTCATCACTAGCAGCTTGCAGGTTAGAGCGTGTCCCTGGATCATACAAAGGGGACTTGATGTTACCTGGTACTGTGACTGCAGGCTTGCCATAGTCAAATGAAATTCTTTGCGAGAGCTGGCAAAAGTTAACTATCCCCACTCATCAGGCAAGTCTCTTCAACAGAAGAAATGTTGCTGCCTGAGGTCTGATGGTGGAAAATATTTCTGTTGCAAGTCATGTAATAGGCGAACGCAATGATTGGCCAGAGACATGGATTTTGTCTCATAGGGCTCTCCTCCTTGGGATTAAGTAGAGATTTGACCAAACAAAACCCAGGCCTCTTCCAACCTTAAGTATACAAACTATTAGGAAAAATAGTCATACTTAGTTCTCTTTCCATTTACAGTATTTCTGGTGGGCAGTGTTTTCACTTCCCTAGGAGAAACTAGAAGTGTTTCCCCTAAACATCCCTTATACTGAGGTTCTTAAAATGGAAAGTTGGAAATGCAAATCTTATACCCACAGTCAAGACTAGACCACAGACTTCTCTTCACCAAGCTATTAGATAAAACAGATAATACTTTTCCTCCCATTTTCTAAGAGCAGGTTGACATAAATTCTAACTCTAGGAGGGAGTTCAAGAATGTATTTTGTAGATTTTCACACCTCTGCAGCTCACATTAAAGGACCAGAATATCAGAAACAGATGGAATTCAAGACCCATCATCTTTTCTTTATAATGGCCAGTCAGGATGTAACTTATCAACTTTAGTAATTCCTGTAGTGGATTCTCTTTTCCTGAAGTGTGAAAAGACCCCCACACTTCATTTGGGGCTGGAGGCTCCACTACACAGCGAACATCACAGTATCTCTAAGCTGCAGCCACTTACAAAAATTACCCAACACATTCTACATTGAGTCTGCCTTGACTGGTTCACTTTTTACAGCACATTCTACAATTCTAGGAAATCTTAAAAGCTCAGGAAAAAAAATCTTGCTATGTACAGTACTTATATATTTCAAGCAGTAAAAGCTGTAAATGATGCACATGCTGGAATGGCAATAAGACAAATGGAAGTTTTCATTGGGAAAATGCAAACCAGAAGACAGATAGTTTGTTTTGCTTTAGGCAAAGCATGAATGCAAACATTTCAACTGGAGAAACTCCCCTTTCCTTCTGTGGCCCCTCTGAGTCATTTCATTAATTACTTGGAACTGTTTACCTACTTCCCTTCATTTAGGCCCCAGGTGCAGAAACTGGGTACAGAAAATTATTTTCATTCTTTTTTCTGGAGTGAAAAAACAATATATGGAAACACTCATCATTTCCTCTCTGAAATCCATGAAGGTGAGAAGGGGTGGCATCCCAATACATATATTGTGTTTCTCTGTTGTTTAATACCCTGTAGCAAAACACAAGAGTGGTGGGGAGTGTCAGTGATGTTTCTTTTCTGAGGTACAGTGAAAATATTTGTTTAGTTTTGTTGCATTAGCAAGGGCAGCTTGGGCAGTATTTGCACTTCTAGTACTTCACTGAA
This sequence comes from Donacobius atricapilla, assembly GCA_013397315.1. NCBI lineage: Eukaryota > Metazoa > Chordata > Aves > Passeriformes > Mimidae > Donacobius > Donacobius atricapilla. The sequence continues at coordinate 3,143,164 of WBMY01005916.1, forward strand.
AGGATACCCTTAATTCTTGAAGAAAGACAAATATCTCATTTTACAAATGTGCTGACCTGTGCAGTGGCTTTGACAGCCTCCTTCTGTGATCAGTGTTACACTATCTTTGAAATGTGTCCTTATCCAGACACATCCAGGCATACACTTCTCCACGTGTGAAACTAGAGAATTAACAGAGGCATTAAATGTTTAAAAAATAAACAATAAATCACATTAGAAAATAATAAAAAAAAATCATAGAAGAGGCTCAAAACCTAAATTTCTAAATTTGTACCAAAAAAGTTCAGTTTCAATATCTACAGTTCTTTTTGGCAAGATAGCCATGTCTCAAAGCTCTTATTTAGAGTTTCATTTCTAACTTCCCTCTGGGGAAAAAATGAATTAAACTTTTTCTTGTACTCTTACTGAGATGTTCTTCTGCTCTTCATTATTCTGTAATGCAAACAGCAGACTGTAGGACATGGGCTGTACAGATTTCTTTAAATAACAACTAACAAAATCTATAGCTATTTGCACAAAGTGTAATCAACTTCTCCCTTCCTAATAAAGAGTATCAGTCAATCCCAGGGTAGCCCAGGTCATCAGGGGGTGGCTACTGAGTCTGGCTGCCCCTGTCACAGCTGCTTGGCAATGGGCCCACCCTTGGGAACAGCCAGCTGGCTCTGCTCTGCAGTTCAGCTTCCTCCCAGTTTGCATGTGGACCTGTGAAGCAGCTGAGTGTCTTTTGCCTGATCGGCTTATTTGTTGTCAATCCTGAGAGTTTTCCCATTGCCATGAGTACTGATGGTGCAGTCAGTTTGCAGCATGGCCCCTCTGCTCTGTCATTTCTGGTGCTCTGCACTGGCTCTTCAAAAGATCAGATCTGTTTCACAGACTTCGCTAATTTTCAAGTCAGTTCAGCACTTCTCTGTTCTGATATGGCTTGTCCAGATGCACAAGTTTCTTTTTGCAGTCTGCCACCTTTCGACCCTGAGCAGACTCAGACTATGAGAACAATAGTCCTTCCTCAACTTTCTCTTACATTCCAGCTGCATACCTGTGAAACTATACAAGATGTGGGGTGACCCTTCATTTAAAAGGTCCTGTTAAAGCGTAGATGTGTGTGTTCATCATTAATGACATATCTCAAACTTTACTCAGAAATATAACTCCCTCATGGAACTGTGAGCAGTAACAAACAAAAGCAACCTCTTCCATGTTCACCCTCTGATGTCAAAAGAAGGGCATAAGTAGCCTGTATGCCATAGAACCAGAACTTTACATTCTAGGGTGTAAATCCATGTGTTCAAGGATTTTCAGAGGCAATTTTAGGATTAATTAAGGAGAATACCTTCAGAATAAAAAATATTTTTCTAGAACATTTTTTTAATTAAAAAGATTATGTATACCCAAAATACGGAGCACTTTCCATTCCCAACTAATAATCAAGTCTTTATCTGGAAAATAAAGTTACTTGACCTAGTGAACATAAGATGATATTGTAATTCATTTAACTACTTAGTCATATTTCTAATCCCATCAGATTAATATCCTGTTGTATTTAACTACCTAGAGGAGGGAAAGTGATATTTTTAAAATTGTATTTTAATATCTGATCTTTTTTATTGTATGTTGCCTTCTTATTCAATAGGACAGCAATGGAAACATTGTCCAGATGCTCATTGATTTACATAACTTCATGATCTTAGTTACTTTCTGTCTCAGCTCAGAAGCACGAGTATTCACAAATCTGGCATCACAAAAATCTCTTCAGATTGTTATCTGAATCATTCTCATACTCAATCAGTCTGGACTTTTTCTGTGATTGCAATATCCTTACTGAGATGTGAATTTGAATGAGGGAAAATGGTCCATTCCCAGATTTCCATATCCAGTGAAGATGAATTTAAGACCTTGCCATGAGTCAGTGGTGGCCTTTCTAAGCTGGGTTCCTGCTAAGTGCAAGACAGATCATTACTCCAGCTTCAACACTCCTCTGACATTAAAACAGTGGTACTCACAGGCATAGAAGGAGACAGTCAGTTGTTAGAGCAGCTATTTCCATTCACTTCTGAAGGAAGAGTATCAGATCAGGTGCAGCCATGCCTGCTGGATAGGTGCTTAAACAACCACTTGGACACAGGAGCCATGGCCATCATCACGTCTTCACACTGAATACTTCCAACAGGCACCAACACATTTCATTCACAGCTCTTCCAAACTGCGCTACTGGGAGTCATCTCAGTTAGTATGAATTATTTGGTCTTCAGCTGTACTCAAATTCATCTGCTTTAATTGATTGCTCATGATCTCCCCAATCTTGTTGCAGCTTGTCAAGAACTTCCATGAGCATAGTCCATGTCAGCAGTTAGCATGCTCAAATTTGCTGGCAGGTAAATTTATCACGACAAACCTGTCAGGATGACATCCTGTCCAACCTAGGTGGACAGGACTGCTCAGATACTTGAAACTCCTGATACTGTTCCTGCAGAACCTTCTTGAAATGAGGCCTTTATCACCATAAGGATGGGCAGCTGCTGAGTTAAAAAAATACCAAACAAACAAACCCCAAACCCTCTGGTATGGAAATCTGTTTTACACTCCCTTCTCAATGCCCAATATTTAACTAATTCTACCTATATAGCATTCACACATTCTGATTCAAATTCCTGTTTAGTATGATGTGTAAAAACTCAGTCAGGGTTAATATGGAAGTGTAAAAAGTAAATATATCTGGGAAAGAACATTAATTTTAAATTGGAAAGTTGTGCTGGAAAGTGTTTACACTATGCATGAATTTTGTGATTTATGATTATTCCTGCTATTTCTGATTTTTGCTTCAAATGAAATTGAGTTGATTATGAAGAATGTTACTGAATTCTTCTGCTTATTTATAAAGGAAGTTGGAATTTTTGGAGGATGTAGAGGGCAATCACTATCATGGTATTTGAGGGCAGGGAGCTTAAGAGTCTGAGAGATCTATCCCATAAATACAGTGTTCTACAGGCACAAAAGCTTGGGAAGGAAACAATTCCTTCTAATTAGGAAAGTAATTTTAAGCAGAAAAAAAGATGTAAAAGCTTAGGGGCTGTTCTTGTCAGAGAGAGATGTTTCTGAGAAGAATTAGGGCAATAGAGGATTATTGTTTTGTTAAGCCTTTGATGGAGATCTCAGACTTTCATCAGTTTTGTAGCAATGCAAGCAAAGAGATCTAAGGCTCAAATGCATCTCAGAAAAGAGATCTTGTAGAAAGAAATCAAAATAAAATAAATACTTTTTTAGGAAAACAACCCAGACTAGGATTTAGCTTTTGGGTATTTTTAACACCCAGTTTATAGCCAAAGGGAAGTTTTTCTGTCATCACCCTGTTACTTTTAAAAACAAAGGGGAAAAAGTGTTGCTTTTGATTTCTAAAAGCATCGTGTTAGTTACTTGAAAAATTCCAGACTAGAGAATGAAAGATCCTTTGGAGGAAAACTCCAGAGTTCTTGTTTAGAAGCTGCCCTGAGTATAGTCAAGATTAAAGCTCTTAATGAAGGCAAAGCTTACTTATCTGATCAGATTTTAGCATAATGGTCTAGCATGTGATATTATTTTGTAAAAGTTACATAACTTTTTGTTTAAGAGCATACTTTACTTTCAAGCAGCACAAACATTTTTAACCTGTTCAGATCCTTGAGAAATGCAAGCAGATTTGAAGAAAAAAATTGAATATTTGTTAACAAAAGAAAATAATTTCTTTCTGTGACTTGGTTAAGATGAAAGCAAGACAGGAAACTAATAAAAAGGATCAGAGATCCTGGAAATAGATGTTGACAGGCTTGTGCACTGGCAGTTTAAAATCACATATTATTAAGCATTAGCTTTCTGCTTAAGTGTTTGCCCACAAGATTGCCTTTCCCTAGGAAAGTCTAGAGATTACCCACAACTCATTTGTGTTTGCAGGTTTTCTGTGAGTATGTGTGGGTACATCCTACCATTTATCAGCCACAATGCACTGAGGTCACAAGTCCCCTGCCTCATTAAAAGACAGTGAGCCAATTGAAAAACAACTCTGTTCTCCTGAGGAGCATCTGGACATCTGGTGCAGGAGTAGTCTGCTTAATTTGGAAACAGACTGATCTGGGAAGAAACTAGGCAGTTAGACAAAAAATAGGTAATAAAACCTTGGATATACAGAGGTTTCCTGTTTTGACAATAGAATTTGTGGATTGCAGCTTAAAGCTTTTTGGAATTTCTCACAAACTGAGAAATAAAGTTTAACACTTACAATATTAAATAGTGGGATAAGAAAAACAAAAGCATAACCCTACACCTCTGTGGAAATATCTCAGGGCTTCCTGAAATTGTGAACTGAATATTGGGTGTTGCTAGACCCAGCACACCATAATGTAGGAGCATTTATCATTGGGGTGTTTGTTACTTTCAGAAAACAAAGACTGAGGAGGAGAGAAGGTGCTGGCTTGGCTCCTTATGTGCCCAATATAATGCAAGCTGTCACATGAAAGAGTTGTTCCTAAGCCACAACACAGGCTGGTAACAACTGCCCGTGCGCTCCTGCAGGCACGGTGTGAGTCTGCCTGCTGCTGGCCGCTGTCATGCCAGCCATCTCACCTTTTGCACTGTCATGAATATACAGTGCTAATTCCTGCACTTCAGCCTGCTTTGGGCTAAAATATTTACTTCATTAAGCTTTTTACTCTTCTGTTCTTCCACTGGCTCAGGGAAACTGCTCTTGTATCTTGAGAAAATTGCCATTGTGTACAGCCTTTTCCACACCAAGGAACTGCTTACTATATTTTCACTCATCTTTAAAAGGGACATAGTCACTAAAAATTTTATATTTGAATGCAAACTTCAAGAGTTTTGTTCAAAACAGTCCTCCAGAGAGCACAGTGAAAACAATATCTCTTGGGGAAGCAATGGAGAAGCTTTTACCAGCACTGAAAATGCAAACATTCATTGCTTCTATAGCCAAGTGAATCACTATTTTGTGACACAATATACTCAATCAAAATAAAATCACTGTTACTTTTCTTTGTTATTCCTTTTTCCTCCTCAAGATGTCATGTTCCCTGTTGAATATTAAATTTATTCTGGTTAACCAGAAAACAGTAGAGTTACCCAGCTGGGAAAAACGCTGCATTGCCAAATAAAAGGACACTGTTCTGCTCCACCATGATCTCCTATCGATGTAAATAATGGAGTAGAATGGACAGCAGCACTCTTCTGTCAGCTTAATGCTACAACTTCAAACTTCTGCATGAGGAAAAGGCCAAAAGAATGTCTAAACAGTTTAAACTCCTTAAAATTAACTTTCCTTTCTGTGAGATACAAACTAATTAATTTTTTGTGATATTCTTAACTAACAAGGTGGGATGAGGCTTTGTAAAGCTCCTCCTACCACATTTGTACAGTGAAAGAATAATGCCCAACAAAAAAAGTGTTTCTGATGTTGAAAGAAGGGAGGGAAAAATCTGAGACCAACATGGAGTAGAAGAAATTAAATATATCTTTTCCTCCCTCTTTGCCAGCTGTACAGAGCTCAGTGATGGAAAGAGAGTGCCACATTCGGTCACTTCCTTCCACAGCACACCAAGCAGCAGAATAACTGATTTTGCAGTCCAGTTCCAGAAACAGATGTGGTTTGAATTTCTGTGCACATGGGCCTGAGTGCCTACGCAGACTGAGGTACACATACCCTGCTTATTTCCACATGCTCACACTTGATTGAGAAGGACTACCTGTAACTTTTTCAATCACCCACAGCCTGTAAGCTGTTCAAGCGTAGCTCCAGAGCCAGGGTTATGCTTTGTCACCAGGAGAAAGACTGTGATAATGTATGATTAGTCCAAATCCCCGGGAAGAAGCAAGACAGCTGGGACTACTAAACCTGGCACCGCTGGCTTGTAGTGATCAAGTTGTGCACTGGAGTAGGGAGACACCTGGAAGCCATTTCCTGCTTGTGAACTGTTCTCCCTCCCCCTTCCTCTCAAAGATAAGTGCATGCCATGTGGCTTTTGGCCACAATGAGTTTTTTTGAATTTGTAACATCAGGAAGGTTTGCTTTAAAGGCACAAATCCAGATCTTGCCTTGCATACAAAACTTCAAAAGACTGTTTTTTCCCCATCTAATGCTTCCTCTCCTCTCCCCCCAGTCTCCTCTGCCTTCAAATTTCTCCAGCTCTGAAAAAGTCTTTGCAATTTCATCTTGAAGCTGGCAAATGAACTTTAACAGACCAGAGACTGCTTAGGTACTGGCCTTACTTTTTCCAATGCCAGAGCCACTGATTGTTGCTTTCTAACTATACTTTGCTAACGTGCAACAGGTTAAGATCTCCACACATGCACACACCCCCCCCCTTAAGAACTTGAAGTTTCCTTGGCTCAACAAAGTAAGCACATATTTTGTCCATGAGAATGCCTTTGAGCAGTATCTCTTTTGTCAGTTAGGTTTCTCTTGTGCGTTGTAAATCTTTCCAAGAGCCATCTCCTAACGTTTTTTTCTTATTATTATTCATTTTATTTTGTCTCTGGAAATGTTTCATTCAACAGAATGGTCTCACTGTTTTAGCCTTTGGGCAAAATGTTGTTTCCCCTGAAATCAACAGGAGCCACCAAATTCTAAGATGCCAGAAGTTTTCACTTCTTCTCTTTAAAACCACTGAAGTCCAGAAACATACAACGCTTTGCAAGTTCAAGACTGCTCCAGCCTTCACTTGATATTTTCTATGGAACTGTTGGTCTTAGAAAAACTAATATCAGAGGTGGAACACTCCTGTATGTTTGACACAGCTTTATAAACAACCTGCAAATAAATAATTTTTCTGTTAAAAGAAAATTCTAGTTTTCATAACTGAAATCTAGAAGGTTTTGAAAACAAATTCAAAAAGAGAAAAATCTTAGTAGGCCAATAAAAATGGTTTTGTGAAATCTCTTATAAAATGTCACTTCAAGGTTTTGAGGAAATTATACCTAGATTTGTTTCACTATACAATGAATTAGTGTTATGTTACCATACTGTTGCAGTAGTTCTAAGATTTTGCTAACTGAATTTCATCTTTTAACCAGTAATCTGTAGCTCCAAAGTCTGAATGCACACTTAGCCTTCAATTCTTGCTGGAGAAGCAGGACTTCATAGGAAAGCCACACTTTCCCTCTTAAGAAATAGAAATGGTAAGATAAAATGGTCGGATAACAGCAGGGGCTGGCTCCCACCAAAGAAGCCAAATATGATCTTACAGCCAGCAGGGTAGAGGCCTTATCCATGCCACAACACCAGAACAAGAGAGTGGGGAGGGCAGCAGGGGTTAAGCAAAGTCCAAGAACCAGGAGAGTTTGCAGTGGCAAGGCAGGTGCAGCATCAAGGCAGGCAGCCTGCAGGGAGGGCCAGCCCAGGAATCATCAGGCAGGACTATACATGTGAAAGGAAGCTGGGAAACCAGCCCAGAGCATGATCTGATCAGCAGGGTCGATGGCCAAGCACAGGCACACCTCAGATGTAGCTCAGGCAGAGACTAAACATCCATGATTGAGCTTAAATGGAACCCCTGAGCCCATGGACTGGGGTTTGGGTAGAGGCCCCGGGTGAGGCTGGTCAGGGCTGTTAAATCCTATTGGTTCACTCAGGCCCCCTGATATAAGTCAGTGGAACATCCAGACTCATATTTTCATGCATAAGCAAGAAAAGAGAAGAATTATGATTGTGGTTTGACCTGTGCTGCGTTTTCTGACCCCTGAGTGCCTGATTGCTCAACCACGGTATTGCAGTAATGCTGTCTCTACTCATAGTTTATATAAACACAGAGTATGTTAAACAAATGACTTATGATGTGATACTTTTGTTTCCACTGAATTCTAGGCCATCTGCGTACTAAAAAATCTTTAGACTTGGAAAGAAGATCTGATCTATTCAGTTTTTTCACTAAATAGTTACAGATACTACCAGAGTATTCTGGAAGTATACTTTGGTATTTATATTTCATTCCTTTTCTCATTGCAATTAAGCATCTCTTGGATCCCCAGGCTTGGTTGACACTTCTGTACTTTCTACATGTCTTCTTTAACTATCTTAAGTCTTTAAAATTCTTTATTCGTGTGCTGTTCAAATTATGAAAATTAATGCAATCTTGAAGACTTAGAGTTGCTATAGCAGAGTTTCAGGTCACCTGATTTCTGAGAAACAGTTTCATCCATGTCTATTGATAAGCAAATGTTTTCTTTTTCATCTTTCCTGGCTGGGATAATACATATTATTATCTCATATTCTGGGACACAGAGCAGGATGTCAGCAGCATTGCAAGATACTATTCCAACAGGTAGTCTGTACTTCTTGCAATAACTCCTGATCAGTATTTTAAGTGTCCAGTTGGAAAAGTGTGTACCCCACTCTGTAATTAAAAAAATGCACGATTCTCCTGTTGGCAGAGAGAAGATCCAAAGCATACCAACGTCTACCAAGTTCTCACTTGGTAGTGAAGTCTGGCAGAAAGGATCCATTTCAGTGCTTCACACAAAGGGATTGATCCCAGCAGACTCCTTCTGCAGTACAGTCATTTGCTTCCCTAGTTCCGTCTGACCAGGACGAGAAGCAAGACAGTAACAGCAGGCATTGTTCCAGGTGACAGGAAGGAATAAGAAGTTAAGGGCACCAGTGCTGGGTCAGCCCAAAAGCCCATCCAGCTCAGTATCCTGTTGTGAAGAGTGCTTGAGGGTGGGTGCCAGGCAAGAGGGAAATGCTTTTCAGCTTTTCCTTACAAATGCTATTTCCTTCACACCTGTTCTGTAGAGAACCACAGTGGGCAAGACAACTGCATAAAAGCTAGTAATTCATGTTTTATGCAAGATAAAATGGATCCACATCTTGCTGATAAAAACAATGTGGCTTCAGTGCCAGTTATCTCTGCTGAGGATATTATCTAAAAATTTTACACCAAAAAAATAGTCTAAATGAAGACATGACTCAGTAGCCATATCAGACTTCATAATCTGTCTGTATTTTACATCTTCTAGCAGATCATAACACTGCTGTGTTTCTAGTCTGACACTTTGTTTTGATTTTAACAAACCTAATTCGAATTAAAACAGCAGGTGCATAGCAACACCTCTTTAGAATGAGTGTTTGATGCTAATAACCACGTTAAGCAAGACTTTGCTGAGCCATGGCTTTCATCTCAGTCTGTACAATATGAATGAATAGCCACTTAACCCCTTAGCTTCTGGCTTAAAGACTGTGAAAAGCATGTATAAAATCAATAGAAAAATTAAAATCTGTGAGATTATGGGAGATCATTCGGAAAATAGGAATGATTCAATGTGATCAGTTAACTAATGTCACTGTACTCTGTATTTATGATAATAATGCTGCCAACACTGGAAAAGCTGGAGGTAGTCTGAGAATAGACTAATACACGTAAAAGGAACCAGAGACTACAGAGAAGGATGCTTGCCCAGCACAAAAATGAAACAAGAATCTGGGCACAGACACAAGCAAAGTGTAGTTGCATCTAGTAGCAAATTGAGGGCTCACTAAATGAGAGGGTTAAGGGAGGCATTATAAGAATGAACTCCAGACAGCAATGGATTCAATTCCTCTAGACTGTTGGGAGAAGGAAAACCTGCATATCTTTGTCTCTTGTAATTACTTTGTTCATTACCCTCCTAAATCCCCAAAACAAACAACAGTCCAAGCCTTCCCTTCACACAGATACAGATATTACAAAGGTTTCACTTCTAAAAACTACTTTTGTCTATTTCTGTGGGTTTTTTTAACATTTTATCCTCTTACCAGGTTGAAGGTCAACAGAACTAACAAAGAAAATATTGTCATTTGTTTTGCTACCAAACTAGTACTTCACATGTTGTATCAGACTGTGATAGTGCAGACTTCATATTTAACCTGAGTCCAGTTTAGAATTCTGAAAAGATGGCTTGGTTAGACCCAAAGACCTCAAAGGTCTTTTCCAAGTTAAATGATTCTATGATTCTCTTAGGGGTTTCTGCTTCAACAGCTTCAATGTATCATTTAATATCTCTTCGGGCTTCTGGGGCAAACCCTATACACTCTATTATTATCTTAAATCAAACAACACAATATAAATTCCCTGCATTGCTGAAGTTCCCAATTTCTCCATGACTTCAGTACATTTAATGTCTCTCACTGAACTATCAGACCTGCACCTTCACATAGGAAACTCCAGCAAAATGGCAGATATTAAAGAGAAATCCCACACACGGCAGAATATGAGGGATTTCTAAAAGCGGCTTATGGAATTGTGGGTGTTTCTTTAACATTGTTGGGTCTTGGTTATGACTTTGTGTTAGAGGCATAATTGCATTAACTCTCAGCAAGGAAACAGAATTTCCTTTTTCCTGATTTAGTCTCAGTTTGGATGAAGCTGTTAATAGTCTGTTCTGCAGAAACGTCTGTGATTCCAATGAATCCAGGCACAATGAGTGCATATTTTACATAGGTAAACCTGACTATTTAAGTCAGTGAGCCTAAACTGTGCAGCATAATTAGAGGAATGAGCCTCAGGTTGCTTTGTCAAAACATTCTTTAATTGCTGGATTTTAGGATTATTGGATTAGAAGATTAGATAGAATGCCTGGAAATCTTAAATTGGAGCATCCAGTAAAGTAAGAATTCTCATGAATCTGAGTTATGATGTGTCTATAAACCTCACAGTTTGTATAGGTTGTTTTAGCAATTGTTCAAAATACTTTCATGGTAGGACAATATGGCCTTATTAATTGTGTTTTCTCCGACCATTCTTTTTAAATTTTTAAGGGACCTGGTAACTTTTTTTCATGACAATCACTTGCCAGCTTCCATGTAGCCAGGGTGCTAGAGCTGCTCTGAGCTCGGTCTGTGAATCATGCCCCTTCCTTGTCCATGGGATCTAAAGGAATCCTGATACCAACCAGACATTGCATGGCATCCACTCTGTGCATATTACTTAATTACATCATGATCAGTAAGCACAGCTATGGTTTTTTAATGGCATTCTTACAGGACTTACTTTGTTGTCAGTTCATTCTGCATTGCACAAACAGGAGTCACAATATGGTGCACTACAGGTGCTCCTCTTTTCTTCTCAGAGCAATATCAATTGTGGAGTCTTCAAACATGGCACACAAAGTTATTCCATCACTCCAGCTTATCTAATTTCCAGGGAACACTTCATATTTCACTCCTTAAAGTTTCTGTCATCAAGATTTCTCCAACTGCTGGTGCTCCCCTGCTTGGTCCCACATGTCACATACTGCACATATCAGCAATGAAAACCACAAGTATATGTGTGTACCAGTAGAAGAGTAATGGCTCAGGGATAAAGAGATGACCAGATAAGAAGGGAAACTTCAGGCCATGGTTCAAATCCCTCTTAAGAAAAATGCTTTGAAATCGGTCATGTCAGTACTGAACAGAACTGTCTGGTAAATTCTGCTGGGGGTTCTGAAGCCATAGGTTTAGAGTCTGGATGTTTCAAATGGGACAGTTAATGTAACAGTACTACATCGCTCTTTCCTGAGATGGTTTTGTAAATATCAGAAAGCTGACTTTTAATTAGTATATTAAAGAGTTTGAAAGTTAATAATAATACTTTATCATGTAATTTTGTGAAGCAAACAGGACTTCTGTTCACAAGCAATATGGAGACAGCTGTGTTAGCCATATTCTCAAGCCGTTAACAGAATAGTCATCAGCACTTCAAAGTACCATATTCCCACATCACTTCATACTTACACTGCTAAAATCACAGCATCCAAACTAAAAGCCAAAGCACTGCAGTGTCCCACTATGATGAGGATCATGACTGAACAGAAGGATCAATACAGGAGGGTGTAAATCATATTCCTATTTTCTGGGGTCAGTCCCCAAAACACTTTGGTAGAATTTTGACGTCTTTTAAAATCAATTATTATTTTTGCCACTGATTTCCACAAAACCCTGACTGTGCTTTTTGAGTCTGACAGTCTTGTCAGGATTTAACATACCTGAATAAGCAGAATTATATGTAGTCATGGCTTTCAAATTTTAAAATTAAAACTATAGGAATAAAAAGAAATATAACAGTTTATCCTTTCCTTCTTTGGTAACAGAGCTCTATAAAAAAATAAGTACTTTTACTGAATTCCCACTCTTTCAACAATTTCTATATGAGGTAACACAGAGCTCTCCAACTTCCTTTAAAATAGTGATATGTGTTTTTGTTTAACCCAGGGACTGATGAAAATGCTTATATTATCAGACAGCATAAAAAACCAAAATAAATAACTCAACAGATATTCAGGGGGGTACATTTTTCCTATACCATAGGTGGCTGCTCGCTATCATTGAATGGAAAAGAAAGTACCTGCAGAAGGCTTCTGCATGCCCAGACTGGAAGGGGAGCCTGGCTAGGGCTTGTCCAAGATCAGAAGCAGAGGAGTCTTGATCACAGGCAAGGAAGAGGGCTCAGATCACAGGCAAGGAAGAGGGCTCAGTGTAGAGCAGGCCTTTTGCCAGCATGGCCTCAGCCTGCCACCAGGGATTGCATTCTAGGTTCTGTTTACCCACATTTTCCACCAGTGTAGCTATACTGGCTTCAAAGAAATCCCCCAGTTTAAGTCAGATCAGAATACAGAATTGAACTAACTCTCCTCCTGGAGCACTTATTGCTGTGAGACAAAGCAGCAGAATTCATACCCAGAAAGCTACAACACATAGCCTGTAAATAGGGACAGAGGTGGGCATGAACCACTTCCCACCCCCATGCCTTCACACTGACTATAAACTGCAGGCCTTGAAATCCCTGGCCTCTTCTGAATTGCTCTCATGGGTAATATTATCTCCAAGGAGCATGATACCAACCACACATGACTTGGGGGTCACTAGAAGTGCTGCTAACTTTATGTTAGCTTTTTTGGCTTCTTTACCTCTTAAAAGTCACACAACATACAGTCCTAGAGGTTTTCATATTATCAGAAACTTACAGAAAGAGAGAAAAGTGTAGGAAGTTCTGTAGTAAGTGTGTGAATCCTGCCATTTGGATTACAGAAATACTTTTGTAATCAAAAATATTCTTGCCAGAAACAGTTTCAGGTTTCTTTGGTATTTAGAAATCCTTTGCTAAACAAAGTAAAAGTGAATGATAAACAAAATCAAGTTTCCTTTGAGCCTGATGTTCTTGCAGCTGCACTCCACTTTTAAGAGGAACCTATTAGCAATTAATTTAGAGTGACACTGGCAAGCAGTCCCCAGACTTTAATTAATATCTCTTTGACAAGCTCATAATCTTTCTAGTTAATAAAGTCTCCCTTAAATTAGTTTAACTCTGATTTCACTTACTGTTGGAAGCAATCGGCATCAAATCTAGGGTACTTAGCAGTACTTTCTCATTTCAAATGTCTTTAGAAGGAGAATTTATAGTTAGATTTTACAGAGTTGAAAGAGTATTTGATGAAGGTCACCCTCAATCCAATGGCAGTGCTGGAAAGAAAATCTAGGTCCCTGCATGCCCTTCTGTTGTGCAATTGATTAAGCAATGGTGTGGTCTCCTGTCTCAGTATCTTGCAAGGCAAGGATTAAATTCTGATTCCAAGTTACATAATTGATTCTTTTCCTTTATGCCAATATCAAGATCTTAGAAAGCTACAGTATAGTACTGTAAAGAAAATATAGTGAGTCATTGTACAAGGTACTTAAATAATAAGTATCAATATAGGACAACATAGGAATCAACTTATTTAATTTTAAGTTCTTAATATACTTCTGAAAACTTTGCCTTTAAAATTCTCTGGCAGTTGTACCTATATGTCTGAAATGCAGAACCAATCTAGATGAGAACCTTATGGAGCCACATTACCATGTCCTGCAGAACAGGAGATAATACTGTGAACTGGAAAAGATGCTGAGGTAAAATCTCCTCTGACCTCTTGGTAAATCAACAACTTCTATAAAAGTAGAATGAAATGGGCTCTATATATGCCTGTTGCATATGTGTTTTACGAAGAAAATAAAAATTAGCTGTAATGAGGTAATTTTTGATACGTAAGATCACATCAGCCTATCTTTCTTTCCACTTTGCCTGCAAAATAAACTTAGAGGTGCACAAATTACTGTCAGGCTCCAAGTCCAATAGGATTTTTTCAGAATTGAGAAAATTCCAACTTCCAGATTGTAAAGATTTAAACTGATTAAATCTACAAAGAAAGGAGATCTTCTCATTTTAAAGGTAATCAATGTTTTGTATCTAGTTAACAACTGTAAGGAATATCTGTGTAAGCGTTAATGACTCTGCTGTAATGTACTGCCAAGGGAGACTGAAGTAGGATCTTTTTTGAAGGTAATTTTTGCCAAGTCAGGATATTACAGCCCTAATTTGCTGATTCACAGGAATGGTTATTTTAATGTCTATTTTTCTTGTAAGATGAAGCTTGAAGTGAAAATGGGGTATGAAAAAAAACTTACAAGTCTCCTTCATCTTAAATAAATGTAAAAGCTTAATTTAAAAAATCTATCTCATTAGCAAGGACTAAGATAATTAAGATGGCTGAGAAAGGTCAGTTATATATGCAACTTAATTGGGATCCCAAGGCCAGGAAACATCTCACCATCTCTAGAAGTCATGAGCAGTCTATGCACTCCAGAAGTATTTCTCTAGAATACATAAAACTGAAAATAGCATGTCCCAAACACTTTTTAGAACAGTTTTAGTAGCAATAGGCATGAGGCTGTACCACTGCCTTAGAACACTAACTTTGTACAAAGAATTTGTTTTATGTTGCTTCTTTGTTTTTTTCCTCTTAAGTCAGCAGGAGCAAAAAGAAAAGAGATGAAATAGATATTAGCTAGTGAGGAAAAGTGCAAAAACCGTTTTCAGTCAGTAGCATACTCTTCAGCTGAATTTCTACAATTTTTCCTTAAGCACTTGCTGCCTCTGTCAGTATTGACATGCTGAACCAGAAGCCTTATTGCTATTCCTATGTTTCTGTGGCAGTGATAATTCCAGCCCAGAAGTCACAAAACAGAAAATAGTTTCTTCCAATGCAACACAACAAGATCATCCTCCTTTCTCATGCGTGTTAACTGTAAAAAGTTTCTTTGCTCGGAATGTGGCTCTGATTACATTTCTCTATCCCAAAATAAACATGGTGCAAAAGAAAAGGATATAGGGAGGGGGGGAAAGCCTGTCAATGGGCCACCCTCAGGAAACCTCACAAGATCTACTGTCTGTCTGTGCAAACCATGGAAGAGCCAAGGAAGTGATCCCAGCTTGGTGGTCTTCTTCCTAATTAAAACAAATGAGGCTCTTTCAGCTGTTGCAGATAAATATTTGATGAAAAGAGACAGGAACAGATGTTGAAAAACTGTAGCAAATAAAGAATAAGAACAGAAGAGCAAATGTTACAACAGTATTTTATATTTATAAAATCACTTTACAGATTTCTGTCAAATATCTAATTTTACTAAGATAATTCTATAAGTAGGAAGACTAATTCTTCTTTTTTTCTACAAAGTAGAATTAAAATACAAACGCATATAGATAATGAAAAAATTTTAAGTCAACTGCTTGCACATTATATGGTTGAAATAAATATTAGCTTTTGACCATTGATGAGACAGAAGACTTCAAAGTAATTTGTACTCTTCCATGAGAGTTTATGTTGATTCTAGAGTCATTAGTAGAGTTTTGCTCCAAAATTTATGTTAAGGATGCACAGTGAGAAGGTGCCTAGCAAAATGTAATAGCAACATCCTTGTTGCAATAATCTGTCATAATATTTGTAAGTCCCATCCCTTATGAATGGTTGATTTTATGCAGTGAATTCAACCTTTTCCAGTAGTTGCAGTTCTACTTATGAGTACACATGGGCCTAACTTTCAAGTTCACCTTGCTCTCAGTGGGGTTTTATACAGGGTAACCTCCAAAGGTCCCTTTCCATTTCAGTTACTCCATACCTTGAGGGCATTGGGCCCAAATTAGCTTACCTTTCAGCAAATGTATTTATAGCATTTATGAAAAAAAACTGATATAATTGAAATAACTTAAAGGTAGGCCATAAAAGAGAGCTGAGTCATGAAATGACAGTGGAGGTACAACTAACACAGAAGAAAGCTTCATGCATCAGCACCTTGTTATCTAAAAGCCTCTCATACCTTTTCTGTGTAACATCTCCACACAGCTCTGGCTCTTTCTCACCTTCTGCAGTTCCAGCTGGCTCCTTCTCATCCCCAGCACAGCCACCTGACCCAGTCTGTCCCTTAGTACAACATCTTACCCTTTCTGTCCCTTCCTCCTCACAGCACAGCCAGCAGACCCCAACTGACTCTACCAGCTAACTCCCTCTTTATCACACCATGGCTGTGAGGGCAAGGCTGTTCCCACTCTTGGATAATTAAGGGTTGTAATATATCAGGGGCAAGATTGCCTTCAGCACTATCTCTATCTGTCCTCCCACAATAAAATAGAGGAAAAGTCTCAGTAGCTGGTTCTTTCAACATTAACATCTTCATTGTTAGCACCATTGCCTGCTAATTTAAGGTCTGGTCTTGCCATTCCTGGGTAAAAAGGATGTTTCCATTGAGTGCAATGTAAATTACATATCTGAGTGTGAAAGAACTGATTTTATAAGTAGGCCTTACAAAACTGCTGAGAGAGTGTGAACAACGAGAGTTGCAATGAAAATATTTTAAAACAGTATGGTGATTTGGGTCACCAGAAGCCGGATAAATTGGTGTAATCTGAATTCTGAAAATATAAATACTGGAGTTAGGAGTGAATGGATTCCTGAAATATATACTTGACTCTGAAGATGGGTGACAAGAAAATGTAAAACGCTGATTAACAGCAGTGTATCAGGGTCTACATAAGATATTACAGAGCCAGAGTCCCACAGTAGGCACAGGTGAAAGCTGAGAAACATCCAGAGACATGAAATATAAGTTAACAGGTTCAGATGAGAGACAAGGAGGGAAAGACTGCAACAAACTTTCTATGATTGGAGGAAATTAAATCTCCCTAGAATTTTAATGACTGGTTAAATTTGACAGGTATATCCTTTATAAAAACTACAGGATGTACTTTTTAGTTTTCAGAAAGTCAAAATAAATGATGATAATTGTCTCTTCTGGCCACAGCACCTGCAAATTTGTAGTGTTCAGCATAACATTGTATCCCAGGCCTCTGGAGGTTTTCTGAAGCTGACACAAAACTCCTAATCCATAGGTCATGCAAAACACCTGCCCTTTCCATTTTTGCAAAATTCCGACAAATCCAGGTAGCCTCAAGTGCACTTGGTAGTCTCAAGTGCACACCAAGACAGGTAGCTTTTAATTTGAGGATCAAACATAAAGAACTCAGTACCAACCTTGCTTGGTGCCAATTTACTTGTGATCTGATGGAACCAATCTGAAGCTCCCAGAGATAACAGCTTGTCAATTTTCCATTTCAAAGGCAGCATGATAACTGAAAGCTTACAGATGTATCACATGGAAATCAAACTTGCAGCAAGCAGCAAACTTTCTGATAAAGGCCTAAGCCTAATTCTATTGAAGTCAATGACAAACCCCAGCAGATTTCAATAGAAGTTGAGTAAAGCTCAAGGTGAGAAACAACTCTAAGAACAGTTATAATCAACTCAGTTCCCAGTTAGGACAGAAAATATGTGAGAGGATTTTTTTTTGCAAGCAGTGCCTAAGCTGAGAATTCACAAAGAGTGAGTTGCAAGGATCTGTGACACTGAGCATTTGAGGGGCCCTTGCAGAATCTGATAAGATTTGGCAAAGTCAGCATGTCCCCAGTTAGCCTGGCATTGCCATGCCCAGTGAGAACTTTTATGGAACCTGACAGAAGCTGCCCTCTTTATTTAGCCCCAAGCAATCTCCAGACTGCCAACAGAAGCTGCAGCCAAACGGTGCATAAATACAGTGTGGGTGATGAAGCTATAAATGAAATGAGTGGGCAGAGCAGGGGCAACACCTTTGCCTCTTTTTTCTAAGCAAGGGTCATAAGGACTGCAAAATGGACAATGCCACATCTATGGCATGGCCAGTGCTAGACACGAGAGAGGCAAGGAGCTGGTACACAGCTGCCTCTGCATGTCTATGACACCAGCTGCAGCTAGAATGGGATTCAGTCTCAGGTCAGCAACAGTGGCTACTCTGGATTTCCATGCGCCAGTTGCAAAAAAACATTCAAAAGACCTGAACACCACTTCTCTGCTACTTGAGCAGTCTCCAAGCAGCACTGTCATTCACACAGGCAGAAATTGAGCAATTTCTTTAAGGAGCTGCCCTTCTGTTTCTCAGAGTGCAAAGGAAATGGATGGGAGACATGTTTGATGTTCCTAATCATAAGTGACATGTTTTATAGAGATCTACTTCTGTAAAGACTTCTGTGATGGGTGAGAAAGAAGCAAAGAATAAAAAAAAATTCTCCAATTTCTTGTTAAAAAAAGGTAAGGAGAAGGCTCCAGAATAACGTTCACTTATTTGTTTCCATTACAGATCAGGGTAAGACAAAACTAAGACTTTCAAAGATTATGCTACGCAGTCAGGATTTAAACTCAGAACTTCTGAATACAACCCCAGTGCCTGAGCCACACATTCATTTTCCTCTCTGTATTCCCCCACAATCTTAGGCCATGTGGCCACTGTTGGTGAAATGAAAAACAGGTGCAGATCCATGAACAGATGGGAGACCAGCCCTGGCTGATCTCTGGAGGATAATACAACTTTGTTTTCCAGCAAAGAGGATTCCAAAGAACCACAGAGGCAGCACCCCTGCCCTAAAACTAAAGCTGCTCTGTCTCACACTAAATGTTATCTCCACCAGCCCAGCAAGTGGGACTTTTGAGGAATGGTCTGTTGTCTATCAGCAAAGGACACTGCCTCACTGACCTCTCGGATTTGCAATATTGACATCTCTGTTTTTCAGGCATGCCTATAAAGATTGTAGGAGACTAATTGCAATTCCATTCTTAGCAGTAACTGCAGCCAATGTTTCTAAGTTGCTGGAACATGAAATTTCTTCCCTTGAGTAGACATCTTTGGAATGCCTAACTCTCAAAAAATGCCATTAGCCATTTGCAGCATCTTTCTTGGGGAAAATCACTAGTGGTATGGGACAAATCTCCAGGTAAGATGAATAATATATTTGTTCTGGATCTGTAAGGAGAGATCTACTATTCATTTCCAGTTCATGGAGAGCTGATGGCTTATTCCTCAGTAAGGGGTTAAACAAAGAACTTGGACTGCTTTCTTAATAGGACAGTGATAGTAGATTACTAACAGGGGAACTGCCCGGGCCTAAGCACATGGTGGAGTGCAAAGTATTCCCTGCCTTCTGTGAGCCAGTTACTGTCCCTGCAAGAAACATTTCCCTTCCACGTGTCACCTGACACATCAGCCAGAAGGGTCAGAGCAGGCAGGACAGTCCTCACTTTGCACAGAGCACAAACCAAGAGGAAAGTACATGCAAGAGGGCAGGGAGTGTTTCTTAGGATCATAGAATAGTTTGGATTGAACAGGACCTTTAAAGGCCATCTAGTCCAACCTTCCTGGTTGGGACAGGGACATCCTCATCCAGATAAGATTGCTCAGTGACCCATCCAACCTGACCTTGAAGATTTCCAGGGATGGAGCATCTATCACCTCTCTGGGCAACCTATTCCAGTGTTTAACCACCCTCATTGTAAAACAAGTCTTGCTGATACCTAGTCTGTATTCTACCCTCTTTTAGTTTAAAACCATTCCCCTTGTCCTGTCACAACAGGTCCTACAAACATTTCAGCTTAGATACTAGTGGGTCCAGCCTTCTCATTGTTTTTTGGTTTTGTTTTGTGCAAAAACACTCCTGTAGCACTGTGTCTGAAAGAGATTATTTGTGCTTGTTAAAGCTGCTTTTACAGCAAAAATGCCTGTCCACTTGGGCCAAGACATTTGAAGACAATCTGTTTCCTTAGACTCTGGGGTACAAAACCTGATTTGAAAAAGTAGGCCAAAACCACACTGCTGACATGCTTGTCTTCTGCTCAACTGTAAATCAGATTCATTGGGAAAATCTATCTTGTCCAAGTGTTAGTCAGGTTTGGAAAGGAAACATTCTCCACTGATGACACAAACAGAATTAAACAACAAAGACCACCCAGGACACTGGGAATTTCAGACTTCTTGGCCTCAGTTTCTCAGATTTGTTCTTCTCAGCTTCATGTGTGCTCTTTGAGACAGAAAAGAGCATTTCCTTCATTTTGAACTAGTATTTGTCTTCCAGTGAAACATTCATGAAAGCAGCTGGTCCCAGAGGTGGAATGTTCCGAAATCCCATTCTGGAGCCAAGTATGTATGTTATGGAGTCAGTTGTGACACCATTTTATAGAGAACAGACAATGACTTTGGGATCTTGTGAGTACCTTTACTCCCTGCACATAAGTTCCCTTCCCCCATTCTTTTGGAAACATCGCAGCCTGTATTGGAAACAGAGGATGTAATTTATTTTTATCGCCTTCCCTGTCAAACTGGCCAACTGCCACAGGGTTCTGCTTTCAGATGTAGCAAGAGGCAGGAGAATCACAATGAAGAACCATTCATTTCAGTGGCTCCTCCTCTGTTTCCTTATCTTATTTTGAGGCTACCTACTGTGCTGTCTTATCACTCTTTCTAATCCTGCAAAACTTCTCTGCAACTTGACCCCTCTGCAGAAAGAGCTGACCTGCTTAGACCTCCGTGCTCCTCCACTCCTGGTCCGATCCGCACAGGGCGTGTTGCTCCTTCCTTTGTTACTGTAGGGCTCCTTTTTCACTGCCTGTCTTACCCCTCACTCCTCTTCTCCCTAGCTCATTACCCTGCGTTACATTTCCTAGCTGAATGTACATACAGCTGCGGCCTGCGTGGGGAATGCGCAATTCCTCACTGTCCAGCCTGCCCTTTGATGTCTGCTGAAGAAGGATACATCTTCTTTTCCATCTCTTCACATGTGCCTATTAATTACTCTCTTCAGAGGAACTGTTTACTGACTATCACTCTGTTTACAGTTGAATACAGCTAAACATTTGGTCTTCACAGTTCCCCTCTTCTACACCACCCACCCAGTTTCTTCTCGATTGTTGCAAGATAGACATCTCCGAATCTATTTGTAAGGGCACAGATACAATATATACTTATATGTACTTATGTTCCACACCCCGCCTCCCGCTCTAACGTACTGGGTTTGCTTCCCTCGTGGGGAAGTAGAGAAAGAAGCTGTATTGGTGTTTTTGTCTTCAGGCCTCTAAAAGAAAAGATGCAGTGGAGATTCTGCTGTGCAGATTCCCACCTCGGGTGCTGCAGAAAACCCAGAAAGATCTGCAAGTATCAGACTCATGGCCTGTGAAGAAATAATACAAACCCAGGGTGAAGTACAGGAGTGTGCCCACTGAAACGGGAAGGGTTATCCTACACATAAACTGTGCATATGTATTTGTGAGATCAAGGGCCCTTGGGCAGAGGGAATTTTAATTGGCTAGGGAGGAAAAAAATATTCTAGCAAATGTGGAGAAGAGTTGTATGGTTGTAATGTAGCAGTTCAGATCTAAGATGAAAATTCCTTCAGATTTCCTCCTTATTCCATATGGAGCTTAAAATATTACTAAATAATATGAAATAAATTAAAAACAAATGTGGGATAATTTTTTTTTTTCCAATGAACAGATTATTGTCAATCATAGAATGGTTTTGGTTGGAAGGGACTGACTTCCAACCCCCCTACTATGGACAAGGACACCTTCCTCTAGGCCAGGTGGCTCAGAGGCCCATCCAGCCCGGCCTTGAACACTTCCAGGGATGAGGCATCCACAGTTTCTCCGGGCCACCTGTGCCAATGTCTCACCATCCTCACAGGGAGTAATTTCTTCCTTACATCTAATCGAAACCTGCTCTCTATTGGTTTAAACTCATTGCCCCTCATCTCATCTCTCCATGTCCTTGAAAAAGTCCCTGTGCAGCTGTCCCGGAGCCCCTTTGGGGGCACTGGCAGGTGCTGTAAGGTCTGCCCAGAGCCTTCCCTTCTCCAGGCTGGCCAGCCCCGGCTCCCTGCCCTGCCTGCGCGGGGAGCCGCTCCAGCGCTGCTGCTGCTGCTGCTGCTGCTGCTGCTGCTGCTGCTGCTGCTGCTGCTGCTGCTGCTGCTGCTGCTCCTGCTCCTGCTTCTGCTGCTGCTCCTGCTGCTGCTGCTCCTGCTCCTGCTCCTGCTCCTGCTCCCAGCAGGGGCGGCTCGGCGTTACCTGCTCCGGGCAGCCCCAGCACTGGGCCTGCGAGGAGCAGCAGCTTTAAACCTGCTTACAGCCCGCGGTTTGGAGACCACAGCTCCTGCAACAGAATGGGGATAGGGTGGGGCAGGGACGGGCCCAGGAAGGAAGTCCAGGGAGGCCTGTGGAAGCACGCACAGCCAGCTCAGTTTACAGATCCGTCCGGCTGAAAAGTCGAGGAGCACAGCAACATGGGAAGGAACCTGTGTGCGGTTATTTTTCATCAGGTACCTCAGACAGGAAAAACAGTCACACCAGAAAAACAGACGGAGAAGCCTGACGTGTCAATTTTGGTGTCGTTCACACTCTTTTCCCTGATACTCCTGTAAATGCAGAATCTGCATTTAGATCCAAAACACTTTTTAATGAGCGCTTTATTGACACATTTGTTCTACTGCTATGTAACAGGATAATGACGAACAGCTGGCTGCAGATAATGACAGGTACTAATTTATATTGGGTTACTACCTTCAGATTCTGTAGGCTGTTACCTTTTTTTCTTTTCATTTTTAGCATTCTTGCCTTGTGTTGTACTTGCATTTTCTAATGCTCACATTTACTATTCTTGCGTGCTAGGAAAGGAAAAAGCTTTATATTTAATTACACTTTCAGCTATTAATTAGACACATAAACAAATTAAATGTACATTTAATTAAATGTTACCCATTTAAACGGGTAAACTGGAAGCAGAGTCCATCAACTTTAAAACCAATATTGCGTGCATTTATCTTAATTAGTCAGGTAGTGTTAGGGATTAATGAACTTTAATTGTTATATTCATAATCAGATGCATTAGCATTTGTGTCTTTGTAGCACACAGAAGATGAGTTCAAATGGGAGCTCTCTCCTGCTACGGATCGTACAAACAGAGCAGGAGGTGCTCTGCAAGACTTTCTTTGTCACCTTGAATAGGAAATACTGATATTCTCTTTCACTTTTGCAGGTGTGAACTGAACGTTCAAAACACCATCCCAAACTTTCCCCTACCTTATCATTTCATATTTACACCCAGGAGATTTCTGTTCCACAGAAAGGCTATTTAGTTTTTGAGAAGTGGATTCTCATTCTGGCACATCCAGGTTCTCATCTGAGCGAATAAAGCTCATGAGGAAATATTAAGCCCACAAATGTCCTAAAGAACTCACCTGACTGTGAAAGCAGTTATTTCAGCAGTCAGAGAAAGTCATTTGGGAGCAGTCTGGAGCACCTGATCTGGCTGTGCAGCAAACATTTGGCTATGTGCTGTCTTCCCAGCAAACACACAACTAGGACCAGTGATTAATTCTGCTTCTGTGATAAACGAGTGCTTCTGATCATCTCTGCTCATTTATTGGTGCTGGGAATTGAAATGCAGAGCCATAACTCCTCAGATATTTCATTCTACAGGCGAGTTTATAACTTCAAGTGTGGAGAATTTATAATTGATACCCATCATGAATTGATTAAAGTTCACGAAATTTCTTTAGTTGTATTGGACCATCACAAGTATTTCTTTTTCCTTTCTGCGTCATGGATAGAGAGATTTAATGCAATGTTGTGTGTCAGAACTTCCATGAGCGTAAGGAACCACTTAACTTACTCGTATATAAAGAAGTAATCCAACAAACTGGTAAATCAGCCTATTCTGGTGTTTCCATGTCTTCCTTTGACATCAAGATACAGTGAAAAAGCATCAGCACAAAAATAAAATAGAGCCAAAAATCCACGTTACTAAGTTATCAAGACACTGCTGTGTCCATTTTGTACAAGAGTTTGATTCCATGTACTTTGAGTAATTTCCTCCTGGATTCTTTTTTAAGAGCTGAAATGCAGAATTTTCCAAAACAAATAAAACCTGGTATGGTATTCAGAGCTTTGATGGAAAGAAATTGCTCCAGCTATAGGATCTGCATTTTGTATGCTTTTCTGAAATCTAGGACTAGCAGAGCTCTACATCTAACACACACTGAACTTTGAGTTATATTTTAAGTTATTTTCTCATCTGTACAATCACAGTTGGCAGCAGTTGCTGCTCTGGCTGGTAGAGTTTACATTTAACTCCTTTTGTCTCTATATGTTTAGGTGATACTATTAAAACTATAGAGGATCTTTCCTGAAAATGAAACAGCCTTGGTATTCCTGTTTTTCTAGTTCACCTGAAATAACCAGAATTTCAAGTATTTAGCCCAGCCACTGACTTTCTAACAGATCTGCCCTCCAGAATCAGTTACAGTCACTATTTTGGGAAAGATTTTTATCTCAGCTGGTATAATTTTATACAAGATTAAAAAAAAAAGAAAAAACCCCCCAGGTTCTATTTAACAGATGTTACTAATTGCATAAAACATTTTAAAAGTCGGGATTAGGAGAGAATTGAAAGGGACTCTGTTTACAGCCCAGACAATTTGCTGTTTCAGAGCCTGGTCTGGACAGTTTCTGACTGACACAAACAACCTGAGGTGACTGCAGGGAGCAGCTGAAGTACTGAGCATGCACACACCGTGCCTGTGGGAGCAGTTGAGCAGTACATTTGTATCTTAACCAGGAAATAAACTCCCTGTTTTGCCAAGGCATCCAGGTTGACAGAGGGATTAACTTCAGTAAAACAAATGAAGGTTGAACGGTACAAAACAAGCGCCAAACGGTGCCTGACCCGTCTGCTCTGTGGCAGCACAGGCCTGAGGGGAAGAGCAGAAGGGATTGCCGTGGGCTCCTGCTGGCTCCATTCCCCCAGCCTGGGAGTCTCCAGCTCCGTGCGCTGGGCAGAGGGGCAGGAGGGCCGGAGCTGGGCCCGCCTTGCCCCGGGAGGGCCCTCGCTGCGCCCCGGGGCCGCGGTGAGCGGGCAGCCGGCTCCGGGAGCAGCGCAGGCGGGGCAGCCTGCTCCTTGTCCTGCTGGAGCCGCGCCCCTGAAACACCGCCAGGCTTTAAACTTCCTTTCACAGGACATTCTCGTGTCCACAGGCGAGGGGTATTGGGATGCGGAAGGTATTGGTGTCCCAAACAGCACAGTTCACCACCAAACTCGTTCACAGTTCAACCACTTGTACGACAAGTCTTGGTTGTCTTCTACAGATGGTTCCATTTTACTTTTGTTCTGCCAGGATTTCCACATGCTAGGGGAAACTGCTTAATTTTTGAAGAAATGTTAATGAAGGATCCAGAATCTTTTTAGCAGCAACTACTCAGTAGCTGGAGGAAAAAAAAAAGATGAAGTCCATTTTAAGCCTTTCCCAATTCTTTAGATTTACAAGAGAGCTTTTCTACCATATTCCAAATGCTAATTCTAGAGGAACTGTATTTAACAAAGGTATCCCAACATGCATCTCTTACACACACAAAAAAATCAAATAGAAAAAAAAAGAAACATGGAAAAAGAAAGATGAAGGACTAGTGATCAGAATGTGTATGTGAGCAGGACAGCAGAAGTGTGGTAAAAGGAAGATAAAGACAGGCAAACGGCCATTTTTATTCTCTCTGAAGGAAGTGACAAACTTTTGAGTTTGATTCAGAAAAGAGGAGTATTGATGGATGTTCAAAGGCTGGACTGAGAATTATTACTGGACTAAAGTTCAAACGGGGAATGTGTGCTGGGGAAGGCACTGGGCACCTCTCCCAGTGCTGCTGCTAAAGCCATTCTAAAAGGCCATTCTAAAAAGACCCAGCCTGCCATGGCTGGGTCTGACCCCCCGTTCGGCCCGACCATGCCAGAGCTGTGTCCCTGTAACAAACTCCGCAGGAGCTGCACAGAGCTGTGTCCTGTAACAAACTGCTGGAGCTGCACAGAGCTGTGTGCCTGTAACAAACTGCTGGAGCTGCACAGAGCTGGGTGCCTGTAACAAACTCTGCTGGAGCTGCACAGAGCTGTGTCCCTGTAACAAACTGGAGGAGCTGCACAGAGCTGTGTCCTGTAACAAACTCTGCAGGAGCTGCACAGAGCTGTGTCCCTGTACAAACTCTGCAGGAGCTGCACAGAGCTGTGTCCTGTAACAAACTCTGCTGGAGCTGCACAGAGCTGTGTCCCTGTACAAACTCTGCAGGAGCTGCACAGAGCTGTGTCCCTGTACAAACTCTGCAGGAGCTGCACAGAGCTGTGTCCTGTAACAAACTCTGCAGGAGCTGCACAGAGCTGTGTCCCTGTACAAACTCTGCAGGAGCTGCACAGAGCTGGGTGCCGCGGCCCTGCGCCATCGGGGCAGCTCCCAAGGGGAGCAGGGCCAGGCCCGGGGGTGCCGAGCACAGCAGCTGGCCTGACCCCATGCACACATCAGCACTGCACCCAGACAGGAGAGAGAGCTGAGCTGCTTCGGGCTGATGTGCTTGTACAGACTCCCCCCGTATTCACACAGAGCCTACACAGATGCCTCCATCAGCTCAGAAGTAACTTGGCACTGAACTTCCCCGCACAGAGGGGCTCAGATCCAAGCCCTGGCCTAACCTGTCTTCAGGACAGGCAAAGGACAGGAGGGAGCAGGACAAGGGGCTGTGCCCGGGGGATCAGCTGCTGCTGCTTTGCTGTCTGCCTGGGCAATCCCCCTTCTGCTCCGCAGCAGCAAACACAGCTCAGGCACTGCTGCTCCTCAGGCACTGCGCGTTTCTGGCCGGGCTTCACAGGAGCAAGGACACTTCTTGTGCCTGCAACGTGCTCTGCTCCTTGACAATGTCTCAGGCTTTGTTCTGGTAAAGGCAGAGGGGAGCTTTGCCACTGTTTTTCAAGCAACACATTGCCTATGAGAAGAGAGAAATTTAAAAAACTCACTGATTTACCATGTTAAAAAAAGATGGCACATTTATTGCTACATAAATGTTATATACATAGTGTTTTCTGTTACATTGACAGAAATTTTTTGAACTTCTTGCTGCTGGTTGGAAAGGTTTATCAGCAATACCTTGAAATTTGACACAGGGTACAAATCTGCAATAAACCAACAATGGAAACTGGAGAACAAGATGAGAAGCAATTCATCTCGGACAATTAGCTCTTACAATACTCCATAGGTACTACACGGTATGCTAGAACCCTACTATGGTCTTACAATGCTATTGTAAATTTCTGATATTAATGAACAGGTTATGGTAAATAACCCTACATTTTTACTACCTAATATAGTAAAATAAAGTAAGAAACTTTTTACTGAAAACTTTTTTTGATTTCAAAAATCTAGAAAGAGTAATATTTAGAATTCAAGAAATTTTCTTACAAGATTATTGTATAAAAGACTAGCTACAGTGAAAAATAAGCCAAATGTTTTTTTCTTTCTATTTTATGAAGGAAAGCTTCTGGGCATACTGCAAAGTCTAATATAGCCAAAAAGACAACAAGCTTAGAAGGAAAAAGGCCAGGCAGTGGCACGTGATCACTTTCACACGTCATAAGCAACAAATTCCGTTTAGCTGATAAACACTGAAATGAAGAACAAGGCCACATATATAATCAGGTGTTATTTGATGATATATGCAAAATAAAGTAATAGAAATGAGTCCACTAATTCCACAAACTGTTTTGTTAGGAACCATCCAAAACATGAGCTTAAATTCATTAGTTTATTTTATCAATCCATCTTTTGTTCTTTCAAATTAAATGACTTCATCAAAATTATAGTTTTGTTCCTGTTTTGTGTGTGAACCAATTGCCAGTGATGAAAGATGCACTATATAAACAATAGCTCAGACAACCTTGGCTTAGGAAATTTCCTCCCATGGTCATTGCAGTGGAAGACAGTTTCCATGGAAGTTCAAAGGGATTTTAACCATTTCAACACATCTGTGACAAAGGAATACTTATGGACACTATTCTGGTGGAGAAACATTTAAAGGTTTAATGCTAATATGGCTTGGGACGGGGGTATTTGCATTTGATTCACACTACTTTTTCTCCACTGACAAGCCATACAACATGACATGATAGTTAACGTGTACAGGAAGGAAAAACTGGTGACCATTGCTCTTAAGATTCCATTACGTAATAAGCCCACCCTGCTGGTGGTTGTATCATCACACTACCTGCCACGGTGAATTCAGGATTTTACTATTCACCAAAGTTACAGCCTGAAAAAAATCTCCTTTGTATTTTAATGCATTTTGTGCTTACATACAGCTAACACTTTACATGTACTATATGTAGTACTTACTGCTCGGAAAACAAAGCA
The DNA here is from genome assembly GCA_013397315.1 of Donacobius atricapilla. Taxonomy (NCBI): domain Eukaryota; kingdom Metazoa; phylum Chordata; class Aves; order Passeriformes; family Mimidae; genus Donacobius; species Donacobius atricapilla. The sequence goes on from WBMY01005916.1 coordinate 3,171,531, forward strand.
ACTCTAACAAAGTAGATTCTCCCCACCCAATTTACACTTCACATTACAAGCTTTACTATGAAGCCTAGAAGCCTAAAAAGGTTTTGTTTATAATTAGAAAAAAAAATGTTTGAGAAAAGTCTGAGGGAAAATAAAAATCACTTTTTAAATCCAAGAAATGTTATGGTCACAGTATTGCTCCAGCCCGCAGCCTTCATGACGCCTCTGAGCGGCTGGAGGCACAGAGCTCAGTGTGGAAGGGGAACTGTGACCATAACTGTTCAGATTACCAGAGATCAAAAATAACATAAAAAAAGCTATACCAAGGAATAGTTTCCTATTGCATGGAAAACACTAGTCATATGGCAAAAGGAGAGGAAAGGACAACAAAAGACTTTTCCCTTCCTTTTTTAAGACACTAATAGGTATGCTGGGAATGCTACGGGTCGACGGTTGTCACTGCTTTGTTCTCTGAATGTGAACAGCTTGAGTAAATGCTGGCATTCAGTTGAAATTTTATCAGCTTTTAACATGTTAACTTTTCCCTTTATATGTAGACCTTAACAGTTCCATAACAATAAATAAAATTTGTAGTTACAATGCATTTGTCAATTCAGTTTAGGCACAAGGCAACTTCCACAATGAGTGGAGAGATCACAACAGTCTCTGATTGTGCAGAAGCGACACACTGCTTGCAACAGAATGATATGTTCAGAGTATCTCATGGGCTGAAGTTCTGTCTGAAGATCTTGTATCTTCACTCCTGATGCAGGTGTTGACCAGTAGCTTTGATCATAAGATTGCATTTGGGTTTCTTGCTTCAAGTGTTTTCTCCTGTCAGGTTTGTGTCTTCATATAATGTTAGTTGTCTGTGTCCTTGTGAAGAAAGGTCACCTTCTGTGTATCCTACCAAGAATTCTGGACTTCTAGAAAGAAATGTAGGAGAAGAATGAGGTTATTAGGAAAAGTCATTTTAAAACTTAGCATCAACACCAGAGACCTAATTTAAACTGGATTTGGTGGCATTTTCAGTCATTTGGGTGCAAAAGAAAATCACATTGAGAGACCCTGAAATCCCCTGTTCCAGAGAGAGCCATCTTGAACATGATACAGGGAAGAGATTACTCTAAAGAACCTTCTGTTGGGCCTCTCTGGATGTGGGAGAAAGAATAATCTGCACGTCTCAGACCTGCACTTTGTGTCTGACTTAGCTCTCCAAACCAAGCAGGAGACAGTGCCAGTTTCGCTCCCTCCTGCAGGTAAATTGCCATGTTCCTGTGCAGCCTTTTCTGTCAACGTCACACTTCAGTCAACCCACAAAGTTACTGCTATTAAAAAAGCAAAGACACCAAACTTTTGAAAGTGGGTCTTTATATTTATATGGTAAGAACAGACTAATTTGGCTGTAAATCAAAAATTATCTAACAATTCCAAAGTAGCCAATTGCTCTTGTATGAAATAAAACAAGAAATTCAAAGCATTAAAAATTATAACATATACAACAAGAAACCTCCCAAAACACAAAATTTAGTAAAGTTATGGATTAAAAAGGGCACTGAACCCACTTTTTTATTCCTTTTGAAAGTGGTAACAGCTCTACTGGCATACATTTTTTTCCCCCCTTTCAAAAATCAAGGTTTTCCAACTGTTTAGAAAACCAACCAACAACATGAATAAACCCAAAAGACTGACATTCCTGTAGGGCCTCCCCATCAGTGTGTTTAAATGAGATGTAACATTTTGGGTTACCTTACAAAGCTGCAAACATTACTTTTAAATTTTAACGATCTTCACCAGTACAGATTGTGACTTAAGACTGTTCCCAGTCTCTTTGGGCAAATGAGAGGAGTCAGAATGAGTGGCTTTGAGCCAGAGAGCAAATCTCTCTGGGATGAGGAGTCCCTGAAATTATATCGGCACTGGGAAACAATACATGGATTTTTAAATGAACTAATGTGATATTTAGACTATTTAAAGATGTATAATTCATCTCTATTAAGCTTGGCTTATCTAGCAAGCTGTTCACTGTTCCTCTGATGTCATGCCAAGAAGGCCACCTGAGCCAAGAGATGTAGCCATTGGCAACAAGGCACGAAAATAAAGAGCCTGACGACAATTTCTTGGGATTTTATTATAAACCCAAACAAATCTGCAGCTTTCTGCTTCTGCTGAGAGATGGGAAAGCACAGAGAGGTCTAGCGCTGCTGGCAGCTCAGGAGCTGAAGCCAGCCCAGGCTGCACAAAGCAGCAGAGCCATCCTCGACGTACCTGGCTGGTGTTCACATATGACCCATAGGGTTGGTAGTTTCACTCAGGCCAGGGTGGCTTCCTGGGTGTGCTGTTGGTGGCTCTGCCGATACGGCAGAAACTTTTTCTTCTTCCCTTCTCTTAAGGCAGGCTGCTTTAGGGTTTAGGTTTCGTTCTGTAACAGAAAAATCACAGTTCTTAACATCCCATACACTGACAGCATGGGCAATATCGAGACATGAACCCTGGAGGAAAAACAGCTCTGCAGCTTCCCTCTTCAGCTTTGGACACCCCCTGTTCACCTGCAGGTGTCCAAAGCTGCAGACAAGCACTACCGACAGCCCTGCCAGACAGCTCCTAAACTGGTGTTTGAAAAAAACAGATAAAAAGCCAAACCCAAACCTACATACAGCAGCCTACATACACCTTCAGAAACTTTTAAAAAGCACCTCCTTTATCGGCGTAAGACACTGAAGTGCTAAATGAGAACTTTCTGTAATTTACAATATAATAAAATGGAATTTATCCATTTTGTTGATAGGCTGAAGTCTTACCAAGCTTGCTGACATCACACTGCTTTTAGAAATGCTGCTGCTTCTCTCCTCCCAGTATTAGCCCGCTGTTGGGGCAGGGCAGGCAGCATGCCCTGAATGGACAGTTCTCATCAGCCTCAATCTGTGAGAGCACCTTGTGCCCATCTTGGTTCAATCAAAAGACTGTGATGACAGTCACATGCAGACGGAGCATTATTTTTTTCCAAACCCTATTTCCTCTCACATTAAAGTCATTACTTTATAATAACCAGCTGTGGACCAGCTACCAAGGTATTTTCATCCGTGTGTTTCCCCTTCCCCACTTAGCTTCAATAGATGTAGATTTGGATCTCATTTCCAAATAAGGACAGTTTCTAAAAGTCAACTGTTTCTGTTCTTCAAAATGGCTTTTTGTGAATCAAATACAGAAGATGTAAATCACAGGGGTCCAAAAGACACACAAAAACATGAAATATATTCTACTGTGGAATTTAATCAACATTTTAAGGTATTTTCTAGCTGTCAGTGCATTCTGCTTTGCAGTTGGAGAGGGCAGATACAATTTTAACTGCAAGAAGTCTGCCAAAACTGAACAGACAGCACAAGCCCTTCTCTTGCACTGCACAGGCACCCCTCTAGTAGCTGCAGTTTACTGACCCCAGTGCATTTTAGCTCATCTGACAGAGATTATTTTGGATGGACTTGATAGTTCTGCTGTCACCAAAGTCATTATCAACAGCCTCCTACAGCATTTTCTTAAGGATGAGCACTCCTAAAGAGTCAACTGGAAAAAAAAAACCCCAAACTGCTAACTTTCCTTAATCACAGTTTTCTTTGTCCAACTGTGGCTTGCCTTGAAGTTTTAAAGATTTAATTACATGGAAACTTTGAAAGGAAGTTAATTTACAGTGCTTTAGGAAATGGAGATAAAATCCCTGGCCTACACTGAGAGCTTAAATCTGCAATCGTTCATTTTGAATAGCACCAATCACAAAATGAGAAGCTTCATTACCAGCAGAGAGAGGAAATTGTTGATGCAATTACATAAAGCACTGTGCAAGCTGCTGTGGGTGTCACACAGAGCTCTGGTCACTCACTCGCAGGAACAGGTGCCCAGGGGGACGGGAGGACAGGGGGGAGCCAGGGCTGGCCCCGCACAGCGGAGCACGGGGAGCGCCAGGAGGGCAGCTCCCCACGTACCCTGCCGGCCCAGCGGGGCCAGTCTAGCTGGTGGCACACTGAAAAAAGGTTTCTACCACAGACACCAGGGCTGGAAGTGCTCTGACTGAGGCAGAGTGATTTTATTGACACGGAGCTTCCTGTGAATTACAGAATCTGTGAGAGCAGGGAGATGGGCTTGATGCTTTTTAAACAACAAAATGCATGCTTGATTCATGTCCCTCTGACTTCATAATACTCAACCTTATCTTCTAGACCACAGGAAGCATTTTCAGACCAAAACAGTGCCTGAGATCTAAGTCTCAGAGATGCTAAACTGGGTTTTACAATGCCCCAGCTGCTGTCTCAACTGCACAACAGTTGCTTTGTGCCTTGGAAGAGCTCTGGCTGGAGACAATGTATTTCTTTACCGACAACTGGATCAGTAAAAGCGCCTGAAAACACAGCACCTCATCCTTACTGCATGAAGTACTGAAGTTTGTGTTAGGTTAGTTAGTCACTTTCAATAAACTTCTAACCCTTGCTTGGATCTTCTGTGCAAAATGCAAGCAACAAATGAGAAAAAGGGAGTAAAACTGAGGTACACAAAAATAAAACATTGTTATCACTCATCAGTGATTCGAAGATGTAGGGCACTGAGCAAATACAGCCACTGACATATCCACATCTCAGACTGTTCACTTGACACACTTCCATCGGTGAGACACGAAGAAAAATGGCTGCTACTGAGTCCCAAACAGCAAAACACAAGGACACTCATCTGGGAAGTGCCACCTCCACAGAGCGAGGTATTTCTGTTGGAAGGGACTCTCAGCCACCATCCAGTCTGACTCAGGGCTGACCAAAAGTTGGAGCAAGGTGCCCCAGAACTTCAACATGTCTTTGACAAAAGCAGACAGATTAGAAGTCAACTGTGGCTTCACCGACTCACAAGAACAGAACAGTTGAAGAACCAAAGATGATTCCTAGAACCATCTCTCCTTATGAGAACGAATGGCACAGAACAGTTTTCCTTCTGCACCTACCAGCAGGCCTATTGCTTCTTTCTTGGAAAAATTTAAAGGAATCAGAGAAAGAAGATTCATGCAAACCCAGCTCTGGTTCAATTAGAGTAGAAGTTTCCTCCCTTCTCAGGACATGTTTAATACAAAAACTTAAGAAAACACAACTAAATTCACTGCATTTTAATATTTCAATTACATGGAGCTCATCCTAAAACAGATCTTTTGTTGTTGCTAAAGCTTTTCTACAGCTGAACAAGTGCTTGTTACAATTTAAAGCAAGATGTATCAATAAATTAGTCAAAGAATTTACCTTGAAAACTTTGGTGAAAAGATGACTAATGAAACAGGAAAAGAAAGGTCCAAGTATAAACCTTATACTTACTCTGTTCCTCTTTTTTTTTTTTGAAAGTAATTCTTAGCTTTTTCTAAAGAACTTCAGCATCATTCCAGAACAACAAGCACACTTCCAGTAGCTCATGCACCCGGCTGAGCAGGTTTCAAGAGGGCCACAGCGCCGCGCGGACAAAGCTGCCCCAGCCCCGGGGCCACTGACCTCTCACTTGCTGCTCCAGGCTGAGGATCACTGCCACAGCCTGGTGCAGGATCAGCAGCTTGGTCTGCGGCTTCTCGCTCTTGAGGTGCAGCTGGCACATGCGGCCCAGCTCCTTGAACGCCTCGTTGATGTCGCGCACGCGCAAACGCTCCCGCGCGTTGTTGGCCATTCTTCTCTCCTTTTCTCGTTCTATTTTCTGCTCTGGGTTTAAATCCTCATCTTCGTTAGTACTGCTGCAAGAAAGCAAACGGAACGGGATACTGAAATATCACTGGTAATTCGAGTAAGTGATCCTGGTGCTGACTCCAAATAGGTGAAGAATAAAATCATTTCCAACCAAGTTTTTGCTGTTTTCCAATACATCAGATTATATGAAAACACATTCAAGGAATTTTCAATTTCATGTGCTTATTTAAGCGTTTTACTTTTGTTAAAGACTACACTGGTCAATTTTAGAATGATTTTTTCTTCTACTACTCAGTGTAGAGCTGGGGAATTCTTGAACTGCCTCAAATGGTATCAAGTTGCATAAGCCTTTTTTAATACAGATTCATCCAGTTTAGTCTAAAACTGTGCAAAACCCCTGTTCTACTAAAATTAACACACTAAAATGCCATGGAACACGTGTTAATACAGATTATGCTGCCTGTGTTTCCAAAATTCTGATTGCTTACTGTTACCTCAAATTTCAATGCTTTTATCAAGCTGATCAGGCAGATTGAGAAGCATTTACCCGACATCAGCTCCAGTTTTGTGTCTGTGGCTTGGGAGGGGACAAAGTGTTTCCCGAGGGTATTTAGCCACAGTGTTCCACCTCAGGCTCCAGGTCAGAGCCGGAGGTCTCCCCTGCCACAGGCGCACAGCTGGAGGGGCAGCCCTGGCCCGGGGACAAGGGATCACCGATTGCTGGCACTGTCCCGGCTCTGGGCAGGGCAGGGCCCTCCATCTTTCACTGCTTCCATGTCCAGCAGACATTAGGCACGGCACTCACGCAAGGGAATGCACACTTGACAGATAATTTTCCCAGCAAATATAAACAGATACTATAAACTTTTTCTCCCTTTCAGCTGCCTATTGGTGTATGCACTGCAGTAACACAAAAGCCTTGCAATAAATTTATCAAATGTAAGGGCAATGTGCTACTGAGCATTTTCAAAGCACAGATTCTCCAGGTTATGTCAGCAACACACCTTGTTCTGCCTCTGGATGAGACCTTGATATCCTTCTGGGAGGACTCGTCGTCTGATTTCATGTCATCTGATGAGGGGGGTTCATGGATATTTTCATCCTTCTCCTTATGTTCAGACTTGATTTCTGTTGGACCTATAGCCACAGACTGGCTCTGTAAGCCGCCCGACAGCGCTGCAAGCAACCAGAGAGCAGAGTGAGTGCCGCAGCACGGAGGCACCGCACAGAACCTCAGCAGAAAATGGCAGTCAGGGGCCGGAGCCAAGCACGAGTCCGGGGAGACAACAGGAAGAACTAACAGAAACAAGAAATCCTGCTAACACTGCTCTACTTGGACATGTGTCATGGGTTATAAAGCAATCACAGCTCACAGGGCAGCTTGATTGCTAACAGCTTAGTCTAAAGGAAACATGGTTTAAGACAAAAGGACATTGAGTGAGGTACGGAAATTTGCACCTGATGTCTGGGCTGCAAATTTAAGGGCAGAGCTGCACTGACATCGAGGCTTGGGTTTAGGCTGTGCAACACCTCCTAAATGGTGCTAGCATGCTAATAAAGGAGCTGACTTCTGTTTTCTGCAGTTTACTTCTTCAGCTAAAAATGGAAGGAACTGCAAACATGGGTGTGGAATGACCTCCTTCCATTGGCTGTGCTGAACTCTGGTCTCAGCCCACTCCACACTTTCCTGGCTGACTGGGAAATGGCTGCAGCTCTGCACGTGGATCATGGCCCCCTGAGCTGGAGGGACACGGCTGTAATGCAGCCTTCTCTTGAAATTACACTGGGATAATTGAGACATGCCCTCAAAGTTGTTGCAGAAGTCCCTAACAGTGGTGGTATGTCAGATTTGGTATTAATTTTTGTTTTTCAACATTATCTATGACCGTATCCCTTGCACTGATACCATTTTACCAAAAGCTACAGCCTCACTGGCTCTGAACTACTGCAGATCCTGTCCGGCATTTAAGCCTGGAAAGTTACCTCTGTAGCTGTCTTGTGTTTTATGATTTAGTTCTGTGCTCTGAGCAGAAACTGTACTGGGAAGAACTGAATGGCTGCTGTTGAGGCTGACACCTTCTTCCCGGTGAGTCCCAACCTAAAGCAAGGCAAAGCAAAGATTTCTATTAGAGATGTGATTCAAAAAATTGTCCAAAAAACAGAAGTTTAAAACGCTCAAAGTATTTGCTGGATTAGAGACCCGAATTGAAGTTCCCCCTGAATAAAGGAAAGGTTTAGTTGATAGATGCTGTTACATTGAAACACCTGGTTACACCTTACTGGACTGGGCCGTGTCTCAAGTGCAGTGACCAACCCTGTTTGGAATAAAATAATTCAGGTATCCAACTATTCTCACCACCTATTTCTCATCTATTCCTTCATAATACATCATGATTAAATTTCTGAGCAGCAAGCATTGAGATGAAGAGTCTTGAAAAATTCTAATTTTGCATAAACTTGAATTAATGATACTTATGTGAGACAGCTCTGAGTGCGTATACCTAACTTGAAGAGGCAACTTGTTAAAAAACTGCTGCTCAATACAGAATACTGTCATCAACTTCTATTAAAAAAATATTTGTTCAAGAGAAAAGAGGTAAAGATACACTGCCTGTATTTAAATAATTTGGAATACAGACCATTTAAAGCTTTTGATTTCTAAAGGCACAAAAGTCCTTAAACATTTATAATATAACCAACATAATACAATTAAACAGTTGAAAAATGAACAAAGAGGAGGGATTCTACTATTATTTGTATAGTTACAAAAACTGGCTACAGATGAAGCTTTTTATTGGAACAGTAGCAAACATGTCAACTAGAAGATTAAGCCTTTAATTAAATAGGTTTATTGCCTGGAGTTACACATGAGAACCACTGTTTTTCAATAAATCCTTCAATCCTAGTAAACTGCTGAGCTTTGAATCCCTCTTGAGTAATTAATGCAGCTTTTACCTTTCATGTCTTAGTATGGGTTTTACCCAGAGAGAGATAAATACCCTTATGCAAGTTTATCCTTTGTTTAATATACACTTGTTCCTGTAAGCTAATGCCCAGGAACAAAAAAAGAAAGGGGGAACCCCCCCTCCCCAAGAACCCACAACTAATATCAGGTCATTCCGGGCTGCTATTTGTATCCATTGTTCTGCAGAAAATCTCCTCTTGTATACTGTGGAATATCTGTTGCTATTTCAAGTATATTTTATCTTCCTCTGCGCGTAATAGGCTTTGTTTGTGAGAGTTCTACTCTGGATACAGTCGGCCCAGCTCCTACAAGAGTCATGAACTCGCTGGGAGGAAGGAGCTGAGCCCGGGTCTTTCAGCCTAAGAGACAAAACTCTTTACAGCTGGAACATGAAGCTCATTCTCTCTCTGAACTTTTCAAAACTGAGTCTTTCCCTAATTCTGCCTTGCAGGTCGTGTGTTTTATTTTCTTCTTCTGGTCATGCTTAGTCCTAACACTTGAGGGTGCTTTTATTCAAGTTACACACTATTAATTGTTTCAAGGCCAGGTCTGTTCCAAAATCTACTTCTCAAGAAAGGCAAAAATTTCTTAAAGCTGTGTACCAACATAGCAGCTTGCCAGAACTCTGGCAACTTTCAAATCTAGAGTTAATCTGAAGGCAATAGATTAGCAAATCAGTTCTGATAACGGCAGAGCACAGATGAGAAATAAAACCTGCATTCAAACCCACGTTCCAAACCTCTGAAACCAAGATGTACAAATTAAAAGCATACAATTTAGATTAACAGGATTTACACAGAAATCTTAAGAGCTAAAATGTTACAAAACTGGCCATAACACTGATTTTTATCTGTGGTCTATGATATACCAGAAAATCCAGTCTGGCAAACAAAAAGCCCAAACAAAAAGACCCGCTGAAAGTCGCTGCATCCCACGCGGAGGCCAACAGCTCTGTTTGCTGCAGTTAACTGATCGGTGGCTACTTCAAGCTACCAAAGATTCAAGTGCCTTAAACACCGAGTTCCGCAAATTCAGTTTGCTCTCCTTCCCCCGGCCTCGCCCAGCGTAGAGAAAGGGCCCTCCCCATCTGCATTTCAATGGAGCACAACCTCGGGCTTCCTTTAACTCTTCTGAAAGGCGTCCGGGGCCATCAGCTCCGCCAGCTCCCGACAAACAGCCGAGCTCTCGCCGCGTTTTATGGCTTTGATTTGGGCGCGATGCGGGCAGGCGCTGGCAGCGCCGAGGGGCGGCCCGGGCCGGCCGCGGCCCCNTTACATGGAGCTCATCCTAAAACAGATCTTTTGTTGTTGCTAAAGCTTTTCTACAGCTGAACAAGTGCTTGTTACAATTTAAAGCAAGATGTATCAATAAATTAGTCAAAGAATTTACCTTGAAAACTTTGGTGAAAAGATGACTAATGAAACAGGAAAAGAAAGGTCCAAGTATAAACCTTATACTTACTCTGTTCCTCTTTTTTTTTTTTGAAAGTAATTCTTAGCTTTTTCTAAAGAACTTCAGCATCATTCCAGAACAACAAGCACACTTCCAGTAGCTCATGCACCCGGCTGAGCAGGTTTCAAGAGGGCCACAGCGCCGCGCGGACAAAGCTGCCCCAGCCCCGGGGCCACTGACCTCTCACTTGCTGCTCCAGGCTGAGGATCACTGCCACAGCCTGGTGCAGGATCAGCAGCTTGGTCTGCGGCTTCTCGCTCTTGAGGTGCAGCTGGCACATGCGGCCCAGCTCCTTGAACGCCTCGTTGATGTCGCGCACGCGCAAACGCTCCCGCGCGTTGTTGGCCATTCTTCTCTCCTTTTCTCGTTCTATTTTCTGCTCTGGGTTTAAATCCTCATCTTCGTTAGTACTGCTGCAAGAAAGCAAACGGAACGGGATACTGAAATATCACTGGTAATTCGAGTAAGTGATCCTGGTGCTGACTCCAAATAGGTGAAGAATAAAATCATTTCCAACCAAGTTTTTGCTGTTTTCCAATACATCAGATTATATGAAAACACATTCAAGGAATTTTCAATTTCATGTGCTTATTTAAGCGTTTTACTTTTGTTAAAGACTACACTGGTCAATTTTAGAATGATTTTTTCTTCTACTACTCAGTGTAGAGCTGGGGAATTCTTGAACTGCCTCAAATGGTATCAAGTTGCATAAGCCTTTTTTAATACAGATTCATCCAGTTTAGTCTAAAACTGTGCAAAACCCCTGTTCTACTAAAATTAACACACTAAAATGCCATGGAACACGTGTTAATACAGATTATGCTGCCTGTGTTTCCAAAATTCTGATTGCTTACTGTTACCTCAAATTTCAATGCTTTTATCAAGCTGATCAGGCAGATTGAGAAGCATTTACCCGACATCAGCTCCAGTTTTGTGTCTGTGGCTTGGGAGGGGACAAAGTGTTTCCCGAGGGTATTTAGCCACAGTGTTCCACCTCAGGCTCCAGGTCAGAGCCGGAGCTCTCCCCTGCCACAGGCGCACAGCTGGAGGGGCAGCCCTGGCCCGGGGACAAGGGATCACCGATTGCTGGCACTGTCCCGGCTCTGGGCAGGGCAGGGCCCTCCATCTTTCACTGCTTCCATGTCCAGCAGACATTAGGCACGGCACTCACGCAAGGGAATGCACACTTGACAGATAATTTTCCCAGCAAATATAAACAGATACTATAAACTTTTTCTCCCTTTCAGCTGCCTATTGGTGTATGCACTGCAGTAACACAAAAGCCTTGCAATAAATTTATCAAATGTAAGGGCAATGTGCTACTGAGCATTTTCAAAGCACAGATTCTCCAGGTTATGTCAGCAACACACCTTGTTCTGCCTCTGGATGAGACCTTGATATCCTTCTGGGAGGACTCGTCGTCTGATTTCATGTCATCTGATGAGGGGGGTTCATGGATATTTTCATCCTTCTCCTTATGTTCAGACTTGATTTCTGTTGGACCTATAGCCACAGACTGGCTCTGTAAGCCGCCCGACAGCGCTGCAAGCAACCAGAGAGCAGAGTGAGTGCCGCAGCACGGAGGCACCGCACAGAACCTCAGCAGAAAATGGCAGTCAGGGGCCGGAGCCAAGCACGAGTCCGGGGAGACAACAGGAAGAACTAACAGAAACAAGAAATCCTGCTAACACTGCTCTACTTGGACATGTGTCATGGGTTATAAAGCAATCACAGCTCACAGGGCAGCTTGATTGCTAACAGCTTAGTCTAAAGGAAACATGGTTTAAGACAAAAGGACATTGAGTGAGGTACGGAAATTTGCACCTGATGTCTGGGCTGCAAATTTAAGGGCAGAGCTGCACTGACATCGAGGCTTGGGTTTAGGCTGTGCAACACCTCCTAAATGGTGCTAGCATGCTAATAAAGGAGCTGACTTCTGTTTTCTGCAGTTTACTTCTTCAGCTAAAAATGGAAGGAACTGCAAACATGGGTGTGGAATGACCTCCTTCCATTGGCTGTGCTGAACTCTGGTCTCAGCCCACTCCACACTTTCCTGGCTGACTGGGAAATGGCTGCAGCTCTGCACGTGGATCATGGCCCCCTGAGCTGGAGGGACACGGCTGTAATGCAGCCTTCTCTTGAAATTACACTGGGATAATTGAGACATGCCCTCAAAGTTGTTGCAGAAGTCCCTAACAGTGGTGGTATGTCAGATTTGGTATTAATTTTTGTTTTTCAACATTATCTATGACCGTATCCCTTGCACTGATACCATTTTACCAAAAGCTACAGCCTCACTGGCTCTGAACTACTGCAGATCCTGTCCGGCATTTAAGCCTGGAAAGTTACCTCTGTAGCTGTCTTGTGTTTTATGATTTAGTTCTGTGCTCTGAGCAGAAACTGTACTGGGAAGAACTGAATGGCTGCTGTTGAGGCTGACACCTTCTTCCCGGTGAGTCCCAACCTAAAGCAAGGCAAAGCAAAGATTTCTATTAGAGATGTGATTCAAAAAATTGTCCAAAAAACAGAAGTTTAAAACGCTCAAAGTATTTGCTGGATTAGAGACCCGAATTGAAGTTCCCCCTGAATAAAGGAAAGGTTTAGTTGATAGATGCTGTTACATTGAAACACCTGGTTACACCTTACTGGACTGGGCCGTGTCTCAAGTGCAGTGACCAACCCTGTTTGGAATAAAATAATTCAGGTATCCAACTATTCTCACCACCTATTTCTCATCTATTCCTTCATAATACATCATGATTAAATTTCTGAGCAGCAAGCATTGAGATGAAGAGTCTTGAAAAATTCTAATTTTGCATAAACTTGAATTAATGATACTTATGTGAGACAGCTCTGAGTGCGTATACCTAACTTGAAGAGGCAACTTGTTAAAAAACTGCTGCTCAATACAGAATACTGTCATCAACTTCTATTAAAAAAATATTTGTTCAAGAGAAAAGAGGTAAAGATACACTGCCTGTATTTAAATAATTTGGAATACAGACCATTTAAAGCTTTTGATTTCTAAAGGCACAAAAGTCCTTAAACATTTATAATATAACCAACATAATACAATTAAACAGTTGAAAAATGAACAAAGAGGAGGGATTCTACTATTATTTGTATAGTTACAAAAACTGGCTACAGATGAAGCTTTTTATTGGAACAGTAGCAAACATGTCAACTAGAAGATTAAGCCTTTAATTAAATAGGTTTATTGCCTGGAGTTACACATGAGAACCACTGTTTTTCAATAAATCCTTCAATCCTAGTAAACTGCTGAGCTTTGAATCCCTCTTGAGTAATTAATGCAGCTTTTACCTTTCATGTCTTAGTATGGGTTTTACCCAGAGAGAGATAAATACCCTTATGCAAGTTTATCCTTTGTTTAATATACACTTGTTCCTGTAAGCTAATGCCCAGGAACAAAAAAAGAAAGGGGGAACCCCCCCTCCCCAAGAACCCACAACTAATATCAGGTCATTCCGGGCTGCTATTTGTATCCATTGTTCTGCAGAAAATCTCCTCTTGTATACTGTGGAATATCTGTTGCTATTTCAAGTATATTTTATCTTCCTCTGCGCGTAATAGGCTTTGTTTGTGAGAGTTCTACTCTGGATACAGTCGGCCCAGCTCCTACAAGAGTCATGAACTCGCTGGGAGGAAGGAGCTGAGCCCGGGTCTTTCAGCCTAAGAGACAAAACTCTTTACAGCTGGAACATGAAGCTCATTCTCTCTCTGAACTTTTCAAAACTGAGTCTTTCCCTAATTCTGCCTTGCAGGTCGTGTGTTTTATTTTCTTCTTCTGGTCATGCTTAGTCCTAACACTTGAGGGTGCTTTTATTCAAGTTACACACTATTAATTGTTTCAAGGCCAGGTCTGTTCCAAAATCTACTTCTCAAGAAAGGCAAAAATTTCTTAAAGCTGTGTACCAACATAGCAGCTTGCCAGAACTCTGGCAACTTTCAAATCTAGAGTTAATCTGAAGGCAATAGATTAGCAAATCAGTTCTGATAACGGCAGAGCACAGATGAGAAATAAAACCTGCATTCAAACCCACGTTCCAAACCTCTGAAACCAAGATGTACAAATTAAAAGCATACAATTTAGATTAACAGGATTTACACAGAAATCTTAAGAGCTAAAATGTTACAAAACTGGCCATAACACTGATTTTTATCTGTGGTCTATGATATACCAGAAAATCCAGTCTGGCAAACAAAAAGCCCAAACAAAAAGACCCGCTGAAAGTCGCTGCATCCCACGCGGAGGCCAACAGCTCTGTTTGCTGCAGTTAACTGATCGGTGGCTACTTCAAGCTACCAAAGATTCAAGTGCCTTAAACACCGAGTTCCGCAAATTCAGTTTGCTCTCCTTCCCCCGGCCTCGCCCAGCGTAGAGAAAGGGCCCTCCCCATCTGCATTTCAATGGAGCACAACCTCGGGCTTCCTTTAACTCTTCTGAAAGGCGTCCGGGGCCATCAGCTCCGCCAGCTCCCGACAAACAGCCGAGCTCTCGCCGCGTTTTATGGCTTTGATTTGGGCGCGATGCGGGCAGGCGCTGGCAGCGCCGAGGGGCGGCCCGGGCCGGCCGCGGCCCCCGAGCGCTGCCCATTTCCATACAGCTGCCCCGGCCCAGGGACGCGCCGCCGNCAAACCAAATCTGAGCGCAGAACATATTTTGGTTGATTTAAGTGGTAACATTTGGGATATGAAACCAGAAAACCAGTTAAGTATTTTAGGCAACTGAATAAAACTAGACAAATCATGGGCAGCGATGACACACAACTGCATGTAGGAGAACCAAGAGCGACACGCAGAGAAAGGACATCTCTGGCCTGTTAATATTGGATCTGCATCTCACAGTTTAGTTTGATTATTCATTTTGAGCACTCAGCGCTGAAAGCTTCTGAGAACTGGAAAATAAAAATACCACTCTTGGTCTGAGTCGCTGGACTTTTCAAGCCCTACTAGCTGGTCAGTTTGACTACGGTCATTAAAACCGCTTTAGCTAAGGTGTGCATAATTAAGGCAATGAAAAGGGCTTTGTAATCAAGAACTTTACACTTCAGACAGCGCAGAGTTGTTCAGCGGGAGCGTAATCTCTGCAGGGAAACAGCAACTCCGAAGGGTTTGAGCAAGAGCAGAGGTTGGTGTTGGCAAAGCTGCTTAACTGCCCTTTCGTGCTTCTACAGGGCACAAAGAGGGAGATCACCAATTTTCTTAGATTCCTGTTATACCTGAAAAAAACCTCTGACTTAAGGATTGAGTTTCATTCTTAACTGAGTTTCCAGGCCTTTTATTTATTTATTTATTTTTAATCAGTTCAGGCTGTTCTTTTTCCATTGTATTACAATGACAAATAAAAAGCAGCTTGAATAAGAACAAAAAGTATTACTTCTTAACTTTTCAATAATACATGAAATAAAATACAAATCAACTTCAAAGGCCAGTTAGCAAATATTTGATGAGTTTGAGATATTAAAAATCTATTTGAATAAGTCTAATGGCCAGCCCAGCTAAAAAGAAAACAAGACCATTCAGAGCATGCAGGAAATGAAGTCAACTAGAGTTGTAAAATAAATCTGGCTCAAAAATTAAGCAAATGTTAAAATAAAACCATGCCTGGTTACACTAATTACATAAAAAGGAGTTAAATTACTCATTTCCTAGCTCCTTCTGCCAAGATCATCATCTTCAAGGGAAATTAAATTTATTTTTTTTCTTTTTTTTTTTAAAGAGCAAAAATGTTTTGTGTAAAGATCCCACCCTCCTTCAACAAGGAAGTTTCATTTAGCGCTGAATTCCAATGAACATTTCTTGACCCTATGTCAAACAAAACCTCAAAAATAGGTAATCGCACTTATCAATGTTGACATTTCTCACTGTGTTAGCTCAATATTCATTATTTTCTTAAAATTTACTGGATGTCATCTCAAGCAAAGCAGTATTTAAATCCAGAATGAAGGCTGGATCTTACAGTTCAGGTCATGTGCCAAACCCTCTGCCCTCCCACTTACTATTTAAAATGATCACCAACCTAATAGCAAGTAAGAGTTTGAAATGAATTAGTTATTGCAGAAGAATTACCCCCCATCCTTGGGGGCTTTACTGCAGTGCAGGGCTCACTGATGAAGCCCTCAGCCCGCAGCAGCGCCAGATGGACCAGCCCCTGCTCTGCACCTATTTCAGGGCTCCATCCTAAGTCCCGCTGAGCTCCTGCAATGGCAAATGATGTCAAAGGGCGCTCTTTGGGGACTGGGCAAGGCCACAACAGGATGCTTTCTGCTGGAGCCAATTACTCTGATGTAACAAAATTTAGGTTAATCCAAGAAATTCTTTAGCTGACTCACTTTTCAAGCCATAACTCATTTGCAAGCTTGTTTCACCAAGTGAGGATGAAATGTACAGGCAGTTTTGGGTTTTTTTTTGCTTTCTTAATTTAACTTTATTTCTAACAGACAAGCATCTGTCAGTCAAATAATTAGATGAAAAATTAGGTCTGTATCACACTTAAGTTACACAACTACATTAAACTAGAGAAGATCAATGAACTTCTGTCCACTTGGGAGAGTCATTTTCCACTGTCCCCTCTTTTAATAAAAGCTGAGTTGATAAAATATTTTTCAAGGCTTATTTAAAAGAGAAATGGAGATTTTTATGTACCTTTTGGCATTACCTGTATTTATTTGACTGTGTCTGGCTTAGCAGTATCAGAAGGTTCCTCAAGTCATAGAAAAAATTGGTCACTGCCGTTTCAGTCACTCACTTTACAAGACCAGAGGGGAGAGAAGTTTTCTTTCGTATGACTAAATTTCGGTCTACCCCAGAACATGGTAGAACTTTACCAACATTCTTTCAATATTAAATCGCAGTAGGTACTACAAAAAAATTCAAAAGTACTTATGCACCACTTCTTTCTTTACTAGAAGTATCTGTGAACTTGTACAGAAAGCTGAAGTTGGATGTGCATTTGGAAAGTACCCCCTCCCCAAAGCCCCCAAACACACGCAGCTTATAGAAAGCAACCACTTCTTTTTGATGTTTACTGCAGTGGTCCTGAAATTAATATAAATGGATGTGTGATGTGCAAATGGGAGAGCCTGGAACTAATTCTGTTTTATAGAATACAAACCCTTCAGCAATTGGGGTACCTAATTATTTTGATGATAGGTGAAATTTTGCCTTGATCACACAGTACCCAGCTGTGAATCTGTTTTATAACAGAAAATTTCACAGCATGTAACTGGTCTTTAAAATTACGCTGTAAACATGCAAACACATGGCACCACTAAAACAAGCATGTTTTTAAAAGCTCTTTTTCCTTTAAGCATTTTTGAGAAGGGTGGAATGAAAAGGAAGAAAAAGGGAGGTGAGCAATGCTACAAATAGATTCGTTTACTGTGTAATGCTTTTAGCATATTTCTGATCTATAAAAAGCTCAACTACATTTTTTCAGAACAGTTCGCATTTTTAAAGAAACTAAAAGAGATGGATTGAATTATTTCACCCTTCTTGGGGATTAATCTGAAAGTAGTTTCCTTTTCATTGTTACTTACACTACAGCTGTGCTCAAACTCCTTTTCGTTTAGAAAAAAGTTTAAATTTTGAGCCTGCACACACTATGGTTCCACATTCCAACAGCTTCCTCCCCGTCCTCTGCCAGCATCTGCTATTGAAGACTAGTTCCAATTTACAATAAACAGCTTTTCCAGACCAGAACACTTGAAATTCAGTCCTTCTCGACTGCTTTTCCCATTCAATCTCCCTATTCACCATTTCAAGGAGAAAACGGTTCTGCCAATTATTACACATCTGGAAAAAATGCATGTATAAGCTGAAACGCTCTCAGCAGAAAGTTTCAGCTTTCTGCATATGGTCACAGCAGGATTTTATGGGCCACTGACCAGGCCAAAGTCTAAGTTTTCCCATCTTTTTCCTCCCCCTCACTTCTGCCCACCCCCACTCCAACGTTCTAATTGGAAACCCATAGCAGGTGCAAGCTGTCTGCCATCTTTTCCTCCACAAGAATCTCAAGTAGTTTCTTCCTGCTAAATATTAGTCTTTCAGCCCAGTTCTACCTCAGTAGGCTCTACAACAGTTTCCATGCACCAGCTGTGGTTGCTGTGCATAAACACGTGCGTGTTTTCTAACATCATTACCAGGGATGCTTGTCTGTTGGCCGTTACAAGGCTGGATGCTCCATAGCTGGAGTTCAGGCTTCCAATTGGCCCGTTGTGGGATGGTCCCAATAAACTGTGGATATCTCCATGGGCAGCGGAGAGGCTCGTGGAGGGCCCCACCGCGTGGTTCCGCAGCACGTGGATGGCATCATCCAGCCTGTCCAAGCGATCCTCCATCCGGGACTGCTGCGGGCGGCAAGAGGGACAGGACGCCCATTACTGAATGAATCCCCGCCTCTCACACCACAGCACACCCATCTCAGAGGTATCAGAGATAGAAGATGAACTGTCGTATCAAAATAGCATCGAAAGACTTTGAAAGCACCTACCAGCACTACAAACAAACAGGAAGAAGAAAATATTATCTGGAGATTTTGTTCAAGATAGCATTCATTCCACAAATAGGTGGCAGCTTAGAAAGTGAAGCTTATTATAAGGTTAATGTTACTCAGCTGCTATTATATGGCATGAAAAGAGAAAAGGAATTGCTACAAAATAAGCTAATGCAGGGCAAGAAAGAATGATCATAAAATCAGCCTCACCATGCTGGAAACAATTAAGAGAGGCAGTGGTTTTTTGAGATCTGTATTACAAAAAAACTGGACAAAACTTTAAGCTATCATTTTTTAAGATGAACCTTCAAACAGATTAGGTAATTCAGAAATAAAAGCGAGTTATTCGTGTTACTGTTGAAGTCTGTCTTAAAATTACTTTTTTTTAATTACTATCTTTTAAAAGGAATACCAAAAAAAAAACCAAAACCCAAAGCAAAACCAATTCTGACATTGCAGCTCTAGAAACTGAAATAGCAGGATGTTGGAGTCAAAAGATGGGTCATACACTACACTAATTTAAGTTTTTAATGGGGAATCCGAAGGAAGCGTTAATTGAAACACAAAAAGGCACCATCTAAAGTGAAATAGTACCTCACAGACATCCTTTAAGAAGGACATTGCATCTTGCAAATGCTCGTGAAGTTGCTGTTCAACTCGATTTTTCTGGCAAAGTCAAGACAGAACAGGAAGCAAAGCACAGGTTAAGATTAATTCAAAAAAGAGGTGAGGAAACAGCTGATGTGCATGTCAGCAATAAATTGTTAGTCAAGTTAATGCAACAGAGATCTGATTATATTAAGATAAGAAAAGGCTAATATTTAACATTGCATTATGTTAGGATTCTAAGATGTACATAACAATTATATTTAATTGCAAAAATATTGAAGAAGAGAAATCTGATTTAACTTATAATTTATTCTTGTTAGACAGAAAAAAAAATAGAAATTACATCTGTGGAAACTAGAAATATTAAGCAAGTAATCAAAACCTTCCCTCAAATTTTCCCTGTTTCCTTCCCAACACTGTATCGGAAATGTAAGAAGGAAGTCAGTAACAGAAATCCTCTGCTGAATCCTCAAAAGAAGAAAATGTACAATGCTGTAGATTACTGCCTGTGTGTTTTTCTGTAAAATGCTTAATTAATAAATGAACATTCCCCACAACAAATAATAATTTCAAAAAAAAATATTAATACTTTAATAACAGTGTAATGCAAACAAGCCCTAGAGACTGCCATTTGAGGGAGAGAGGGGGAAGGACAAGTAAATGCGGAGGCATGAAGTCTTTATCTTCCTCCAGACTGAACTTTAGATAAGAATTAGCTATGGATTTGTGAAAAGGTACCAGAATCTCATAACAGCGCTTTAGCACCAGCTGTCCTCAGCACAGAAGCCTGATGCCCAAGGAACAGATGGTGAAAGACACACCCTGCACGTCTTATATTGTTCAACTGAACAGGCCATTTGTTAGCAAAGAATTCATTTGTAATGCTATCCTACTGTTTCCTTTAATGATATGCAGGATTTATACAAAACCAAGCCTTCAACTCCGAAGTAAAAAGTACTGTGTAGCTTTCACCAATTCTTACCAAGGAGTGTAGAGAGTTTTCATAGCTGGGAGATGAGGGAGCTTGTCCTCCACTCCTCGACCACTGACTGGCACCTGTCAAAATTGTCTAGGTTAGTGCACAGATTTACACAGCAGAAGTGGGAAGCAGAGACTGTATTTCTCAACATAATTAAACCCAACATATTCTGCATAAAGGTAAGCTAACATATGGGTATACAAAGGAGGACAAATTCCTTCATTCAGCCTTTCTGAGGGATAATTTTCATATCCTGGCATCTGTAGGGTTAGATCACTGTCAGTAACAAAAGCGGTGACACCTTCAGAGTAGTTCAACATTAAAAAGTGAACTAAGTAGACACACACCAGATTTGAAATACCTGCTTCTGCCTGTGTCACCATAAAAGACCTGCTGAATTCTTCTTCACATTCTGTTCAGTATATGAAGGTGTATTTTTAATATTGTTAAAATACACAACAACAAAAAAATCAAAGTAATCAAATAGATATCAAGTTAAGAATAATTGGAGAACCGTTTTTATGACACCTCTCTCTACTAAACATTAAAACTTAAAACTGGATCTACAAGCTTTAGCTTGTCTGTTTGTACACGATACCATTTTAGATTACAATGCATTCCAAATTTAGAGGAGTAAAAATACACCTAAGTCATTCCCATTTGGTATTTCAGATATACTTAAGGTATATCAGCAGCAGAAGAATCACTGCTTGTGCAGCAAATTGACAATTAAATTCATATTACCTATACACTGCAAATTTAAAACCATAGCCATTCTAATCTGACATAAATATACCTAATTATCATGTAAATTTTAAAAATAATTAGACGCGCAATGCAACAACTAATAAAGCAGTACTTTTAACACAAAGCCTGAAGTAGTACAACATGCATTTTTCTCACCAACTAATAATGCATCTTTTATAAAGATACTACATGAAATTCTATGGCCATTAGAGACAGCTTCCTTTCAGCCATACAAATGTAATAATAAAGCAATTACATTAATAAATTATGGATATACAATCCAACGCAGCTCATTAAAGGAAGAGCCTGTGGGCTTGTTCTTTCAATAACAGCCAGAGCTGTACGTCTGGAAAACTGGGAAAAGGTTTAATAACATTACAGTTCCTTTGTTCAGAGAGCTGCAAGTAGTTACCTTTTAAAGACAAGGTTTTATTTAACAAAAAGAGTACAGCTTGCATAGTTAAAATACCTAAATATTTCCTTCCTAATTAAAAAATAATAAAAATCTCCCATTTCATGAAAGTCCAGAGCTGCCATAATTGTGCTGGAATTCTCTTTTAAAATACAAATAGTTCAGTGAGTTAAGTTTATAATTACCGATTTTCACACAGCTACTCTGGGTCTGGACCTGTAGTCTCCGTCTGCATTGTTGTCATTCCTTAACTTGGGAATAATGCTTGGAGTCCCACTTATTTTTGCACAGCCATTAATGAAAAAACTACGGAGTATTTTGGTTCAGCAGAATGTTCCAATCTTTCCCTGCTCAGACCTCCATTTTTAGAGAGGGGACTGTGGTCAGGAGCACTCCTGCTGCCAGACCTCAGAGTACGACTCCTGCAGCACAGCAGCGGCTCAGGATTGCGCAGGAGGAGTTCAGGTGAGCGGCCAACAGCCTGAGAGCCCGTGCACCTCCTCTGACACGTCTGTCTGGGGGCTCCAACTGAAGAACGTCCTATTTCTATAGGGTAAGCCCAGAACAAACCGCGAGTGGGACATCTCACAAAGGAGACAAAAAGAAAAGAAGGGTGGGAATAGCCAACTCCTCCTGGGCAATGCCCAACCCAAGTGCAACCTGCAGCTCTCAGTCACACCTCGGCACCGCCGGGGCTCATCCCGAGCGGTGGCACTCTGCCTCCACGGCTGCAGGTTGCCAGATGGCACCGATTTCCTGCTTGCCTCATTCCACTCCCCCTCCTAGAAGTTTGTGCATGAAATCCACCAATTATGTTAAAAAGCATCCTGGCACCACAAGCCCTGCAATTAACAACTGCAGCTTTTAGTGCAGCACCAACACAGCAGCATTAAAAAACAAATAAGCCAGGCAAGTGTTAGGATTTACAGGGGTCACCGACAGCAATCACTGCAGTATTGTTCTTACCCCGAGTCTCCCCAACACTAATCCTCTGGCTCCCTTTTCAAACACACTCGGAGCTGCAGAGGGCTGGCTTTGCATCCTCAGAACCCACCGAACCTCCTGAATGCCTCTGATCCTGCAGAAGGAGTCTTAAAATACTGAGGCTCCCACCATTCAGATCCCTATATAAACTTCCCATGCGTGTACACGATCATTAGAACTATGCAAGATGCTCAGCTCTGGGCATGTTTGTGTAAAATTAGAAATTAAACGAGGGCAGGGCAGGCGAGACATGCGCTATTGTCTCGTAATACTTGGGGGTTTTCATCAAGTTGTTCTCCAAGCTTTTACTTGACTGAATTAAAAAGCGTCATTAATCCTCATTCAGCAACACAAGAGCCAAAGAGTCAGTCCTGAGCTCCTGAACCCCAAGGTCTCCCGACGTTGGGATCTGTCAGTGCTTTCCCTGGTAAACAGAGTACTCCTACCGTAATTCACAATTAAAGGACGGGCAAATTGCGGCTTAAGCAATCTGTAATACTATGAATGCTAACTAAACAAATACCTAACTGCAAAAGGGGAAAATGACAATGAAGGCTAAAATGCTCCAAAATATATTATTTCAGTATACATAAAACATTTGTTTTATCTGCAATAACTTTTTGGGTCAAGACAGAAAATGGCTACCAGGAGTATAAATAGCAATAAATGCAGTAGTAATTACTTCACATTGTGCTTCACCGTGTTCATAGTGACTCATCTGGGAATAAAGATAAAAGTCCAGATTCATAAATGAAGGTAATTAACTACTGGAGCAATTTACCAAAGGCTGGATAAATTCTGTATCACTGAAATTAAAGGGGGTGGGAGGGTATAAATGTGAAGCAGATGCTAAGTTTCAGCCTGAAAAGGATTTCAGTATTATTTGCTTATGTCTACTACTGTCTTAACCATCAGAATCCAGAATAAGGAACACAAAGTGCAAATTTTGTAGATTTCAAACAAGTTGCAACAGTCAAAGACAACAACAGGAAAAGGAAAATAAAAATTTTAGTGACCTCAAATTTGTATTCCAAACTCAGAAATTAGCTAGTGCTTTCATGCTTACAAAAGGAGGTGCAGTATCTCATTAGGCAACTCTTCAAAAAAACCTCTTTGGGATCTTTAAAATTTTAAATACACTGAAATGTCAGAACTTCTTTCTTCCAGCCATAAAATATTCTCAATACTTGCTTTGATGTTAAGAAAAAAATAACAATAATTTTCCGGTCTGATCTGCCTTTTCAGTACAACAGAATACACAAACATTTTTTATCAACTGTAATCACTAAATCAAAATTCCCATTAATCCCATCATTACTCAATTCAACATGGATTATTCAGTAATAGAAAAGAAATGCCCAAAGCAGCTGCTCAGGTAAGCCATGTCAGATATTCATTAATCCATTACATCCAAAACCAGAGCAGTGTCCATTAAACAGGAGTGAAGCATGAATGATGGAGGTTTTGAGTGACACTGCATACAGAGATCTGCATATTCACATCCATATGATTATGACTGCATTTTGCATGCAATACCTTTACAAATTTATTCCGCTAGATTACAAAAGTGTTCAGCTGAGCTTGTTCTGTACCCTTTTCACCTTAAGGTAATTTTATTGTTTTTATAAAAAGCCCAACACTTACAAAAAAGTGACCAAATGGCCAGGAGCCTGCAGGGATATATTAAACAACAGAGAACAGGGAAACAAGACTGTTGGATAAATGTTCAATAATTTAACAAATTGCACTATAGGAAAGAACAGGGTTAAAGTTACATCATCTTACTTGTAATTCTAGTTCTTTGTTAAACAACAAATTTAAGTCAATGGAGCTTTCACAGTCCTCTCTATATGGAGAACAGCTGTTCAACTTTTACTAGACAGCTGAGGCCACAGTGTCTGTGAAAGCTGCACCACCACTAATAGCTGCAGGCAGCTGCCCACAGTTCATCTCCACACTGGAATGCCTCTTCCCACATGCACACTACAAACACACAAAGCACAGGTGACAGCGGTGGCTGCAACACGCAGCATTTATTTTGAAAAATGCCAGAAATTCTTCTCCCATAGAACGAAAACGTTCATGAAATATATGAATGAAAAGCTATCTTGTGTAAAAATTGGACAGTCTCATAGCCTACTATATTTTCATTAGAGGGAACACACATCTGCTGTGTTTGTCACTGAAAGCTGCTGTAGAGCTTGAACATATAACTTTAAAAAAAAAACCCAAATCAAATCCAATCACTCTTCTTTCTCTCAAACAGTGCGAATCTGCACAGATATCTTTATAGCCCTGAAAATGTATGGTCAATTAATGCTTCCAAACATTATTTTAATTAGCCGATTTTCAAAAGAACTTGCCAGGACTCAAGTGAACGTCCCTAACAAAATGTCTAAGAATCTGGATTTCTAAATCTTTGTTTTGTACACTGGAAAAATAACCAAAATGCACAAGCAGTTATGCAAGGAAGTTAATGCTGATTTCACTGAGATTCCAAGCAGGACATTTTCGGAACAACAAACCAGGTATTGACAAATGGCCAGTCTGTACCTGTAAGAGGCGATGGTGACCCAACTGGTGTTGATGGATTCGATGGAAAACTACTGCTGGTATGATCAGGAGAATAAATCTGACAACAGACAAAGAGATTATATATCAATGTATGTTATGCTACACAGGAAAAAAGCTATTAGGATTCTTTTTCATGTTTTAATTGTCACTCTTGATTCTGGATTGATAAAAAATGCAATTTGATCCTTCAATCACAGCTCTGCTTTATTACACTCAAGGCTCTAAAAACGTCCAAAGAACTTTCATTTTCAAGCAGCTGTCCAAATAAGCACAGCCTGTATTTCATAGTGACACAAGTATAACTGACCTTCCTGCTCATTTAAGAGCAGCAGAAATTATAGCCTTTCTGTCTCTGCAGGGGAACGATTCATGTAAGAGTTCACAGTACACAGCTAATTATATCAAACAAAACTTCAGGAAAATGCCAATGAATAATGACTTTCCAAACTTCAGAGAGAGGTTTTAGCAGTCAACACATGTTATCTGCTAAAAATTACTCCTTAACAAAATACCAAGAAAGCATTCAGGCTCTCTTATTATTGGTACCTACCTAACAAAAAACACTTGAAATTTTGTTCCTCTTGCAATGTATTGCAGCACATAACATGTTTCTCTCTTATTTCAGTATCAAATGGCCTCTTGAGATACTGAACTTCAACTTACAACAATTCTTTCCTTGCTATTAATTAAATTAAAAACTATTGGTAACAATAGAAGACATAATGCTTAAAGCTTTAATTAAAAATTAAAATCTCAAGACACTGGGAAAATTCATTTTATGAAGGGAATTGAATAGATTTAGAGGCTGACTATGGACTTCAGAACATATTTTTATAGGTCACCAGTTCAAACCTGTTTTACTTGAGCAGAGACCAGGATTTGTTAGTCATCAGATGGCAGTTAAAAAAATCTTCACTGGCAGTGTGGTTGATGTCTCTTCACACAGACAATATGACATTTCAGCATTTAGCTGACAATAACTTCATTAAGTTCCATATTGTATTTTCTGAACTGACAAAACCAGGACCTGATAGACCACATGTGCCTTCCTGCTATATCATACTTTTCCATTAGAAAAGACCATCAGTTCCCTAATGGAAATGCTTCCTCCTTTTCATACATGCTAGAAAGAAATATATTTAGAACAAACTACCTCATACTACCGGAGGAAATTCATGCATTGTACATCAGCATAAAAATAAATCTTGGCTGTCAGTATAAGAACTGTAGAGAGTTTCAGACAGATAAGATACAGAAAATTAAAATAAAGTCAAAGGCCACACAGTTTTCTTTGAAACTGCTTGTTTTCCACAGGTCTACCTGCCAATTTTATTTTCCTGTATTTTGTAACAGGGAAAATCTACAGTGCAGCAAAGCCCCAACTAAAACACGAGGTCAGAATTCATTCTGCATGCAGTCCCTGGCTGCTGTGCTGTTAAATGACCAATGATGAACAACCCTGACACCTTCTGCCAGGCTTAAACGGTAACATGACTCATTTTACTGCAACAAATGAGACTCCTCCTCCTATCAGTCATGGTCCATTCCAATCAGTGGGGTGCCAATATGCCAGGGTCTAATGAAAAGGCTCTTAGACAAAAGCTGCACAATTGAGAGCCTGCAGAGCCAAACCTCGGAGCTGTTAGTCCAATTTTTTAAACACTACAGTGTACATTTCAGTTAGGCTTTGTTATGTTAATGTTATTGAGTCTAAAGCAACAAAGAAACTTAATTCATGAATTACTTTTAGAAGTCAACTTCCCTACATTTTCTTTTCTTTTGTGCAGGGACCAGTGGCTATTTAACTACCGAGACGGTACAAAGGCCTTTACCCTAGTGCTGAGGTAGGAATCAAAACATAAGTTATCACAAAGAGGTCTGATATAATCAACAAAGTTAAACAGTCCTCCTGTTTGATCTCCTCTAAATTAAAGACCAAGTGTTTTGATTTGGCATTAGGCAATGAAATAAACCAGATGTTTCTCCTGCCATATAACCCTCCATGGGCACAATCTTAAAGGGTTATTGTTTGGCAAATGTTCAGGGAAACACATTAGAAATGGCACGAATACCCAGATTTTCTTTTCTTTCTATCTATACTAGTTCATTATCCAAACTAATGCATAATCCACAGGGCTTTGGGAACTTTGTGTAAATACTTTCATGTACAATTCTCTTTCTTGCCTACCCTGAGATTAAGACCACAATTATCCAGGCTTAAACCTAAAATAAAAGAACCTTTGCAAATGTATTATCTGGCCTTACATGTTTAATCACATACTATTCTGTATGGTCTTTAATACCTAAACTGAAGAACAAATGTCGTATCCTCTGATGTTTCACACATGAAAGGCCTATTGTGAGATGTACATCAACAGAATTTTAGAACCAGAAATTCCTCTCAACAGTTGCAGCAGCAGCATTTAAAATCAAAACAGAAGGGAATACAGCGGCATCTTAGGGGGGAAAAAAAAGGCACGACAACTGCAGTATTTAAATAAAACTTTGTTCAAACAGAAAAATATTCTTGATTTCCTAGCTGTCAAAATTCATGTGTGTCAGCTTCACCTGCAGGAGAGCCCACGTCCCTGCGCGGCAGCCGCGAGCCGCGCTCTCGCTGAGGCGCAGGAGTGTGCTGGGTGCGCGTGGTGCGGGGTGCGGGGGAAGCAGATGGATGAGGCGAGGGATTTGAAGTGTGCAGACTATGGCATGCACTGATAGAGCAGATGGAATGCATCACCATCAGCTATGACAGAAATGATTTATGGAATGACCTGGCTGCTCCTGCCAAGCAACAACACGGGATGACAGAAACAAGTTTCTATGACAACCAGAGCCCACCCACCAGTTAGATTAAACATTTCTGCCCTGACTTCCACTTGCAATATATTTAGTTTTTCCTCAAAACATCAGCCTGGCTTTCTCAGCTAGTGACTTGGACAAAAATACCTGAAAGGATGAGAAAACCATTTAGAAAAGGAGAGGAGTGGAGAATGTCACGAAGTCCCGCAGGTCTAACTGGCCAGCATGTCAGACTTAACAACGAAATTTTGTTCCGGCTGCAGAACAGCAGACACCCAAATACATCTGCAGAGCAATGAACAGCCTGGAGTACGTGAGCACTGCTCTCTCTAGGAGGCACAACGATCCCCGTTCTCTTCTGACAGGCCTCAAACAGACCAAAAGAGAGCCAGAACTGCCCTCTGGACTCCCAAACCCTTATCTACTTGCTGAATCCCCGAAAGCTACAGGGACATTTTTCTCCTCAAAGCCAGTAGGTCAGAGTTCTCCTCCCCAATATGGACATTACAGACATTATCAGATCTGGTAATCCTTTAACATATGACCCTCTGAGGGATGCAAGGCTAACAGGAGCTGCATGAATATGCACATTTACTTTCACTGGTATGAGGTGAAGGATGCAGAACCCAACACAGGGAGGGTCATTTAGGGCTGCAAAGTTTGCTCCATACTAGAAATACAAAATGCTTCCCCAGCCACCATTCCCAACTCTGAAATTTCCCCAATGTGAATCAATTACTCTTTTATAAAAAGTACATCTGATTGTACTAATAAAAAAATAATTACTGTGTGCATGCATATGGAAACAGAGCTTACAGTAGATGGAAGATACTTGCCATGTTTTACATTATTCCAACAGGAGTTACAAGTTTAAATTTATGCATACACAACAGTCTAAAGGCTGTTCCATAGATTATAGCTATACAACACAGCATTCAAAATCTCTCAGTTTTATAAGGCCGCTTATAAAGTGGCCTTAAGAGAAAACATTTTAAATCTTAAGGTAGGATCTGCTCTAAGACTAATGTTAAAAAACCTTTACCTAAAACACCACAGAAAAAAAATTAAAATCAATTTTTATGATTATCTTTTACTTTGTCTAGCCAGCTTTTTAAACCAGATCTGCCTTAAATCTTTTGATACCTGAAATAAAATGCAATTCAGAATGAGTCTTCTCCAAATAAAAGCATTTTTCACTTGCATTTAAAAAGGACATTTTTCTAGTATAGGAAATTGCATCATAGTCCTTTGTTTTGACATCATATGTGAAAATTACTGATTTGATGTTATAAAATGAATGACACATAAATAATGGATTAAAATATGTGTTGCAGATCTGAATATTCTAACTGCTACTTACAGATGCCAATGCCTTTCCAAGTGCATCACCTGTCTGTGAGCTTCCAGCACCATTTCCTCTGTTTCCTGTAATGTGGAAAATAAACCCAACACTTATTTTTAAAGCTGAAATTTTATTTACTTTTATTATTTTATTCATCACATAGAGTTGAGCAACCACTTTTTAAATGGATTTTCTGAGGAAGTCAGTGTCAATAGAATCAGTTCTCATTAGACTTAAAAATTTAATTAAAACAATTAGATTTACATTTAGATGTTCTCCTCCTAAAAGTCAAACACAGTATCACTGTGATAACTTAAGGACCAACAAGTGAAAGTAGCTAGAAGACAAATTATTTTCTAGGATCCTAGTCTAATTTTAATGAAATGTGAAAAGAAAAATCAAAATCAGAAAATTACATTATTGCAGCTCATTTCCAAACTGCTATCACTGAAGTGCTGCACATTTAATTAATTCTTAAAGCCAAATTCACACAATAGTTCCTTGTGTGTCTCCTTGCTCCCCCTGCTCCAATTCCCTGTGTTGTACTCTCATGTTCAGTTTAAGAAGTCCCTGAAAAGCTCTGCTGCACGAAGCTTTCTGTCACCCCTGCTCTCAGTTGCATGTCAGCAGCTCTGCGTGCCCTTTTGCTCCACACACCATTAAGCCAAGAGGAAGTCTGAAGCCCTGCCAATTGGAAACACAGAGGGGAACTGAATCCTCCAAAATATCTGCTTTGCTGTAGAAGACAGAACCTTTAAAAGCCAATCTTCTTTCTCCAATTATCAACTTCTAAAGCCAAAAAAATGTATTGAATGTGAATATAAGTCATTCACATCAGAAATCCAAATAATGCAATGCTCGCTGTTTCCAAGTTTGTGACAAACTTGGATTTTCCAGCCTGAATTTCCCATGCAGATTGACTAACTGGGTTCTGTTTAAAGATCTTGGCATAAAACATGCTCCCCAATCAAAGCTAACATAGTCACCCTAACTAAATTCCACTTCCTTAAAATGAAGCTAAGCACAAATCCCATTGCACCAACAAGGGGCATCTACAAGCATTTGACTTCTCCAACTGTATCGTAAGACGAGCAAATATGTGCAAGGAACAGATGATTGTCCTGTATTTCTTGCTTCCTAGGTGAGCACAGAGACTAATACTCAGCACCATACTGGCTGCTCTGTAATCTCTAAAACAGTTAAGAGAGGAATTTACGATGCATTTTATCAGCCTCCCCTAAGAAACAGCCTTCCTGCCTTTCTCCAGAGCAGAGCTTTGGTGACACAGCAGCTCTGAAAACTTCAGCACCAGAACTGACAATACGTATTGAGCTACGGAGGGACAGTGGCCTTTAAGCCAGACACATCCAGTGCCTGAGCACAGGCTGGACTGTGAAAGAAAGTAAACACGTAAGTCTTCAGCTGACTGAAAAACCATTTGCCTCATCTCAGCCATACTGAGGAAAGAAATATCACAGTGGTGAATTTTTCCTGATTTACAAGCATGACATAAATTAAATCTTACTAATTTTGTGCGTCATGCAGCCCTAAATTTCATTTTCTTGTAAAATGGAAAAAAAAAAAAAAGCAGGAAGAATTTTTACCCAGAATATTATCTGATCCATTGACAGGTGGAGTGTGTGAGGCAGCTACATAAGGTGAACTGCTGGTACTGCCACGATGGAAGCTGGACATTGGAGGAAGACTGGCATTTATATCTGTAGGTGAGACTGAATGCGGGGGATAGCTCTGGAGAGAAGAGAAGCAGGCATAAGACATTAAGTAGTCCTTAAATAAATGTTGATATTTTAAGATACTAAACATGTAACACCCAGCTCTTTATTACAGCAGAAAGGGATCCATCCATCCTCTGAACAGACCACTACAGAGCCACAGATTTTTATTCATACAACAGACATAACTAAAAGGACATAAATCTAATACACAAAGTTTGTGATTTCTAACACTGGGTTTTTAACTGACAGACACAAGCAGCAAACAAGAAGTCACTTTTCATAAGTTAGCTCTCCATCCACGACTACAAACAGATGAACGTGTGCTGAGCCTTACCAAACGGTCGTGTGTGTGCAGGCTGCCGTAACTGCCGGACTGGGACATGTGGGAAGAGGAGCCTCCAAGCATCCCACCATAGCCAGGCTGGCTCATGCCATTGGATGAACTCCAGAGGTCAGAAGAATTGTGGGTCCCATCTTTTTTTGTGGCATTTGTCAGCAGAAAAGAAAACAAGAAAAATACATTTAATGAAGAATACTAATTTCTCTGTTCTTTTACAAGATTATTTTAAACAAACACAGAATTCAGTTACTGAGACCAACACCAGTGTGGAAATGGTGACCAGTTTGTACCGCATCTTCTATTTTCATGCCATCACACCGTTGCTATATTTATTAAAAAAAACCCCAAAGAAACAACAGAGGCTTTATAGCTGAAATATAATCCAACCACAGCTGAGAAAATACCAAGCACTTCTGCTAATTACACAGACCTTCAGTAAGGCCAGATTTAAGTCATGAGTGTTGATAAAAAGTCCAGACTGAAAGAAATAATAAGAAAGGAGGTGGACGGGTAAGAAGTCTGGCCAAGCAGGACTCATCATAAACATACACTGCAAAACATCTATTTACCTAAAACAAGCAATTTATAGTCTAAGATACGCTAGCACCACAAAAACGTAAAAACATTTCAAAATAGCAGATTAAAGTAGCTGAAATGACAGTATTACATAAGCCTTAGCCTGTGTGTCAGTGCAGTTTCCCTTCTGGAGCACAAACTGAAGTGCTCTGTGACTTCCCGGACTGAGCCACTGAGCTCTCAATGTGCTCCAAACCCTCACCAGACTGCAGCATGAGCTAATTGTGTGACGTGCGGCTGAGGAAATGGATTCTGCTCTCGTTTAGTTCAGAGCAACCCCCATTTTTCTGGCACGCTGGATACACAAGCATTTGAGAACATAAGACTGTTAGCTGATATTGTACAGTCAAATTCCAGAAGAGTCAATAAGCCCCCACCTCATTTTTCTCTATCACTCCAGTGTGCTGCTCTGAAGCCCCTACAAATCAAAGGATGGGAATTCTGTCCATCTGGCCTGGTGTGTAATCCCTTTAAATTTCAGTCAGCAATTAATGTCATGAGAAAAACTTGGCACCAACAGCCAGTTCCCTTCATCTAACTGTTTCAAAAGTATATAAAACTTAACCATAGGCTCTAGCACAGTATGCTCTCTTCATTCACACAGTAAAACAGTGTCTGACTGCAGATTGCTGCCTAAAGGACAAGTGACATTTTACCCACCTTGCATAAAGAAAGTGCTAGCAAACATACTGCTTGGTGGCTTAGGAGATGGGTAACTTGGAGATTCTCTGTTGAAATCATCAGAACTCGGGGATGGTGCATACACCTACATATTGGAGAGCAATAAAAGCAGGTTAGCAATAACTGGGTGTCGAAGCCACAACAGCATACAGATACAGAGAGAAAGCACAAATAAAAAAAGAACAGTGCAGCAAGCCGCAGCATTTGTTGCCCTTGTTTTATTTGCTTTTTAGCAAGTTGCCACAGTACAGAGGAACTACAGTAGAATGATCCTAACAACACACTTTCTGGTGTGCCAACTCAGCCAGGTGGCCTGATAAAAGCCTGAATGCTGATTTTGCTTTCTAAGTACACGACTCGCACAGACTTGTTGCTCAAGATAAAAAAGCAAGATAAAACAACTGGGCCCCAAACAAATTTTATTTTAAAACAACTGTATGCCTGTTTGAATATTTAATTAGCTGGCAACCCAACAATCGGAAAGAAGAAGAACATCCAGTGACAAATGGAAAGGTTTTAATGTGACCATTTTATCATCCATTCAGAAACTCGCACGCCTTTGGAGAGTCATCAGAAAAACACGCAGGCATGTCCTCAGGATTAATCTTAAAACTGCAACAGCGAGCACGTAATTTTCACACTGGCCTAGCATTAAAGAAAAGAAGTATTGTTTTTTGCTGTTAACACACCAGTGGAATGCCCACTCTCAACTTGCGAGCAACAAATTTTCTTTTCAAGTTAAAAACGTAAGATGCCAAATAAACATAATGACTCAAAGTCTTTCACTGCAGCAACTTTGAGAAGAAATATTAAGTGTATTCAAGAATAAGTTAAGTAAAATGAACAAGGCCCAGTATTCACAGAGCCGAGGACTCTACCCATAACTAGTTGTTCTCTATCGAATATTGCAATGATTAGTGTCTGTTAGAAGATAAATTAATTAAAAAACAAATCAACATATATGACAGCAAAAAATATAAAAATGTGACATTGAAACTGGAGCATCTTTCTGCTATGAAGTAAAATAAAAAATTTTTAACTGTTCATCTTGTTAAATACAGATGACTTCATAAATACATATATGAAGAATGATTTCACAACTTTAAAGCTTATATAATTCAACTTAAAAAGTGCACTATGCCCTAACATTCAGAAGTGATTATTTTGATCCCCTCCTATGCACGTACGGGCACACACATGTTTCTACGGCATTCACAACTCTCCCTGGTCTTTCTGAGATGTTGTTTACCAAGCACGAGAAGGGCCAGGAAAACCAAGCCAGCCAACAAAAAAGCCTAAGTTCCCCTAAAAAAGAGCCATTGTCCTCGCCGAGGATGACTGTTCTGCTAGGGACATTGAGGAGGGTGAAGTGGGCAAGCCCCGCTCCATTTGCATGCCAATCCCCCTCCTCCCGCCGAAGGCTTTTGCAGCCCCGCTGTTGTGGGAACAAATGGCCGGGCCGTGGCTGAGGCAGCGCCAGCGCCGCTGCCCTCACGGCAGCCCCCGGCAGCTCAGCCCACGGCAGCTCAGCCCACGGCGGCTCAGCCCACGGCAGCTCAGCCCACGGCAGCTCAGCCACGGCAGCTCAGCCCACGGCAGCTCAGCCCACGGCAGCTCAGCCCACGGCGGCTCAGCCCACGGCGGCTCAAGCCCCATCCTGCAGAAGCCCCGGACCGCGCCGCGCTGGAACCGGGGCACGGCGCGGGGCACGGCGGCCGCTGAGCCGGGCAGGGCAAAGGGCAGCACGTAAACAGACACCTGGTCAGGAGTCAAGTGGAAAACTCAAAACTTCGAGTTACATGCTTGTTTACCGTTGGTTTGTATTGGAAACAAATGAAATTTTTTTGGGGAAAGAATGATTTTCAGAAAGCTTCTGCTCAATATTTTACCAGAAATTTTTCAGTTTGTGGAATAAATATAAAATAATAGAGATGCTTACCAGGCCTGAGTGCCAGAATGACAATACATTCTGAGCAATGTTCGCAGTACATATGTATTTACTCTATATGAATGCATGTATATTCCATGCCTGAGACATATTTTAACAGAAATGTCACTCTGTCAAATTGTAAATACTTGCACTCATAAGACTGCAAACATATTAGGTAAAACTGGGCTTAGTTTACAAGTTCTGTGTTGTGCAGAATAACACAGCATATGCTATAGCTGATGGATAATCTATCACTGTCATAGGACAGCAGTGGAAACAAAGCTTTATGACATTTAGCACTGCCATGGAGATGTACACTGATTAATGCAAAGTCACCTACAGTGAATAATACTTCTTTTAAACTGCAACGTTATCGATGAGATTTGTAAATACAAGCTTCAGACTGAAATTTTAACGTTTTACATAACTGAGTGATTTATAAAAACTGATTAAACACTATCTCAAAAAGGGGAATTAAACTCAAAAACTCCTACAAATGTATAATTTACAAATACATGTGTACAAGCCATTAACATAATAAAAATGTTATGAATTATATAAATGTAAAAGAGGCCCTTCCAAACAGCTACATGAAAGTCCTAGCACAGACACATAACTTCATATAGTTTCTGCTTGTTTTGGTATCTTAACTATAGCTTGCAAAAACATAGCTGCAATGTTATGAAGCTGCACTTGTGCCAGTCTAGATTTTTCAGATCAAAGGGTTCTTGCGGCAAAACACAACTGATGTGGTCTCAAAGACTTCATTAACTCCAGATGTGGGGAAATAGCCAGCCAATTCCACAAAAGGAGCGAGTCTCTTTTAGTTACAATCAGAACTACCCACAAATTAAAACCAGGCCTCTGATGTCATCTGATCACCTGCAGATGAGCGCCGGGTTTTTTCTGGTTAATGACCTAATCATAATTTTTGTGTTGCGTTACTACAAACAAAATCTAAAAGCAAAGGAGAGATTTTACTAAAATTAACCCAAAGTCTACGAGATGCAAAATGCAAAGGTTTTAAATAAGAAAGTTGACAAAAAAGATGAAATTCTATTTTGAAGTGAAGAAGCAACGCGTCAGGGCAAGCAGTCTGTCCACTCCGAAAGGCCCACAGGCACTGGGACCCCGACCCAGCAGAAGGGACCCTGTGGCTGCTGGCACGGCTGGGCAGCAGCTCCCCAGTAGGACTCCGTGTCCTACTTATAGGCCTTTCTCTTCTGCTACAGCTGAGTAAGGCAGTTAAAAATATGACGTGGCTGCCCAAGACAGCCTCTTTTAGCTATTAAACTGATAACACTGACATCCAGGAGGCATCAAACCAGTTTTTCCTGGCTGACATTCCCACTAAGACAAGGAAGGAATACTGTTAAAAGGTCAGCCCGTTCGCAGTCTCCTTGAAGAGGGCTGTTTCCAGCAGGTAGAAAGAGGAGCCCATCTCTAATCCCCTCAAATCACTGTGCCCAAAGGCACCGAACATGCCTCCATGCTGACAAGCAAAACACTCTCCCATTATGAATGGGAAATTCCCTTCCGATAAACGCAAGCCAAAACCAGTTTTTTTACATGACTTATCAAGTCTTGGACTCGACTTTTTTGGAGCTGTGCTAATATATACATCAATCCTGACGCTGCAGCGCTCCTGAAGGGTTGATAGCCTCCGCTGAGGCAAGGAGGACAAACGAGTTGCAGAGGACGTCAAGCCAGAGACCCACATCAGTCTCTCCTGCAGCCTGAACGGGTTCCGTCTCCCCAGCAGGAAAGGCAGTGTGACAACTCAGATTCTTTATGAGGGGTAGTGGTGGGGGCTGACTTCAGATCAGAGGAGACATTAGCTGTACATCAGCTTTAATCAAAACAAAAGCGTCATCCCAGTTCTGAAATCTACCTTGGTGATTACCACAGGTCATGAACACTGTTGGGAAATTTACATGGACCTAATAGATCTAAAACAGTTCAAATATTACTCACTGTTGCTTTCTTTACTAATACAAGTGCCAATAAATTCAACAGTAATTTGCAGATCTGGGTTTACCAAATTTTATGCTACGTAAAACTTCCAAGTCTCATTCCATAAATGCATTTAATAAATATAACACTCGAGTCCTCCTGTTGGCATCCATCCTCTCAGGCAATTTTCCTGTTTCAAATATTTATCAATGTTTAATATTAATGTTAAAAGCAGATTAAAAAAACAGCAGTGAAGCAACCAAACTTACTTCCGATGAGCTCATGCTATCTCAAGACCAAGGCTCCCATCACACACACTGTTTATGAAATTATGAATTATGTTACTCATTTAAGCATAGTTATTAGCAATTCTTGGAAGTTCAGGAAAATATTTGTCAAGCTGCTTGAGACAGAATTTTTTGAAACCAGTGAAGATGAATAACCTATTCTGGAGCTTGTAAACTCTGCTAAGTAGCCTATCTGCATTCCATCAGCATCAGTCATGCAAGTGCGCACTGATGAATGATTTGTACATGTGGCAAAACTTTACAGAGTATTATCTGCAGGTTTTGTAGCAAAAGCTAATTTTGCTGAAAGGCGGTTCTAGGAAAAGGAAACTTGTTTTCATGTTTATTGTATTTCTGACAAAATCATATGCTAAAACTTCAGGCATGTAGAATATTAACTACAGTTGTCCATACTCTCTTTACAGCAAGACAGAAGCTTCAAAAAAAAACCCCAAAAAACAAAACGAAACAAAAAAAACCCAACACCCAAAAAACCACCCAACTAAACCCAAGATCCAGTCTAAATTCTTGTTTAACTCATATTTAAGCAAGATGATAAAATGAAGAGCCCTAGTGTTACTAAGCCAGTATAACCACATCCTCAACCATACTTCTGTTTCCAATACCAGGTGTAAAAGGTTCATGTACCTAAAAAACTCTTCTCACCATCCAAAATGAAAATAAGACTCCTTTAAGAGAAGAATCCCTTCTGCAAATAAAGCCATATTTTTAAGGATGGAATAAAACTCAAACTTCTTAGAGTAGCTAAACTGAATTCCATCTTAAATAAATGTTTATGCAGTTTAGGCATGCTATACATGCCTATTTGCGTATTTCTGAAATGCAGAATCCCACTGTAAAGATACACAGCACAAGTACTTCCTAGCTTCTTCCCTAGGGAATGACAATTTTAAAGTCATGTTAAAAAGCAACCTTAGCAAAAAATATCAAATTCAGTATAGAGAAACCTTTTGACCTGGTTTGTTGTTTTAGTAGTAGTAGTTTTTATTTTTATTGTAGTGTGAACTATAGAGGGGAAGAAAAAGAAGGTAAGGCAGCAAAAACAACATTAGAAATAAATACCTATTTATATAGGGCTTGAAGATTCTTTCTACAGTTTATTTCCTGAGCAAAATCTCCTCACCACACTCTTCAAATCATGCTGTCACTAAGGGACACATGAACTGTGTCTTCAAAAATTCCTGATTAAAGTCAGATTTTCAGGAAACAAAAACCAGAACAGTTGAAACAGCTCCGCCTGTTTCTTAACCTGTTCCCCGTACTTCAGAAGGCTGCTCGAGCTGTGGGAGGAATCCCCAGCCCCAGCAGTGCCCCCAGCCCCAGGCAGCAGTGGATACAGGCCATCTTTTCCGTTTGTCCCTCTTCTCTGAAGCCACTCTGGTTCTGCACCTCCAGCGGACTGGAGCATCTCTAGACTCTTGTATTTCTGCAGACAGACCATGCTGAGCTCGTGCTGATGGCAGCCAAGGCTCGGAGCAAACGGGGCACGTTCCTCGTTGGGGCGCGCGTTCTGCCCCGACGGCACCTGAGCCCAGGCCTGGCTGCTGCCCTGTGCCCCAGGAGAGGGACATCACCTTCCCTCTAAAGCAGAACTAAAGCTCGCTGCAGACAAGACACCCTTCTGGCAGGGGACCACTGCTCAGCAGATTGGCAGCTCAACCGAGTGGAGCAGGGAAACCTCCTTTGGGCCGATGGGTTGTAACTCATCGTTTTTTAGTGGGATTGGGAGGGAAAAAAAAGAGCGAGAAACAGAAAGAAAATAAAAATCCAGCTGACCAGTGTTTACTACCTCTCTTTATCCAATGTCCACAGCCGCGTACCCCTAGAGATTTTCCAGATGATCTTATATTTGTCCTGACTCACAAATGTTAGCTTTGACCTTGTGTAAGTTGCTGTGGGCAGCATATGGTACAGAACAGCTTTAATTGTACCTTCTTCCCTGTGTACTAGCTGGCCCAGTACTAATAAAAGCAAAATTGAATCTTAGCACCTGGTGGCTCCAAAATTTACAGACCGAAAACATTTTGCACGGGCATTGGAAGCCTGAGTACATTATTTATTGCATAAGAGGCCCAGCCAGGCATGCAGTGGTGTCATCTGCGCATCACGCAGCATTATTAACGTCTCGCTCTGCCCTCGCGCTCAGAGGGACGGCCGCAAGACGGGCGAGTGCTGCACTAAAAACCCCACATAAACCCAGCTCTGCCCACACCTCCGTGTGTTTCTCCATCTATACACGTGCTCATCAGCAACATGTTTAAAAAAAGCTTCTTACACTCGCAAAATTCTGAAGGAAAAGAGCATTTTCTCCAAAAAAATCCCAATATAAGCTACTCCACCAAAAAGCAGATCACAAAACACTACATATGTGCAAAGTACCTATATCTCCTGACTTATTTTTCATCCTTTTAAAATAGGCATTGTAGAAATCTACTGTAAAAGATGCAGCTTCTGCACCTTGGAGAAGGGCTCAATCTCAGCCTATGATGAGAAAAATAAATACTTATTCAATAGTAAAATATACTTGTACATAGACTAGTATATTAAATCAACCCATAAAATGCACAAAATAAAACAATAAAGTGAATATACTCACAAATCTATTCCTACATGAAATAGTAGTAATAGGTGATATAAAATCAAATATCTTTTTTCAAAAATTTTTTATTTTGGTGATAACTGACATATTACTGCATTGCCATCTATATTAAAATAATTCTACAGTACATTTAGAAAATAACTAACTTATTTCCATACTTGTGGGAGAACTGAAAACAGTGGAAATCATGCAAGTATATTTTACTTTTAAACACACAGATGGTACCAGACTTCTATTAAATATCATTTTGGCACTGTTGCACTTCCTAAGAACTAAATGAAAAGGCCACAGTGAATGAAGGAGTTTGCTTAATTATGCACTAAATAAAAAAAAATAAAATAAAACTAGGAAAAGGCATTATTTACATTCGTCCTATTATCTCTACCTGAATATTTCTGCAGCTTTATTTTTAATGGAGATCGGGTATTTTGATTATTTGGGGGGCTGAGGTCTGCAGCATGGCTCTTGAATAAAAGAGAAGATAAAACTTTATTGATAGAAACAATTTTTAAGTTTAGTTTGAATTTTTTTTTCCTAAAAGCACTACATGAAAATGTTGTAAGCTTTCCTTAAACTGAGAGTATTTTCTCTATGTCAACAGGTGAAGGGCAAAAAAACCCCCAAAACCCCAATAATAACAAAACCCCCCAGGCTACATCTAGTGCAGTGCAAGTGCTTTATTTTCCTTATGGAACAAATAAGCTCTTTTTTCTTTTTGATTTAAAGGGGATTCCTGAATTACATGTTTTTTCCTATAGCACCTCTCACACATAACAGCAAAATTTTACTTCTCGGCAAGGGATTTGTATTAAACCATGACTTTTTACTTCGACAGGTCCTTCCTACAAATAAAGAAATCACAAAACCTGAACTTCTTCAAACACTAAAAGCCCCTCATTCATATTTCAGGATTTAATACATGTGTCAGTCCCCTACCGAATCATCTACTGGGATGCTCATATGCATGGTTTTTAGCATAATACTAAGCTTTCTTTTGGGTTATAAACTAAAGAAATTGAAAAGAACAGAACATTTTAAATAAAAAGTTTACACATTTTCTACATGTGATTTCTCACTTATTTTGTGAGTAAATATATCAGATTTTATATCCATTAGCAGGTATCGAGGAATGCCAGCATCCAAAATTTAATACGATGATCTAAATAAAAACCTCCAACTTGAACAATGAGGTTCATGCTGACAACTACTAATTTATCAGACAATACAAATAAAAGCACTGAGACATCAAAATTAGGGTGTACACTGTTCTCTAACTGAAGAAAGGCTCATACAAAGATCTGCCACACACACCATGAGGCGTGCTTCAAAAACGAAGACAAAAACCAATCCCACAACTCCACATAACCCCCTTATGTATATTTAAATTAGTAATTTAGGCCAACTTGCAGTATTCCTGGGAGGAACGGTGGTAAAAGTTACTAAGATTTTTTTTTTTTTAAAAATTGAATAAAACCTTGGGCAACATGATATAGGATGATCATATGATTTGTCATCTATTTACTAAGTTTTCAAGCTCATAAAGGTCACCTCTGACCCATAACAGGCACATGCTATCAATTTTCAAGCCATGCCCTCCTACAGTACCAGCACTTACATCTACTATATGCCTGGAAATACTTATTAAGATCAAAGCCTTTTTTCCTGCTACAAGAACAAAGAGAAATGTTGTAATAGAGTGATCTGTGCTCTAGAAAGAATAAAATCAAAACTCCATGCAAGTTATATTCCCTTTGCTTCAGGGGTATTGTAGAGTTAATTTTACTTAAGTCTTATATATATCTTCACATAAAACTTCAAACAGATTGTTTTAGCCTAGGAGCAGACATGAAAGAAAAATCATTTCATATTTGAAAGACAGCTGGCATTTATACCAAAGGAAATGAAATAGAGACCAAGCGATTTTACTGATTCCCCAGCCTCTCCTCCAGTGTCTTTGCTGTTATTCAAGAAGCTCATACACAGCGCCTTTTATGAATATAAAGATCCATAATTTAATTACCATTGAGCAAAAATCTTGGCAAAAAAAAAGTTTACTAATGAAAGCAAAACTCATACAGGCCCACGGGAAGAGGACCAGCAATAAAGAAACAAAACAAAACAAAAAAAAAAAGCCACAAAGAAAGATCAGTATCAGCATCTTCCCTTTTCCTACTTAATACTATTTTTATAACAGAAGAAAGCCAAAACCACATTCGACATAAACAGACTGGAAGAAACACATCGTTGTTAATTTACCATCGTATGCTAATTTTCACACCCAAAAATCCGAACTGGTGTTCTAATTTAAAAATCAGAAGTATCTACCACGAAATAGAAATACCTCGCTCAATTTCCACAAAGTTAAGTCCGCAGAGAAGAGATTTATTTTTTTTCCCCCTCCGGAATG
>WBMY01005916.1:3213265-3334387 GCA_013397315.1 Donacobius atricapilla
GCGCCCGTCCCCGCTCCGCGCCCCGGCCCCGGGCCCGGGAGGAGGCGCGCACGGGCCCGCGGGCGCCGGGGCTCGGCACACGCAGCCCTACGCGCCGGGAGCCGCAGGGAACCCGCACATGGGCACGTCCTGAGCCCGGAGATAATCGGCTGCTTTTTGTTTTAATTAAATTAGAGCACTTGTGGCCGTGCAGACGCTGCTCGATGCAGCTCCAGCCACACGGCCATCTGGCTCTGTCGAAAGTTGCTTCCAACTTTGGCAAACGCTTCCCAAAGGCGCGGGGAGCTGCTGGGAGCCAGTCCCAGGGGTGAGCCCGAGCACCCAGCGCTCCCGGGCCCCTCCGAGCAGGGCAGCCTGGGGCAGGGAGTGACCCTGACACGGACAACACCTACACCAGGTGCTTGCGTTTGAAATAAAAACAAAGAAGAAATCATGTAAATATTTTCCCTTCATGGAATCATCCAGAATCCATCTTTAAGATGGGGTATACAAACTATAAGGAAGGATTCTCTTGGAAACGCAAGTCCAGGGTCCCCTTATACTGTGTATTCATTTTTGTATGAATAAAGCACACATACGTGCCCTCCATACAAGATAGGGCAGAGAAGGGGAGAGGACCTCAGCAACTTTGTCACATCACAAAAACGTAAATTATTCAATACAGCAAACAGACTATAACTTCCAGCACAGAGATCCCTCAATATTTGCACACTATCGAAGCC
Source organism: Donacobius atricapilla (assembly GCA_013397315.1). Taxonomy (NCBI): domain Eukaryota; kingdom Metazoa; phylum Chordata; class Aves; order Passeriformes; family Mimidae; genus Donacobius; species Donacobius atricapilla. Next base: position 3,213,988 of record WBMY01005916.1, read on the forward strand.
TGGAAGGCCTTTTTGCTTTCCTCACTGAGAAGAGGCATTAACTAACATTAACTCTTAATGAGGCGTACATTCTTTTTATTTTCTGCAAGTGAACACAGCTGGTTATTAACTGCTCTTCTGCTAAGTCAGATACCAACTTCAATCCAGGGAAAAAAAGGTTAATACACAACCACATTTCTCCACCTCTAGCTGTGTCTACTGCCAATGCTGTGAATTCTCCCTGCCTTCCTCCTGACAAAAGCAGGAAAATATTTCAGGATAAGGAAAAAAAAATGGGTAAAGTTCAATTCAGCCATTTTCAGGGAGAGAAAGCAAGTTGCAGAAGTCTGGTTCCTCCTGCCAAGCACCTAGTGTGTCAGTGAAACCCTCTGAACTAAAAAGATCCACAAGGGTGATAAACTGACTGCAGCTGAATACTACAATCAGATAAAAATCTCTGTGTAATGTCCATTATCTCAGGACATAACTACTGTAATGTCTATAAATATACAGAATATATACACACTGACAAAAATATTCCCATCTCAAGCTTCAAATGCTTTTTCAGTGAACTCTTTCAGTCAATTAGACTATCATGCTCAGTGTATGTTGGCAAATACATCCTGAAGTTTCCATCTGCTGAAGAACACTTGCATTTTTACTGCAAGTCAAACTACGCATCCAGAACTGTTTAACTATGCAGCAAAGCTAATGATATCTGAACCAAACTCCTCTACAATACAAAAGGCGTAGCAGCAGCAGCTGCAAAAAAGAACATCGCTATCCTGCAGACTATTAAATTGCCAGGCCTGCAGAGTGACTGGCGGCTTCCTTCTTCCCTAGGGACCACAGAGACCCATTTCAGTCCCCAGAGAGTCCGTAAGAACCTTTGATTTGCAGCTAACAATGCCATTCCTTAAAGCTTCTCACTAATGTTCAGGACTCTACAGATGAGACATGCTAAAAGATCTTCAGATCTTTGCATGTGCTACTTCTTATAGTGCACTAGATTAAAAACACTACTTCAGAATGACGTGCAACTTAGAAAAGTTGGAAAAGGCACTTTCAGCTTACAGACTTGAAGTAGTAAGAGAACCCTTAAAAAAAAAAAATTTAGCATGCAAACTTTTGAAACATTAGAAGTACTTCCGGGGTAACTGCAGTCAGTTCTTGGAAGTAAAGACTATCTCCTAGGTAGTTGTAATTGCTACTGCACCTCCACGCACACATGGCCAGTGTTCAAAATGGCTGCAGTAGAGACGAAGAGCACGATCAAGCCCACTTCAAATAACAACCATTATCCATCCACCTATACAAGCAATTGGAAAAATGTTAAAAGCATCAAGCAGAAAACTCCACCTTGACTGTGTAGCATAGGTGGGAGGCTGTCCTGTGTACAGCTGCCTTGTACAGAGCAATGTAGCAAAAAATACATCGGTAATACTAACCAGTAATGTTTACTAACACTATTAACATTTATCAGTAGGAGTAAATCATTAACCTTTTTCACCAGCCCATGGGTAAGACAAAAGCAAGAATATGATCAATAAAACTGAGGAACGCCGTTGCAAACGTCTGTTTGTAGACAAACTGGTCCCTCCATAATGAGTCACTAAATGAATTTGCTTCTGACTTACTTCTCCACAAATCAAAAGGATAACAAATGCATTTTACCAAAAAGGAAAGTATTTGTCCTACACTCAGTTATGTCAGTGGGAATAAAATCTTGAGTGGCCAATGCTTGAAACATATCACTGTATCTGCTCTACATTTATTGTATGAAAACATGGTTTCTCACATTTGGTACATTGATTCACCATACAGGAACAGGCCATAATTCCATCAGCACATCAAAACCACATCAGTTTACTTCCACCAGGATAAAATATGAACCTAAAATGGAAGAATTTGAAAGACTGCTGAAGAAAATGCTATGTTGTTAGCAATAACTCTGTATTTGCAGGAACTGCTACCAGGTAACTATTCCAAAAACTCCTGAAGTCCAAAGCAAGTTTTTGTGTCGTGGTTGCAATTTTTCTAATCCTCATTTAAGCCAAGCAACAGCTGCTCTGAAATTTGTTTTCTTAAGAGAATCATGTTACAGTGAAATGAATCATAGCTGGATCAGTGATACTGTACAGGGTACAGTTGTTTACTCCATTTTTCCTTGGTGACAAGTCAAGGGTTAATCTTATGACTCAGCCTGACAAAACAAGTCAGCTGGAGACAGGGCCAATTTTTTAAACTTGATTTCAGACAGACATGCCGTCAGCAGAGGAGCACTGAACTGACATGCACTTTGTAGCCCGAATTGTTTCCACTCATGACCCTGTAGTGTGTGTCAAAAACAATAAACTGCCTGTTCCTAAAGTATGTAAAGAGATTATGAAAGCTGATGCAGAGTGAAATACTGACCTAAAAATAAACAAAGCTACCTGTAAGAGAGTATTTTCAAAGATGATTTTAACACTAGGAGATTTTGTGAATGAACCACATGTTCTTCCTGAAAACAAACTTCTATGTGAAATACATTTTTTCCCATTTGTCAGAGCCGCAAAGCAAATAAACAATAGAGCATATGTAATTCATCACTTGAATTTATAAAAAATAAACAAAATTTCTACAGATTACTGAATGCTATACCATATGAGAGACAGTTATGTAACTGTCTCAACAGATGAGCCATTCTCAAGTCAAGCATATTACACAAAACTGAAATATCAAAATGCTTAAAAAAGGTTAATGCGTTTTATCAGTTTTGTTATTTTAGTTGTGACTGTTCTAAGACAAAAAGCACCAAATATTTTTAAATTATGTGCTACTAGAAATTAAAGCTCCTCTTTCACCAACAAAAACAACTGTGATGTGTAAACCCAAGTATCGAGTATCTCCTTGTGGAGAGTTAGCTTCAGTCTTGTTGAAAAAAACCAGTAACATGGTGAAAGGCCAAGGCTGCTTTCGATGGGGAAACTAGATCTTTCTTTGGTTCTTACCAACTTCCATTAATTTCTTAGGGGCTACAGTAACCTTCTAGCTTTGGAAATAAGGCATAGGCAACTGCCCTAGAACTCTCTCCTTTCCACCCCACACTGTCCAAGGCTGTAACTTCTTATCAATTTCAACCACCTTCAACAGAGGAACAGAAGTTTCACAAGTGATAAAGTTCTTATCAGTTCTAAGAAAACTGGAACCTGAACAGGAGAGACAGACTCGAACTGATACAGAACAACCTGTTGCTATCTAAAATATACATAGTAATTTTGAGTTGCTTGTCCAGCAAGAATTCAGGAAAAAAAATCTCTACATCTTAGGATTCTCAATATAAACTTATTTAAAAGCCAAACTTTTATGATGATTAACTTCAGCAAAGCCAGACTTAGGACCATTGCTCAGCCATGCATTGAATATGCAGCATAATGCAACTGTCAGAATAAACAAGATTTCAAGCTGGCTGTTTTCAGGGGAAAACACAATGCTTATTATACTGTCCTCTATGTAATTCATCAGCTAAGTAAATGTTAATTTATTTTAAAATCCTGGAAGGATAGCCTTCTGTGTTAACCAACCACTAAGCATGCTGCTCATCAGAGATGGAGCAGATGAGCTGTATGGAAGGCAATTTAAAATAACCCAGTAGACTAAATTTTATAGGCAATCCCTCCTGCCAATATCCAAAGGATGATGTTTTATGCAAATTAATTTACTAATCTACACAAAAGCTGAAATAGTTTGGTGGTTTTCCTTTTCAAAGGGTTTGTCTTTAACTGCACATTTAACAATCATGTTACTATAACCAGGGAAAGAGTTTGAACGGATAGTGAATAGACAGTAAGTACTAATTAAATGGATATTAATTGCTATCCACTACTTTTACCTTGCTACATTACAAGGTCGATGGATGGTTGTTGGAGATTTTGTTAATGGCTTGGGCTCTTTCTTTTTCTTCAAAAACTCCAGTTAGCTCTGGCAGATATGGGTAAAAAAAATAATGATTCTTTTTGTAACAGGAAACTGCAGCTAGGACTTTTCTGTTCCAGTAGTTCTCTAAATAATAATGAATTTATACAATATTCAAGTTGAATTTATCTGATTTTATGAGATATTTAAGTTATCAAACAAATATTTTCTTGTAATGGGAAGAATGAGGGGGAAAAGTGCTGTATATCCCATTCTTCAGAATCAATCACAAAATAATTTCTTAGAGGAAGTTTTAAATTTTGCTTCAAAATCATTCAAACATAACTTTGATAGGATATTGCTCAAGTTTAGAAAGTTCTATTATTTTGCTGGAAATATAAAGCACTCAGTTTGAAAGCTTCTATAGGAAGGTCTTTACCCAAATCTACATTAAAAAGTAAACTAACATGTTTATTATCCTGAGGCAATAAACGAGCCCATCAGAAGCCAGATAATCACCGCAAAATGTGCTAAAACCCTACGCAATCTAGAAGCCTGTACAGACTTGGAAGAGTTTTGAACGCTGAGGTGAATGGGCCGGGCTGACCGGAACTGGCGGCGCGGAGCCGCTCCCACACCCGGCCCGGCCCGGGCGGCGGCAGCGAGCGCCGCGGGGCTGCGGGGCCCTCTGCGGNCCGCCCGCACTGGGGCAGCGAGCCGCGGGAAGCGTTGGAACATGGCGAGTCAAGGGCCGGGAGCTCGCTGCGCCTCGGCAGAGAGCGCCTCGCATCCCTCCCTCCCCTCCTTCCGCACTGCAGCTCGCTGCTCGGCAAAACTGCTCTGCAAATGGAGTGCAGAGCTGCCACAAGCCAACGGGCAATCCTTCTGCCATCCAGCAGCAGGAATCCGCCCGGACCTTACCGAAAGGAAGAGCTAACAACTAACCCTAGCTATCGCCGCAAATGGAATGAAATCCCACAACCACATCTCCAAGACTGAACAACTTGCTTGCTTTATCAAACCTGATGTCACAAGCAACTGTGGCACTAAAATAGGAGGCGATTTAATTCGATTTCTCTGCTTCATTGTGTAAAGACTCATCTACATCTGAAATTTTACTTGAAGATTATGCAGTGCTTTAATTTCAGCACCATTCTTTTGAAAAAGCATTTGTTTTGGTTTTGCATTTATTTTGTTTTCGTATTGCCCATTTCTGGCAAACGGCCGGGTCACAGGCAAAGCTACCTGCCCCACTTGGGGGCCGAGCAAGCGAGGGGAAACCTCTCACCTCAACAGCCCACGCGGTCCAGCAACACAACAGTCCTCACTGCTTCCCAAGTATTCTAAAAATCTTCCCACCAAAGCCACAAGTATTATCAAGCAAAAGATAGTAAAAAATAGTCTTCATAAAAGCTTGTATCCTTATCTATTGTTATAAAATACCACACCAACTTGTGGTAATGGACACATTCATCTTTGAGGAAAAGCAGAGTTGCAGAAATTCCATGTAACTTCTCCCTAAATAATATGATCTGCAATTCAGTTTTTTTTAATAACATTTTTTCTATTTATGCACAAAATTTATGGTTCTTTTATGCAGATCTACACTCTAATTTAAGAGCATCTAATACACTTGTTTTGATATGTTACCAAAACTTCAAAAATAAAGTATCTCCAGTAGATAGAGACAGAGAAATTATCTGACATCATTATATATCCATCATGGATGTATGTATATGCAGGATTTTCTGAGAAGATCTCTCAATTAAGCAACCTGGCATTAGTTCACCACAGTCAGACAACAGGACATTTAGTTTGGAAAAATTATCTGATTGCAGTTTTTTAAAGAAAGCTTTTAAGAGAGGGTTGCTCAAGTACCTTCACCCTAATTCAATGAGAACTCGAGCTGAAGTCTCACAGCAGGACTTTGCGATGGGCTGCCTGGTTGTTTAATGACAGCTAAATGTTCTCATGTAGCAAAGAGCAGGTGGGATGCTATAATCTGAGGTTACTGTGCCTTTCAGATAGATTTCAAATAAAGGCCATGTTGAAAAAAAAGTCTAAAATAATCTAACCAGAAAGACAGACCTTCTTCTTATTAAATATAAAATCTCAAATACTTTTACTTGGTTTGTAACATAATGTATCGGTTGGATGTTTTATACATTTGCATTTTGTTCAGGTTTATAGATGAACACAGTGTTTAAAAAGCAGTATTTAGCAAGTCCCTAAAAACTTTATCCCATAAATCAAGCGACAAAGAACAAGCATAAAGTAGAAGATGGAAGACTGTGTAATGAGGAAGAAATCCTAAGTTGTGTTGCATTACCCATAAAGATTTATTTTCTCAGTTTTGTTATTTAGAATCCCTTTCTAAGACACAGCAGAGCAGCAGAGGAGAGGCGTCAGGAGCGTTACTGCTGTCTTTGAGAGCCCTCACTATTGAAGACAAGTGACAGTTGAATGTATCACTGGACTGCGCAAGGCAATTCAGAACAGATCTGAACAAACCAAATCCTGCCTTTCACATTGGGGCACCATTTGTGGACAGTGGGAATACCAAAAAACGTCTCCCTAGAAAGTCAGTTAAACACAACATCACAATCAGTTCAACATCACACAAAGTACCTACTCAGGATGCTCCAGAGTTTTGATTCAGTCACACACTTCATGAAGTATTCCAATGGTGTTGCTTTACACCAGGCTACCTCAACACACGTGGAAAGTGCTAATACTGAGAGAGTCCACTCAGTGTGGTAAACATTAGAGTATTTCTAATACAGTCTAAACTTTAATCTCTCAAAAACTGTGTTTCAGATGATCATTCAGAAGACACTTCCAGTTCTACCATTTCAAATCATCTCCTTTTACCCTTTAGGAGGGGTGGAGGAAGGAAAGAACACAGAAGGGAGTAACATCTACTATTTTTCTTCTTGTACCATCAGTATCTTTATGTGACATGCTTTGAAACATCTCTAGAAGCTCAGTCTTAAAGGAGCGGCAGGAAAGCAGAAAGAAAAGTGCTTTAAATGGGAGGTAGTTCTATGCATGCAAACCAAGCTTGCTGTAGCTTTGCACCATAAATTATCCTTGCAAGAAATTAGGAACCATGGACTATACACATACTATAGAGAGTGATATATGTGGAACTGCTATAATAAAACTACAAATTGTCTTCTATGTATTCAAACATATGAGTTTGAATTTAGAAAGAAATCCCTGGTATCAGAAAATACTAATTTGACAATCTCTTATTTAATTAGTGCAATCCAAAGTTTAATATTAACTGATCATCTCAGGTACTATGGAAAGCCTAAAATACTTATTAGAAACTATACAGAAAACAAGCAGACATTTACATCTGTATGTCACAGCTCATTTTCTGTAACAAGAATCAACAGATACAATGTATTCCAGTTATTCCTCTGATATGACACTAATTAAATGGCAAAAGAATGATGATAGATATTCACACTATTTTTCTTAGAATTATGACCTCATGAGAGCCACTGATGATGGTACTAGTAACAAATGTCAGTTTGAAATCTTTCCTGACTGCACATCTAAATGGGAGGTTTCTGCTGGCAGTCCATCCGTTTTTGGACGATGACCTCCCTGGGTGTTTCTGAGTGAGCCTCACTTGTCCGTCCCCTGCAGCCTGGGCAGCTCTCCGGAAACCCTGACACTCTGCTCTTGAAATGTTAATTTTATTTTATTAATTCACTCTTCCTGGCCGAGGAGCCACACTGCCTTCGAGTCACATGGTGGTGTTAGTGCCGGGCTTAGTTAACTCCTACAGCCAGAGAAATTCTCAGAAATACAACGGTTCTCAATCTCTGAAGATATTGTCACTCGCTGAACAGTATTTCCCCCCCTATAATATAAACAGCAGAGCAATCATGCTGTTCACCCAAACCTGGCTTGGAAAAAAAAAAAAGTTTTTTAATTCCTATCCTCCTTGGAGTGCTTTAGATTTAGTAGTTGTGGTTCAACATAAATGCTTGCACTTCAACATTCAAAATGTTTTGGGCAGTGAGTCATCACTTAACAAATTACAACACAAAAACTTAAAAATGCATTTGCCTGGAACATTTAATTTTTACAGTAAGAGGACAAATTCAGCTTGAGCTGCATTCCAGAAAGAAGCCAAACAATTCACCAGCACTTGTCTCTAACTGTTTTTACTTTGCGCCCTGATAAGAACACATTAAAAAAAGATAAACCTCAAAACAAATAATTTCAGAAAGTACCATACAAAACCAAAGAAAAAAGAAACCAACTAGAGGAAGGGTTGTTTGGGTTTTTTTGAATCATTATTACTTAGAAGACTGTTATTAAATTACAGTTATCTAGGAAATTAAATTACTGCTGAGTATCCGTTGACATGGCAGCCTTATACTAACAAAAACATTGCACAAACCATTATTTTAGAAACTGAAAAATTAAAAAATACAGATTTGTATAACAAATTTAAGTATCATCTTTCCTCTGACTTTTCATATTATAATTAAAACTTCTCTGCACTAAAACAAGTTTTTCCCACAATACATTTTGACTTCTTACAAAGGTATATTTAAAATAAAGACTACATTTACATAATGATCTACTCAATTTAAATTTCTCATGGTGCTCAGTGAAATTTAGTTTTGTATCATCTTCCACATTCGCAGTATATCTCAATTTTTTGGATTTTTTTTGTAACATGTCGTTTTACTTCAAGGCTCTATTCAGCAGTGAAAGCATTGAAATACGGAGAAACAGTGCTTAAAACCTGCAGCATCACAATCATTGATTATTCACAGTAACTGCACTTAATTGCACAGATTGGTACAATGTTAACACAAATAAAATCTATCAGCATTTCATTGTCTCCATTCTTACATAGGAAGAATTAAATGAATGCTATTTGAAAAATACTGCTTGTTAAAATTAAACCCTGGTAAGAGAAATGAGAGAAATCTTTCATTCTCCAAAATGATCTCTTCACCTGGCTGATGCTACTAAATATTAAACATGTAGTGTAAGCTCTATTACTGCCTAAAATTACTGTAATAAATTTCGTGAAAATTGCACTGCTATGTGTTTTAGCTTCTCTGACATTTTAAATATATTTTTGTTAAACTAGCAGAAATCATCTGCTAGACTGTAAAGCCACCCCTACATAACACGCAACTGTTAAAATGTAAATTGCCAAACTATTTTTAGCTGCTGCTGAAGGGAAAGAAAAAAAAAAAAAAAAAGGAGGGGGAAAGAAGAATATTCCTGGCCTCGGGAATAATGATTTGAGGCATTGTGTTCATTTTGTTTATCAAGCAGCTATTCAGCCTCTAGTGGGGCCCAAGTGCTTATGCAAGCAAAAGCTTTGAAGAGTGCCTGCAGCTGCAATCCTGGCTTCCAGGTAGGCTGCAGGTTCAGAGCACAGCTGCCCCAGGCTATCCGCGCTATCTCAGCTCCATCTGGAAGGACGGTTCAAATAGGATTTCACATCCCGGGTTCTGTCCCTGTCGTCGGGAGCAGGGGGAGGAAGAAGGGAAGAGAGGGAGGAGAGAACAGGGGAGAAGCGAGGGCTGAAGGCACCATCCCTAGCTCAGCCTCCACACAAACCGACAAGCTCAGCCCCATTTTGCTCCCGCTGTATTGCTGCTGCCTGCGCAGTGTGTTCTATTCAGCCTATCCGGCTCGGAGTTATGACTCATCCAAGTGCACCTGCGACCATGTGTTAAGTACTGCCAAATAAAAGCCCAACATCCATTTACACAACAAAGAGATGTATCCCGCAAGGCAGCGGAGCTTCCCCCTCCCCTCCTGTTTGTTCTGAGCAGGGGAAAAAATCATTCTGTCCTTCACTTCGCTGGGGATTTTTCACTTCACGTGGATTTTTAAATGCAGATTCATTTATAAACAATTTTCTTCCTTTTAAGAATAAAGCATATTTAATACCACAAAACACCCCTATAGCATTAGATTATCACAGCCATTAATGATTTTTCCACCAAAACCCTTCCAACCTTTTTTATCAAAGCCCTTTATTCTCGAAGGATAAATTTTCAAGCAAAGAGGGATCAACAAACTAGTTGCTTGAAAGCTTTCCTGATGCTAGGCTGAAGTTAGGAAAGGCTTAATGAAGGCTTTAAAATCCACCAGGGCTTCACAATGAACATCTGACTCGGTGATTTATGCATATTAATAACCTCAGTCCTACTGAGGCAAGCTGAGCTGTACATGTCCTCCGAATCTTAATGTCTTCAGCTCCACTGGGATTATTACAAATGTAAATTTCTAAGATTCTCAGCTATTAATCTCTGTCTGTCCTCCTGTTCAGCAACATAATGACTAATTAAACATCAAAAGACCTGTACAGGAGATCTTCTTTGACAGCTCCTGGCCCAGCTCTCTTCCCAAGAGAGGAATTCAAATGACAGGGACAAGTGGGTAGGAGCATATGAGCGAGCTCCAAATCACTGCTATGAAATTTAAAAATTCCACATCAAATGTGTATTTAGTCCGGCAGAACCACTCCCAATTACCTAGCCTAGCTGTTCATGTCCAGCAGACAGCCCTCCTGGTGCTAAAGTTAAGTAATTTGTATGTATGGCAGGTAAAGAGAATGCAATTTGAACCCAATTTTTATCATTACAAGTAAAAAATGTAGTACTTACAGAAGAAGGCAAACCAGGGGGCACCTTTCTTACTTTCTTTGTCTGTAGAGGATCTGTACACAGAAAAATAGCATTTAATCCAATATCTACATTATAGGTGAAAAAGAGTAAATAGCTACACTGCTCAATTTTTTTCCTTCCATGATAAATTTCTTCTTTTCCAATTTCATGCGTTTCTTATTCCCTGGTAAAGAGATTTGTCTTTCACATCAATATAAAGGTGTAAAATACTGATGTTCTCCTCTAAAATAAAGCTTTGCTAAATAGTTACTTTCAATTCTTTTCCTAAGGAAGGCAGTTATTCTTAAGAACAGTTACTCTGAAGGGTATACTTAGGACCTTATACACTTGCTACAGAATAAAGTAAGGTTTTAAGATATACACGGAGGGAAATGGGACTTATTAGCAAGAGAAATGCTTTCTTTTCTGCTCATCAGAGTAAAGGCAGAACTCTCCAAAAGGAATTTGACATGTTAAGGTATGATTTGTACTCTAACAATACTAATACAATGTAAGTTTTACAGTTTTTAGTCTCTACCAAGGTTGTAAATAAATAGCAAATTTAATGACCTTAATTACTTTCCTTGGGTAATGAAGTCAATACATCTCAAATTTGTATGTAACAGTAAAGTCGGAGATATGATACCTGCTTCTTTCTTCCAACAGGTATTGTATTATAACAAAAGTACCCAGCAATTTCACTACCTAAACCAAGAATCTGAACCAGTTTAATCAGATGCTAATACAATTAATCTGAAAACTCTGCATGAAAATTACAAATTAACTGATGTTTTGAAAATGAGTATCTGGCAGGGTTACCAGTTCTACAGTTAACCAATAAAGTCTTTAATTAAAACACAAAATTCCTATTTTTCTGTTTTCTTTCAGAACATTTATGGTAATATGACAAGCTAAAGGTGAGATAAGGTGAAATATCTGCTGGATATCTTTAATCTCATCATTTCCCATAGGGCACACTCACAAAGAAAAGGATTTTTGGAAGAGATATTTACATTGGATTCAGTATGTCACCTGGAAGGGAACACTGGTTGGTTTTAATGCAATTTCATATGAAATTTAACAAGAGCTTGTTATAATCCTGGTCAGACAACTTCTTCTCAGGAATAAAATGGGCATAATTTGACTTGGTTGGATATTCTCAGGCAGCAGATTTGTAGCACTTAACAAGTCCATTAAAAAAAAACAAAATTAAACCTCAGACATACTTTCTCAAGCCATTGGAAGATACTCGAGATAAAAGTGTACTTCCTCCTCCTGACATTCCTGGAAAAACATTTCCATGAATTTGTAACCACCACCTGCCATATGCCAGGTTACAAGCCCTGGATTCCACCATGACAGAAAGAGGAATATCACCGGTTTGAACACATTCATACCCCCTGAGCTTCTCTTTCAAAGAAAAAGCAAAATAAACCCTGAAAACTCCACACTTCACTTCCATTTGTTTCATTGAATAATATCAGGAACTGCCCAAATGCTCTACAGTTTGCCCAGGAAACAAGAATCTCGTTCAGGACCATCTCAGAGACTGCTGCACACAGTGTGACCGTCCTGCCCGTCTTGAGCACCCTGTGCCCAGCTCCAACGCCCCCTGCTACTCAAACCCAGAGCAGGTTACTACTCCAAGTAGCTTCTCACTGAAACCCATTTAGCGTGAGCTAAAACACCATCATCATCATCTTAAAACACAATTCTTTTCTACAGAAGTTCAACCACCCTTTCAAGCCGTAAACAATTCCACTGAACTTTTTTAAGAGTGTTCCTTTTCTGAAGCAGGTGTGAGAAACTGCTGTGTTTGTTCTGGTGTTCTGAGCAACAGGAATACTCAGAACAATCTTCATGAAGACAGCCAACCCCAAGTTAAATGGCAGTTGGCTCAACAACAAGGTAAAAAGGTCATACAAATATAGTATTTTTAAACACATATATACATGCGTACATTAGGAGAAAAGGCCCTTAACCTGCACCAAGGGAGATCTAGGTTCAATGTCAGGAAAAAGTTCTTCACCGAAAAGGCTGCCAGGCACTGGAACAAAGTGCCCAGGAAGAAGTGGACAGCATCCCTGAAGGGATGTAAGAGAAGTGTAGGTGTGGTGCCTGGGGACATGGCTCAGTGGTGGCCTGGGCAATGCTGGGTAAAGGTTGGACTCAATGGCCTTAGAGGGCTTCTTCAAATTAAATGATTCCATGATATATAAGTTCCTAAGTCATATTTTTTTATAAAAAATATTTTAAAAACAATTTCAAGCATGTTCAGGACTATTTTAGTGCCCAAGAAGTTTGCAGTTATAGTGAATATTAAAGTTACTTCACAAAGCAATTTGCATTTGAAAATTTTATTTTGGATAAAGTCTGGTTGGAGTTACATGGTTCAAACAAGCAAGATTTTTACTATGGAACAGAGGTGCTATACAGCATGAGGGGAATTAAAGACTCAACCATATAATTAGAGAAATTCTAATGACTATCATACTAATACTGAAATATATGGTAACTAGAATATAAGGTTATATAACTAGAATATAATGGCAAACTAGAATATAAGGGTACTGTCTCTCTTTTTATACCAATTTTTTTTTAATTTGCATACCCAGTTATTCACAATTTTTATAGCAGATACTATAGAACAGCTGGCTCATTCTTGATTCTCTGATTCAACAGAATTGGAGAGCTGTAAAATATTACCACTGTCTTTAACCAGGTATAAAAATTCCATTCACCTCCAACTAGCCCCAGATTAAAATACTGTCACAGGATTATAACAATTTTTTAATGCAAGTTCCTGCCTGCGTGTTTTGCAAGGTAGTTTGATTTTAGGATAAACTACTAGCCTCCAATTGCTAAGATCTTTAAAGGCATGTTGAACCAATTACAATGAACTATATATTGCCTTGAATAAAGTTACTTTTAGCATATAAAAGGATAATTGTTTCCCCTTTGTGTCTTTTCCCTACTAAATAATGGTAATGACCTCAAGGTCAGGCATTTCCAGGAGTTAATGATGGCACGGGTTAAGGGCACTCAGCTGGTCATCAGCTCCTATCCATCTGTCATTATTGCTTTTGCAATTAAGGGTTTTATTAGAGTTTCTTGTTTGTTTTGTAAGCCAGACTGACCAGTGTTGAATCCCAGCTAGCGTCTCAAAGCAATGTTAATAATTCCAATTTTTCTCTTCTATAGCAGTTCGGTGTAATTTCAATTTCTCAGCACAGAGCAATCTCCCCTATGTTAAATGAACTGTCAAAAAAACCCACCAAAAGTCTGCAGAGAAGCATCATGGACAGAAGTTTAAAACGGTCTGTGTTACTTACCAAGAGCTGGTGAGTCATGAAGTGGTCGTCGGCGCTGATTTGTGCCAGAAAATGGGTAGTAGGGTGTGCCAGGTTTTGCAGAGGATGACAGCTGACCTGGACTTCCAAGCCCCATATCAGACCGAAGCAGACTAGACTACAAAAGTACACAGAGAAAAGTCAAATTAAGTTCTATAACAATGTAGCTGTTAATATGCCAGGCTGACAAACTATTAACCACACTTACTGCTCTTGGCATTTATAGGAATTTACTGGGATTTAGTGAAGATTCTAGCGTTCAAAACAATATTGACTTGTAAAAATCAGTGTTCAGAGTATGTACTACAGCATAACTCAGAAAGGCAGAGCAAGTTTGGCTGAGCCTCCAGAAAGCCATAACCATTTCAGCTGAAAACATCTGAAAGAATCAATTCATATTTAAATTTTAAACAAAAATCATAATCCTTTGTTTAGTTTGCAATATAACACCTCTTCTATTACACAATATAAACATAATTGATAAAAACTGCTCAGAGTTTATAGTGTGACATTAACTTTTATCACATACTTGGAAATCAAGAGTTAGATTACATTCATAAAAATGTGGAATAAAATTGTCCAAAAAAAAATCAAATGCAGACAAGAGATAACAGAGTAGATTAATGAACAGAAGATGAAAAACTGACATTTTAAAAACTTGAAACTAAGAAGGTAGTTGAACCCTACCCTTTTTGCTCCCTTTTCAAGCAGTAAAACCAGAAACATTCTAAACACCTAACAAGTGCATTGTATATTGTTTGACCTCACATTATTTGGATTTCCTCTGTAAAACTGAGATGAATGTTGGTGATTTAGAACAACATAGTTTTTCCAGCAGCGATGTTATATTTAGCTTTGTTTTAGTCTGAAAATCCTGACTTGGAGTGAAATCCACAGAACTGTCTGTACAGAAAATGTACTTGTACCAGGTGGTAAAAATTCACTGGGTTTCACTCCTGGCTGGAGCACGCAGCTCTCCTCCTGGAGCAGCATCCACTCTACCTGCCCACAGCTAAAGACACACTGCTTCGAACGTCTGCCCGTGTTTTAAGGTCCCAGAGAAGCAGCAGCCTCGGAAGCAATTTGACATCCTCAGCCGTGGTCGGTCCCTGGTACAGCCGTGCCAGTACAGGGGAAAGCGCATCCCTGGACAACGGTGATGTTCTGCTTAGACTCATCTGCACCGACATCTCATTGTCAGGTGATGCCGAGACAGAAACTGCTAACTGCGAAACTTTTATACCAAAACCCTGCCCGATTTCTCCTTCACCCTCACTGCTCCCAGGCCAACATTGCTGCTCTCCAGGAGGAGCCCTCGTGTCCCCCCAGGCTCCGGAGGTTTCCCCAAACCCGCTCGCGGGCTGGGTTAGGGCAGGAACCGCTCCAGTGCTGCTGCCTGCTCGGGACACAGCAGCCAGAGGTCCCTCACTGCTCCTGCCTCTCCTCACCTTCCCTTCCGAGGCCCAGATACCTCATTCATAAAGAAATCTATTTTGGGGTTACACTAGATCATCGAAACTGATTCGTCTGGTGCGAGGAGTTGTGAAAGGTGAGGTTCACTCACACAGCTCACAGTAAGGTACTAAATGCCTTCTACCTTGCAGTGCACTGGGATTAGCAGAAAATTAAGACTTCAGATTGAGTTGCAGAATATATATAAAATAAGCTTTTTTTTTTTTTTTTTGCATTCTATCACCATTGAAATTTCTCTCTTTTCTTGTTTGATGACTAATTTGAGCATGAAAATCCTATATTTTAATTGAATAGAGTGGGATGTGAAAGACTCCCCATCACAAACTAAAGGAAGGCCCCAAAGTGCTAAGTATTTTATACAAAAGTATGAAGATCAAAATTTATTAAAAATGTTACTGCATAAAAATAGCTTCCTCTCAGCTTAACTTCTTCATTGTTATTCTCACAATAGCCTTTGAAACAGAACTCTTAATCTGAAGCTCATATTGAAGTGAGATACTCTGATAGGGTGACAAAAGCATATAGAAGGTACACGCAGGGGCAATCAGCTGGTGAGCTGTTCCAATTTTTGCTTTGGTCAAATACTTAACATTTTATTGGTTTGCAGAAAACATTATGAATATCAGAATATCTGGCTTACTCGGTATAAAACTGAATTTAGCTAAGATACTACTCTTAACATTTATTACAGTTATAGAGGCAAACACTGAGCAGGAAACCCAGGCGATGTTTTGTGAAAAGCAGCTCCCCCAAACCAACACTGGCCAGAAGAAGAAATGAAACTATTTCTCACTTAGGCCAACACTTGACCTCCTTGAGCAAGACTACCCAGGACTAAAGGAAAATTTCTTTACGTAGCCCGTGGGGAAGGGAGGGAGAATTGTGAAGAACTGTGACAGTTGTCCTTTCAGGTGGCTGAGCGAGCTCCCCGTCCCTGACGGCAGAAGC
This sequence comes from Donacobius atricapilla, assembly GCA_013397315.1. NCBI lineage: Eukaryota > Metazoa > Chordata > Aves > Passeriformes > Mimidae > Donacobius > Donacobius atricapilla. The sequence continues at coordinate 3,230,294 of WBMY01005916.1, forward strand.
GCGGGAGCTCAGAGCCCCGCTGGCCCAGAGCGGCGGCGAACACGCAGGAACTGCGGCCCAGCCACGGTCAAGACAACCCTCCCTGCTACCCCAGCACCTCCCTGACCGCCGCAGGGATCCTGCAAATGCAATAGGATGCTGCCAAATAAAAATGGGTGGGAGGGTTCCACTACTCATTGGAAGATGGGAGGAAAAAAAGAAAAAGAGAGAGAGAGAGAGAGAGAGAGAGAGAAGAACAGAACCAACCAGTAAAAACTCTTTAAGTTCATTTCTACAAAGTCATTCCAAAAGGTATGAGTCTGTATCTTTTGCAGGCTTAACCTCCAACCTTTACTTCATGACATTTGCCACTCTTGCCCTTGTCCTAAGTATTCCAGTGTTTGACATTTTCACCAGACCCTGAATTTCAAAGCAGCCTGGCCTCTACAATAACAAAGTTAGTGTGTAAGCACTATAGTAGACACACAGTAAATCTCAAGCTGTGCAACACACTGAAGAAGTTTTCTGATCTCTACTGTGTTTGGGTAAGCATTTTTTAATTTATAAAAGAGGATTTAAAAACCAAAACAACACAACACCACAATGCTCTTCTAACATTGGCCCAATCAAATGCAACATCTGTTTAGAATTTTGTAATTGTTCCTCAGTCTTCTAAAAGAAAATAAAAATAGATGTCATTAGTTCAGCTCATTGATTTTTCTGCCTGTTTGAACCAATTGAGAAAAAATATTGATTAGGACTGATCCTTTCCTAAGGGCATCTGATAAAGAAAGGAATACAAAAATACCACTGAGGATAGCAAAAAAGCTTTGTGTTATCAGCATCAAGCTTCTCCTGAGGAGGTGCCCGAGGTCCCTGCGCAGAGGCAGATCACTTACACACGGAGTTAGGGGCATTCTCCACAGAGGCCCTGCACGCTCATTCTGAACCTCATCTGCCAAGCATGCATCCAATTACCAAAGAATAATCAATGGCTGGTTATTCTCCTGAAGCTTGTCCAAGTCCTTGTCGGTATTACCATTCTAAATAAACAAGCATTACCCCTAAAAATTTGCCTTTTTGGATTTTATAATGCATATATCCAGTTTCAAGATATACACAAAGTTATTTAAAGAAATGTTTTCCCTAAGGAATGAGTGTTCAATAACTAAGAAAAAAAAAATAAAAGGAAAGAAAAAAGGCTTTTATTACAATCCACTATCAACATGGCAAGCCTGATTTGGAAAAGAGAAAAAGATGTAAACATGACTGCTTTACTTCTGAGATTTATCCCTTTCAGAGAAACCAAGAAACAGTTTTGACAGCCCCAGGGGAAATGGCATGGCCTGACCCAAATAGGAAAGGCTTTCACAAGGGCTACTATCTCAACAAATCCTTTAAAGAGGTCACTTTCCTGGAGTATTCTCATAAAAATAAAATGCAGGGCAATCGTCTATTCAAGCACTGCAAGGATGAGGTGGGGGGAAAAGAATCCATATAGGGGCGGATTTATGCACCTTTGTCACAGGAAACAAGTAACTTTGCACTGCAGCTGCGCTTTGGTGCAGGCAAAGTTCGCTTCCATTCAAACTAACAAGCCAATCAACCGTATGCTTATATCAAAATGATATGCTTGAGATAAAAAGAAGCTCCTTAGTCAACTTTTTTAAAAATGGTTTTAAAATTGATTCTTCCAAAGAATTTAAGCATAGAAGTAAAAAAGAGTTTGACTAATTCCTAAGTTCTCTTCTCTCCAGCCCAGCTCTATGACTCTTAGGATACAATTTGATGCCAAAACACTGCTCTGCCTTCAATGAACTTCTAGGACACCAGCCAGCAGAATTCTAATATGTTGGTAAACATTTCTTTGATTTTACTTTTATATTAAAAAAAAAAAAAGTGGACAAGTAAAGGCCTACAAATGTCCTTACATAATATTCCTTGCAGCTCTCTATCATTTAGGCTCTAAGCAAACAGGAAAGCCAAGGTGTCCAGAAAAGCACACAAACAGTTTTAACAAACACACTCCATACACTACCTAGATAAAGTTTTACCTATTCAAAAATGTATTTGCCATAGGCAGGTAGCCTTGTGCTTCTTGATCTAAATCTTGTTCACATTCTTTTCTTAAATGCAAACACTGGCAAACACTCCTAAGAATTCAAATTTTCCTAGCATAGCCATAGCCAAACTATGCGATAGTTTCATCCAAATACAACTGTGTGCCTTTACATTATTCATTATTTTCTATCAAAAGAATAATATGGTTGAGAATAAAAGCATTAGCCCATTATATGCAACTGATTATGACAGGCCTATTATGCTGGCATAATAAGGCAGTCTGCTTTGGCAGTGAAATGAGAGCTGCAACTCACCAACTGCAAACTTCAGTCTTGAAAACCTCCCCAACAGTCAACTGGATTCAACTACATTTTATTTTTTCCCTTTTTTTTGCATTAGCTTCTTTTCTGTAAAGTTTATGCTTTCAGTCCTAGTAGTCAGGCTGTACCTATTTAAAGCAGGAAAACTGTCTAGAGATTTAAAAAAAAAAAAAAAGTACTTGTGTGTTTAGTTAAAAATTGGGAGCTTAGATACTTTACTTCTACAAAATAATGTAATGCAACACCATTCATCTCAATCAAATCCCTCCATTATCCTGCCACGGTTGCTGACAAACTCACTTGGCATCTCTCTATTTCTCAGAATTACACAGAGCAGATGGCAAGTGCATTCCTTGCCTTACTGTAAACTTGAAATGTTGCCCTGGGTAGAGCACAAGTTTCATGTGCATGTCCTTTTTACTCACTGAGCTGTTTGGATGACTTAGAGCCTGGCTATAATGTGTCCCAGTATTGCATATCTTGCCTTACAGATAAACCTGACAATTTGCATAAGATGGCTGAAAAGAACAAAACAGAAGAGTCAAACTCTGGTAAACTTGCAAAATCCCCCAGCAAAGTTGTATATTTTGTTGTGGTGTTTCCAAAGGAAAATCCAGCACAACACTAAAACATTAATTAATAATTGCTCTGAAATCCCAGTCCAGTAGAGAGGTTAGGGCTGCAAAAAGGCCATTCACTCGAGTTCCACGTCATGCAGTTTAAGCCAAAAATATAACTAAGATATCAAGTGTTGAATTTCACTTTACTCAAGTCTCCAGTCTTTGGAAACTGCAATGAATATGCACTCCAAAATAGGAGCTGAATTTGGAAAAAACACTGACATATGATGTAAATTCATTTTAAATTTAAATTTTAGAGATATGTTTGCAATTATCAGCATGTTGTTAAAGAATCTCATCCTGAGAATATCATCAAATAGTAATGTGAAATACAGTGTTACCATTTTGAGAACAAAGGGACTCTGAATGAGTAATCAATAGCAACTGGCAGAAAATGAGGCATTAATTATGATCCTCTCTAGTGTTTTGTCTCAAACAATGTTTCATTAAATATATTGTGCTAACCTGTACATCTTCAAGCCATTACCAATAGATTTGATCAGATACATTTTTGGTCTGTTTCAGGAGGAGTAAAATATCAGAATTAGAAAACCAAAACAACATCCAAAGTGTTATATGATAACTTGAGCTTTTTTTTCTTGATCAATTTAAAGGAAATCAGGGGTTGCTAATAAAACACCTCAGGAGAGGATCCTCTAACAACATGTTGATAATTGCAAACATATTCCTCATTTTAAAAAAATACTTAGGTCTCATAATCTCAGTGTAGTCTCTTGAAAATTTAATTATCATCTCCTATACCTAAAGTATCATGCAGGTTTGAGAAGATAATGACAGTCATCCATCAACTGCATCCTGCCAGTGTAATCAGGCTAATCTAGCTCACTGGATTAAAAACCAGCTACCTAGGGTACTAAATACTGAAGTGATGCAACATCATAAACAAAATTACATTCAGCTTTACTGCCTTTCCAATTAATGTTAACACCAACGAAGATCGGGTTATCAATATATTCTCTTTTTACGCCAAAGCTTTTCCGGATCACCATGAGCTGCTTATTCATGTGTGTGCCTAAGCAGAGCTGCTACTGCGGCAGATTCTGTTCATGTGTAAATACACTGGGACTGAGCACACGGACAGAGGAGAGAGAAGAAAGGAGTTTATTCAGAATTACATATACAGGGTTTTTTCGCAGTGAGAATGGCAAAGATTAAACGCAAAGGGATGGAATCATTTTGTATTCTTTTTGCATCTAAATGTCTTTAAAGACCCTGAATAATACAAATATTTTGAAGAGTCCCTTCCTTCTGTTTTGCAATATTGTCTTCCCTGCACTGATGCTGCATATTGGCAAGACTACAAATTCAGTTTTACGCTTCTAAAGCAGCACCCTGCTGATGTTGCTGTCCAATCCCGGAGGTTATGCTGGCTCAGCTTGTCTTCCCTCATCCCCCCCGGGCAAGGTATTTGTGCGTTGCTGACTGAATTCTAGGAAGGCATTACTAAGCATTGTGATTACAGGTCAGGCACCCCTCCCTTTGCCTTTGAATCTTTTTGCTACATTATGAAAACAGTAATTTGAACAGCATCTCTACTGTGATTATACAAAAGCCACTTTCTGGAAAAATCCAAAATTTACAAGAGAAGTTGCTGAGTGCTTATTCACCTATTTTTAATTTTTATGGTACCACCCTCCTTGCTTTCCTTTATGGTTACAAGACACTAGCATGAGGAGTCAGTATCATAATAAAGGATTTTATGCTGAGTCTTACTTACAGAAGTCAGACTATAAAGGATATTATACAGCTCAAACTATCTTCGCATCTGCTCCTCCCTCTGTGTCTTCAGCAAAATGATTTAAAAATATTTCAGACCAATTAGTAGATCACTTCATGTATATAGTATGGAAGCTGTAAATCTCTCCCACACAACCGAGAGAAAATCTCTCTTGCTCTAAGCACCAAGTCAGAAAATTATTATCACGATGAGGGTATGTTAATAAAGCAACCAGTTAATTGTTAGGACTGAACATGGAGAACCCATGTGTTTTCACATGTGATCAAGGCAGAGCTCAGTTCAATACGAGTGCGCTAGGAAATGGCCAGGAAATATTTTAGGCTGCAATCCCACCTCCTGAATAACTGTTATCTTTCTCTCCCTGCTCTTCAGGAACCTGTGCCAGCAGCAGCACCCGTGTTTTGAAAAGCACTCTAGAACACAGCTGAAACCACTGCAAGTTGGATGGTTTAGCTCCCTGCAGAAGGAATGTCAATGACAAATGCTGCGCTTCTCTCCATGTCGCAGCGCCCGAGCTCTGCTCTGCAGCCATCCCAGGAAGCGGTGCTCAGGGACAGGCTGCCTGTCCTGGAGGCTCCCCCTCCCCAGCCCTGCCCAGGGCCTCTCTTCTTCTTCACACCAGTTATTTCTGCAAAGGTGAAGTTTGGGAAGGGACTTCCTCTACCTATTAATTAAAATAGGAAGGTAAAGTGGGCTTAACATGCAGCAGTAATTACAGACAAAAGGAATGCACACTTCAAGAAAATCCAAAGGGCAGTCCAGCTCATTCGGAGAAGCAGGCATGGCTGGGAATACAGAGCTGAGCTAACATTTTCCCCATCCTCCACTAATATCATAAATTTGTAACTGAGAAGCACCCAGCTCTGAGGCAGTCAGAATAGCTGGACACAAATAGTTTTTCACCAAAGAAGTTTTATCTGCACTCTGTGCTGTAGCATTATTTTTACTTCCTCATGTAGCAATATGCAAGATAATATGTATATTAGTTTACAGAATATTCATAACCTTAAATACAATCAAAAAATAAACAAAAAATAAAGGTGCCAAGAAAATTTGCCAACCCTAAATAGTGTGAGAAAGAGAAGGGCAAAGACAAGAAACTGTTTGCCTGGTAAAGGCATTGAAAATGATTCCCCCTTTATAAATAGCATTCCTCCTCCAACTATAACAAATTCCTAACACCTGCTACCCACTTCATTCCAGGGGGAATGTCTTCCCTGATTAACTTCAGGTGGTCACCTCCAGCGCTGGAAAAAGAAATCTAGCCTGTGCCCCATACATTTTTACTTTCTAAAAAGCTTCTGCAGACTCCTTATCTGCTGAGTGACAGGAGATATTTTCCCACTAGCACAATAAGTAATTCACTTCTAATAAATCATGATGAAAAGAAAGTTAATATTGCTTGATTCTACTTGAGAAGTAAAATGAAGCAAAATAAACTAAAGTTCAGGCATTCCATCTGCCCTTAAACTATATATCCCTCTCCCCATCCCAATCTTTTAGGATGGTATCAGCTGGCAGAATCCAGAGTCACTGCTTCAGTTAACATTGTGTCAGCCTTTCCTTCAGCAGCTGCATTTCTTAGAGATTGATAGCTCAGCTGTAAAATTCTGCTTCAGGGAGACACCTGATATCAAAAGTGTCAGAGAAGGCGAGATTAAAAAGAAAATTTACAAAATAAAATCAGTTTTTCAGCTTTAAAGTTATATTGGCATTTAAAAACCCACACATGTACAAGCCTTAAATTTTTTTATACTTCCATAACTCAGTATTACTTGGATTTAAGGAGACATGTTCTCTATACTGCTTCTAAAACTACATGAGGAAGGAAGAAAAGCAACTGGTGCCTCTGCTTGTAGCCTTTCTAAGGCCCCACTCCCCAGAAAGGTCCAGAAAATGATGTAATTTTCTGCCTCACTGGAAAGATCCATCCAAAGCACCCTCAAACATACCCCAGCAGCGAGGAGGAAGAGCTTTCTGGTTGTTCGATAGACAAACATTTCTGGTTAGCAGAAACCCTGGCAAAGCACCCTAGGAGCAACTGCAGTGCCAGGCTGCCGCGCTCCCTGCAGCTAGAGGAGGATTTATCTGTGCGCCTCCGTGCCCATTTGAACAGCAACCACCTCGGAAAATACAAGGTGCTACAAAATATCTTCCTTTACTCTAGCTCTTACATTTCGTCTCAGCTGTCAAATGCCACTAAAATCCTGCTCTACCCCACCATTCACAATCACTCATTTATCTCACTGTTGTCACTTGCATGTTTATTGTTCTCAAAAACCTTGTGTTTCCAATTGCATTTTTCATATTCTTCTCTACTTTTCCACTTCTGTCAGTAAATCTCATTTCTGCTTCCCACATACATTTTGCACATTCTTATCTCTTAACATTCACATTTTTGTCTGTATGCCTTATCTTACTGCTGTTTAATGTTACCTGATGCTTTATTAAAAATATTAACATCAGTCAATCTTCTCCATGACACCAAATACACATCTTACAATCATATAGTTTAGGGACATATTAAAAATACTTCGAGGTTGGTGCTATTTTCTGGTGTCTATACTCTTGTTTTAACTTTTGCTTGTTTAATCCTCACCACTCAGCCAGGAATAAAGAAAAGTTGCCAGTTTTGCTTATGCACAATACGAACGAGCTTTTATGTTCTCCCTAGACAGCTCAGATTTCTGGAGTTGTACCCTTATTACACTTCCTCAGCTATTAGAAAGTGAGCTCTGAGATACTACTTGCCCCAACATAGCAGGATTGTTCTTTAGGTTTGAATTTTGCTCGAGCTGCTTTAAAGTGTCTTTAAATTTTAAAGAGGCAAATTACTGACTATGCAAAGACAAAGTAACATACACTTGCAGTCATTTCTTTTGCTGAAGTGATCATCTGTTAAATTGCCCAAGAAATTGGTGCTAAAGGCATTTTTTGTGTTTATTTCAAAAGTCCTTATAGTGTTTGTTAAGAAACAATTTTTTAGCACAAAAATAAACTTTTTAGTCTGTTAAGGATGTAACAGCTAACAAATACAGTCTAACATGCTGCCATTTTATTCTTTCATAAATAGCTAAATTTGCAGGCAACAAGATGCAAACCTTTAAAGTTCCGTGATTAATTGTGAAGAAAGGAGAAATTGGTAAATTCTGAAAAGTTGTCGGGAATCGTGTCCTAATATGTTTACTTGAAGTAAACCCCATAAGGAGCCCTAAGTGTGGTGCTAATGTGCATAAAACGTTACTGTCATACTGCAAAATTCAGGCTAATTTAATAAAGCCTGATGTGCCTTACATCATGGTGCAATGATGCAATAATTTGCTGCTAAATGAGTCACCTCACATTAGCTTCATGGCAACAGCAGAGCTGATGGCTATTGAAGGGAAAATGGGATAGCAGTACTACTGCAAATATTGATGGACCAGCTTTCTTTGGGATTTTTTTCACCCAAGAGAAAGCTGCCTTATTTATTGTGTGTTACCAACATACACAAAACTTTCATCATAATAGCAGCAAAAATGAGTTAAAAATCCATCTGCCACTAAATAAAATATATGTAGTGTACACAGTATCATATAGATTATCCATATGCTCTCTGTGTAGTGCTATATATTTCATGCAATATGGATATAGACCATGTACTACAGAGTAGTGTATATTTTACAAATTATTTTATTATATATAGTCTAAATGAAATGTATTTCGTAAATTCAGTTCATAGCTCCTTCCAGCACTCATGTATTCTACAGTTTTATCAGCAGCAGTTTTTTCTAAATGGGTTTTATAATTTCTGAAGTGTCCCATCATCATGTAGACCATAGAGATTAACGAGTAACAAAAATGGAGTAAATTAAGATACAACCCTTTACAAAAGGCTACACTTTAAACCACGAGTGGTGAATGCCTCTTGAGTTCCTGCCTGGCATCCGTTACATTCAGCACTCAATCCCATCTCCTTTCCCACGCACTGGATACTGTGCAGACTTCAAATTATTATGAAGGGAGGATAAATGTGTTATCTCCACATGCCAAAAAATCCATCATGTCTATTTTTCTTGAATGATTGTTTAGAATGAAAATAGAACATGCAGGGGACAGTCACCAACAATTTACTGTCTCGAGCGCAGTGAGGGCAGCGGGGAGAGACTGCCAGGCACATGGGAACAGGCACTGTGAGGCTCAAGGAGCATCCCCCGCCAATCACCCGCGGCGCTCCCGGGCTCCTGGGGATAAAGTTACCTTCTGTGAAGACCCACACAAACCATTAGAAGAATTAGTCTAACAGCTACACATGTACTGCACATTTATCTCGATTTCACTTTAAAAATAGTGCAGATCCCTGGCTTGCTTTGAGCTCAGACCTGTCAAACCAATGTGCAGTGACAGCTGGGGACCTTTTTGATGGTATTGGGAATGGGAGTAGTGAATTCAATATCTGAAGCCAAATCTTGTTTCTGTCATATAAGCTACTGTTTTCAGTACTAAATCACACAAACGTGAAGAAAACCCTTTTAATTACAGGAAGCTTCCTGAGAATTTAACCTTTACCTGATTTATAACCTGTGAAAAGATGCCCTTCCCAAAACTGCAATGACATGGCCAACAGGAATGGTGGAGTCCCCTACAAAAACCACAAACCACAACCCCCCTCCAATTCAAAGACACAAAAAGAGACTTTGTGTCAAGTCATGTAGCATTGCATTTTATTCTGACAGCAAAATAGAGTTTTTAATATTTCTTCTAAAAGCTGTCAATTCTTCCTCCAGGTAAAAACTTTTGTCATTCATCTAAATCAGCTCTGCATAAGCCTCAATTTGTCATTTTACCCATCCACCTAAAGTCTATGTATTTTTGGATGCTCCTTTTTGGCTTGTTTAAAACACCTGATGGAAAGAAAACCTCAGAACCTGCACTTCCTGATAATAAAATATTTGTAACTTAGCCACATATACGTTCTTGTGACTAAATGTTACAGCTGAATCAGATTCTATTACCTAAATTGCTCAGGTTCTTAAGCTTCATTGAAAATCAATCACACTTCAACTCCTACAGCCTAAATATAAAGCCTGTAGGTAGCAAACAGTCCCTACAAATCACCGCTTAGATTATTTTCAGTAAAAGGTGAGAATGATACTAAGACACTGAAACATTGCAGTTTACAGTAATCTTGAAAATTTTCATTGCAGCCTTCTGTAAACTCAACAGAAAGTAAAAATTAAAACTCTTCACACTTCCATACTAGGTTGTTAATACCTTTTGTACCGGTAACATAAGGGAAGGAGGTAGGAGAGGGATGGATTCCAGAGCATTTGGAGACGTTAGGTATTTTCAATTCATCTGTACCCAGCTGGAGACTGGCTGGCTCTTGCCATTTTGCCATTTCAGAAACCTTAAAAACACTGTCCTTGAAGATCTCATGGTTCAGAGAAAAGACTAGAAAAGAGTGGTTTGTAATTCGTCAACAACCTAAATTTCCTTCTTTTTTTCTTTTTCTTTTTTTTTTTTTTTTTAAGAATACTGTAAGAAATGGTCTGCAAATGTCACAAGATAATGAAGAAGTGATACTGATTTAGCTGGAATACACTATACAAATTAATTTTCTTCTCAGATTGCACAATAGATGTTTTAAAAAGGCTTTTACCACTTCCACATGTCACAGGTGAACTAAGGAACCAAGGGCAACTAAAACTAGTGCTGAATACAGAGCTAAGCTGATTAAAAAACAGCTAAGAGTTTATGATCAACAGTGGGTGAATGTATTAAATGAGACTTTGCAGGCATCTGTTTTGGGCATCATTCCACCTCTTAATTAGTGACTTGGATGAAAAATGAAGACTACGTTTACTAAGCTCACAAAGCAAATAACCCATAAGGATCTACAAATGCAATGCAAGCCTGGAATTCAAAATTGCACTGACAAATTTAGAGATGGTAGAAGCAATGTGTTAAACAAGTAAATACATTTTTGTACATGGAACCTGTAAACTGAAAAACAGGGTGAGGAATAGCAAGCTAGCCAGCATTACCATAAAAAGGTATTGGAAAACTTTAGATCACCACGATTTAAATACATATCAGAAACTGGATATTTGTTAGGAAAATAGGCAGGTACCACCCAGCAAAAAATTCACAGTATTGTCTGAAAGATCCAGGAAATTTTTTTTTGGCCATGGTGGTAAGGCCCTAGGTGAGGTTCTTGACCTCATTTAAAGCACTGGAATTCACTAGAGTTGTGAACATCCTGCAGAACATTCAGAGCAGAGCTTAAGCTTTTCTACTAATATTTCAATCTGAGACAGATCCTGTTACATGGCCACTATTAAAATGTACCTGCACTATACACACCCAGGTAAAAATTAACTCCAGTTATGGCTTATCTCTTCTAAGGACTCCTTATCATCTTAATCATCTAATGGTTTTTCCAGCCTCTGCAGACTTAAAAAAGAATAGATCCTTCTCCATGGCCACTGTAAGAGTTAGCTACTTAAATTACAATCATGTTTAGATAAGGGACCAGTGAAACTTTCTTAGTGTAATTGCACTTCAGTAGTTGAAAACAAAACCCGGGGTGATCATGCAGTCTCTTCCATCTCTAGACTTCTTTGAGAACTGACCACATGAAGCCTCTGTCAGGGACAATGCAGCTGATTCTTCCCTTGGATTGCAATGACCTCTCATGATCACTTTGGGCCTTCTCTATGACAGATTTCAAACACTGTAGCTGCAATGAGAGCTGTATTTCAAGCACTACTGTGCATTTACCAAAAACAAACAAACAAAAATTCAAAAAGATTCAGAAATCCCACCACAGTCCAAGTTAAACGACCTCACATGCTGTCAGATTTACTTGACAAAGACCAAAATAAAGTACAAACTGTAACTTATCAAATGAATTTAAATGGATTAAAAATTTAATTGAAAGTTAACTCTGTGTTCATTTTTTATTATCCTGAATATAAAACTAATACAGATTTACCTAGTGTAACGTTTTCCCCACATACTAAAAATTCTAAGGAAAAAGAAAAACTGAGGGAGATTAAATAGTTGGAAACTTATCAAAGGGATGAACAGAACTAAAAGTGATGTTAATGGAAACAAACATGTATAAGACTGTAGGGTTAAACAGCTATATGTAAAAAATTATTATTAAATGGTACTAGATAGAAACAATGCTAAATATACAGAGTTATGAAAGGATTTTCCTCACTGTGAAACAGAACAACAGAAATAACACTCATTACTGCAAAGCAGAATGGAACTTTATGCAAAGTTCCCATAAACCATTTTCCAAAACAAAACATTAACTTAATGAAAGAGTAACGTGGAAATTAATTTGCTTCCGAACTAATGTCAAATTTAAGTTATAATATTTAAATAGAGTACATAGAGAGTTATTTCAACAATTGTAACTACACTAATACAATGATTTACTGTCTAGACTGGCAATAATGTGAAGCCCATAATTCTCAGGTAAAGAGCTATACTGCTTTTTGGAAGAATGTTGCTGAAAGCTCACCCATACAGCACAAATGGGTCTTTGTTTGCCACATCTGCATTGCAGAGGAGTAGTAAAGGCTGTGAGAATGATCCTTTCTTAATAGGGGAAGCACTGCCACATGGTGCTGCCCATTCACACTTCCCAAGCTACTAGTTAAGAGACTAAAAGCCAAGATGTCAAACTCATATGCTAGATGCTGTCCTCCAGAAGAAAGACACTCCTGAAAATATCAGTTCAAAGGAAAGAGTCAACCCGCAGTAAAATTAAAAAGATTCCTCTTTGAGAAAATAAACATAAAAATAATTTCATAGAGCTATAAACATAGTTATTTAAATCTTTATCAACAGACACTGAATGTAATCACATGCTAATTATACGTTTTAAACAGTCAAACTTCCTCTGCCTTCAAAACAAACTTTTAAACAATGATCAAAGTATTCTTAGTTTGGTCCATTAGAAATAACATGAAGGAAATCACTACTCTAAAATGACGAAACTCTGTACTTACTTGACAGCCTGGTAAGCCTGTGTCTCTACCATACAGTGGAAAGGGACCTCTGTCAGAGGTTTTCCCTGGAAAAGAAAGAAATTTAAAATTTGGTTATTTTTAAAGTCCCCTGGACATCCATGTCAGTTATCCTTCTATATGCAATTCAGAAAATCTATTGGCATAATAATAAATTTACAAACATCAAGGTGCACGAATAAAATCAGGTTTTTATATGTCTGTGTTGAACACACTCAAGCAGCACTATGTAATGGATGACACATTTACCTAATTAAATTCCTTTTGTAACCAGTCAAATGTTATAAAAATATTTCTATTCAGTATGTTTATATACAAAATCCACAAGTCCATTTACATTTCCATTATCAATAAGCAAAGGTAGAGACACGTTTTTAGACATTTCTCCTTCCTACACGAAACTCACACTTAGCTAACTACTCATCTTAGACAACAAATATACCGAGCAATAAAATAAAACAACATGAAAAGCAAACAAAAACTTCACTCGGAATAGTAAAACTCACGCCAACCTTAAACCATGGCTGATCCATACAGTTCTTGACACTCATCCCTAAATCCTTAGAAATCTTTTTGTTTAATGTCCAGATCAGCAGGTACAAAACTCAAGCAATGCAAGTGGGCAAGGCAGCAAACCCGACTTTTCTGCCATAAATGCCATCTTTGCACGTAGGTAGCACATGGAGAACCTATGGGTGCCCTGTGCAGAGGGGCTGCCTTCTGAGGCTGCTGCCTGAGGTCACGAGACATTAGCAATGGGTTTGCCAGCTCCAGAAAAACTGCTTAGTGCTCTATTAACAAATACAGGTATGCCATCAAAATGGCATGTCTGTGTATGAAAACTCCGCGTGCAGGTTCTCCAGCAGAGCTCAGAAGTTTAGCAATCAACAGCTTGGGAAAAAATCTTGAACAGAAGCCCAGAGAACAATGCCAAGCATCAGACACTCATCAAGTTTGTGTATAACAGAAAACACCAAGTGCATGTGCCTGCCCTAATTACAACACAGGACTCAGAAAGACCGTGTACCACCACTCAGGATCTTATCCAAAGGCAAGCATTAATTAACCAGATCTACCCATTTGAAAACGAATGCTATCTCACCCAACTAGGCATTCCCTTTGCAAATGATGTGTGTGTTATCCTGTCCCAAGAAGAAGAAAAAGTAGCCTTGTTTTCACATTCCCATTTCAGTGATAAATAGCTCCACGTTATTGCAATTGCATTTCAAGAATAGGACTTCCTTTGCTTTTTCTGATTTTTCTCTCTTCCTACCAAAAGTGCCTAAATATAATTTCATTTAAGAGGAAAATCTAAAGTATGCTTTGTGTTCATTTTAAAAATGGATCTTTTGTAAGCAGGGAGGAAAAGGAAGTCTGAATCTCTTGGAACAACATCTCTGCAAGATTATCATCGTGATAGCTACCAATGGTATGATCAACAATAGTTTGCTTGAAAAATGGCAGCTCTGCTGTAACAAAGGGAGGAAAAAAGTTAACATTTTTCTGCTGAAGCAATTTGCCTCTAACAACTATCAAGCACCAAGCAAATAAAATACCTAGCATGCAAAATTATAAGTAGTAGGATGAATCATGCTGTTCATATTAAACCAGACTCAGCATTTTCTTTCCAGAAAATGAGAATCTCATATCACATGATAAACAACTTTGACTGAAGTATGCAGTATTCCAGGCAGGCTTTAAAACAAATATTTGTACAAGAGTCAATTACAGAGGCTAGAAAAATTATGATTTAAATTATGGTTTGTGTAGCAAGCAAGAAATTGTTAGATAAGAATGCATAAAATCGTGTTATTTGAATGTTATAATTTTTTAAGTATGAGGGATTCATATTAAATGAGAAAAGCTTACTCCAATAGCCCAATCTATAGTAAGTTTGGTTCCAAGAAGTGACCAGGAAAAGTGAAAGCTTTCTGATGCTGCAGTGCCTAAATATTTATCAAAAATTAGCTGGAGCAAATTAACATCTAACCTGTGTTCAAACACCTCAGCTCTTCAATGAAGGGTTTGGAAAACAACCAGGATCAACTATGAGAAGGGCGCCTTTCACAGGCAGTCTCCCAAACACATGCCCAGTGCAAGCACGTAGGACTCTTAAACTTGCAATAGTGTCTCAGTGTTAAGGCACACGTTTTTTAAACACCAAAAATCACCAGGCCCACGCTGAGGCCACCCCCGAGTCGTGCTCCTGCTCCCTCACAGCCACAGAGCTGCGCCCTGCGGTCCCTGGGGCGGCGGCAGCCTGATCTCCACATCAGCACAGCACAGGCATGGCACAGAGCTGAGCGATCCTGGGCACCACCACAGCACATCCCGGGAGTCAGTGAAGCCTCGGCAGCTTCAGCGATAAAAGACCAAGGGTTCCCAGCAGCTCCGGCCATACCACGGGCCAGCCTCACTACACACAATGGAGAGGTGACAGGTACAGACTCCACACCGCCCTTGTCATCTCACACACCTCACCTGCTCCACTCTAGGCAAAACGCCATTCTCACTGCTTAAACCTTTGGAAGCTAATACCACAGGTAATGTTTACTTAGTAATAGAAACAGAAAATGCTTAGCAATACTTCACGAGTACTTGAAAGATGGGTAATGGCAAGTTGGAGAAGATGACACTTCCTCAGTGGTTCACAAATAGGTAGGTCCCATACTCTCTGATCAATGCGTGGGCAGTCTCTAGCATCCAATAAAGTTCGTACATATGGCCCAATATATCAAAGCAGAATCCCTTTGGTGGTTTTTAGCTTATGAAATACTTTTCTTATTTATTCATACTCTTTACAGATTGACAGAAGAGCACAAAAATGTCGAGGTTACATTAGACCCAAAATTACTGGAGTCCCAGTGCTTATGAGAATTCAAACCTTATAAATACAATGAGACTGAGAGCCAAAGCAGACCCTGAAATGACTGGCAGGCTTACCCCACAAGATCTGCAGCTGACCCTGTTACCCCCTCTCTCAGGTCTCATCTCAGCCAGTGCCCCCTACACAGACAGCAAGAGTCTCTTTTGCATTGCAGCTGGAAATTCAGAAATACTAATGCTCAGCATTTCGGGGATGTAAGGAAACTCACTGTGGCACCCAACATTGATTAGAAGAAGGAGAGCAGAAAAACACTATAAATGGCAAAATCCTTATTGAACACTTTCATTTGCACAGGTTTGTGTAGAGATGGGGGTAAGGCAGTGCGCAGACTACTCGGCCGGGATGGTTAAGGAGATGCCCAGATGTAATTTATTACTTCTTCAGATCTGATTTTATTTTCACACAACAAAAAAGTTAGACGTTGTCATTTTAGAAGCAAAATCTATGCCTTGCTTACAAAGTAGCATAATTTTCTTTAGGTTACATCCTAGTGGCTTTATATACCAGAGTTGTGCATTCCAAGTAGATTTTAAATAAAGCAATAGACATTTAAAACAATTGAGTTGGTTATATGCAAAAATTTTACATTTGCACATGTCAATTCACAAGGCATTTGAATCTTTTATAACTTGGAATTAATGTGTTTTATTGGTCCTTGGGGGGTTTTTTGAAGTTTCATGTGTTTTTATCAGAAAAAATTTCAAGGACCTAGTCACCACCTAATAGGCTTAAAGTTCAGGGACTATGGAGTTAACAGAAACCCAACCAAGAAAATCCCACTAGACATTGTGAACCACAAATATTTCCCAACTGCATAAATTTAAAATCTTGACACATTCTCTACCAATTCAAACATCAATAGTTATTTAGTAAATAATTTTTTTCTCTTGCAATCACTTGTCTAAATGTGATCCGCTCACAACTTAATATAGGCTTTGAATACCACGTAAGGAATTGTCTTCCACGCCTATACGTACAACAGCTGTGCAGCCTACTCGTAACACAGGAGGAACTGAAACAGCAAGATGCAAAGTGATAGTGAGCTGAAAACAGCACTACATTCACTCAGCTGAGGACTACTTCAGTGAATGTGCTAAAAATGCCTGCCAGTATAAAACAGCCTTTTCCCACTGCTTCGAGATAATGCTGGCTTATGAGAAGATGACAGAACTCTCCAAAAATTATTTCAATTCCCACAGAATTAACCCTTTACAGACTGAAGATAATTCTGTGCATTGCTCAGAATTTGTTTGGTTGGCAGTATGGAAAGCAACAACATCTTTTAATGAAGCAATGTTTATCATCCAGTATGAATACGATAGTGACCACAGCTGGCAGCTGCTCTGCTTGTCAGACATGAAGTATGTCTGCCCTACTTGTAGCGAGAATCGGCTTTAAGTGAATACTGAAGCGTGTTTTTACAGTTCCTAAACATCATTTCTTAAACAGTAACACTTTAAACTCATCCCTACAGAGAGCCTACCCAAAAATCAGTTAATAAACATTGTTGACAAGTTTGAGAATTTCTTTTTCCCTTCCAGTTATTAAACTGGTGTTGGTAATTCAGCTAGAAATCAATTATCAGACTGCTTTCTCCCCCTCCACATCCAGCAAAGCATGTGTCTTTGTTACCCACAGAATGGATACATTCAGATAATTTTTCATATGCAGATCCAACGTAACAAGGAACAGGCTGCACAAACTACACTGACAGGCACATAAAAAGATGCAAGAAAAACCTTCAACTAAGTAGACATTTTTCTACTAATCAATATTGCTTTCCAAATTACCATGAGGTAGAAAGTACACAAAGTTTATAGAATATGATTTTTGTATGTCCACTCTTTATTTTTTAAAATTTTGTTGGCATTAAAAAATTATTATTCAGCAATTATTCAGTACAGCGAAAAAAATATTATGTTTGATTCAAACACAAATCCATCTCTGCTCCTAGGACTTGGTGTGTTGCCCTCTTTGAGGCAAGACTGACACATGCAGCCATAAAAAATTTTACTATATATCTATGCATTTCCCACAGCAGCAGAGGAATAATTTCTTCTTTTCTACTGCTCTATAGCCTGCCCATTAATAGAGGCTGTCACAGTTTTAGTATCTTCTCTCCAGCATTTTAAAGACCTGCAATGTACACATGCATATACTGTGAATATATATAAAAATATAACAGACATTTTTCCTTATGATACTTGAGACCAGAACTCCTGGAAATGAAACAGAGATCTGGAGCAACACAATCTGAAGAAATGGCTTAAAACAAATGACCTCCTATTCTCTTCATGACAATGTTTAAGTATGATTGGCTGATGCGTGCCAAGCATGCTGCTGGCTGCACTAAGGATGTTTAACAAGCCAGTGCCAACAAGTGCAGCTGCTGGACTTGCAGCACCCTCCTCCTGTTCATTCCAAGCCAAATTACTCACTCAGCTATGAACAATGAAGCAGCAACACAGAAAAATGCCAAGTGCAAGTGAGATTAGTGATAAACTACAGGATCCCTACAGAGGTCGGTGATTAGCAGGTCCCCAGTCATAATCGCTTTCCTAACCTCACCTTTATCTCATCACTGCTCCATCTTAGCTCAGTCTTCTGACTGCAAGCAGAAGACAATCAATATCCCCCCAGGTCTTGCAAACTCATCCACACTCTCATGCCTTTTAATAAAGCAGTCAAACCTACACAATATGGAATGTCTGCAAACTTGTAGGACACATTTTTAACCTTAGGTATAATAAGTAGTTAGTACACAAATAAAGCCTATTACCGGAGAAATTTTAATAAAGTAACAGAAGAGAAGAAAAACTACAAATATACTTAGCCAGAAATGCCCCAGTGTTGATCAGCAATGCAGTCTATACAGCTCATCATAAAAATGGTATGTACAGACTGCAACTAGTGGAAAAATGTTGTTTTTTTCCCATACTGTGACATCTTGTAAGACCAATTTTCCCAGACAACAGAAGTAAATGTTTCAGCAAAACTTGGGTTTAACACTACAGATTTGCTCCCTCCTCCCTTTCTTGGCCAAAATTTTGAAAGACTAGGACCCTACAAAACTAACGATTGCCAAGAAGTAAAAAACCATGATTCTGAATGAGATTTATGGGATTTAACAGTCCAATCTCAGGACTGCCAGGAATCTCCTAGGATTCTCCATGCCATAAATTCTCATTTGTAAGAAGACAGCATCATACTTCTGTTATCTAGTCCAATTATGTTTTTGGAGCAAGAACTGCTTTTCACATCCAAATAATCCAAAATGTGAAAATTCTGAAGCTTGAATTACCTGTAATCAACTTCCCATTATAACTTTTGCAATTTAGGAACAAATACTAAATTACTGCTTTTGTTAACATTTGCACAAGATGATCTGGAAAAAAAAAATTCAGTTTGCTTTCCTAAGACCAAAGAGATCTGAATTTTTTATACTTACAGTTGTGTCAGCATTTGCAGGTGTCTTTCACTGTGAAAATTCTACTGATTGAACCAACAAGGCAATAAATCTCAGAGTATATTTATAAAGATGATAAACACAGAAGTCAAGGGATTTCTCACAACTTCTTTAACACAATATTTTTTTTAAAAATAATGTCAGTGTGTGAAGAGGTATTAAAGAACCTGCTTCTCAAAGACATGCCTTTGACACTTCCATCCCATTGATTTGTAAGTACATCTAAGAAAAGATGGAGTATTTTGTCAGTTTGCAGATCACTGCACAGATCTTGTGCTATAAAAACAATTTATTAATGTTCTTATGTTCTTCATATACACAGGAGGTAAGGGTGGACTAAATTCCACATTATATTTGGATTGACCCTATGAACCTGTAATTTATATGCTCATGTCAAAGTAAGAACGTTTCTATTCCAACAGAGGCTGATCCATGAGGGCTCCTTCCTCAGTACTATTCCTGTCCCTCCACTTAGCAGGCTTACACTGAGCTGAATAACAAATCGAATGTTTGCGAGGCTAAAAGGCACTGAAGTCGCTGGCAGGAAGAATGCACAGCAGTAACTGAGGAAAGAGGGAGGACAAACCTGAAGAAAGAACTTTCTTCTCTTCCTCCCCCAAGCATATGTAGGCAAGTTCACAGCTACACGATATACAGATACACAAATAATTCCTGAAGAGCTGCTTCACGCAGCTTCAGATCCTCCATTACTATGGCTACCCCAAGCTAACCTTACCATTAACAATGTTAACACTCTATTAACTGCTTATGTGTGTTCATAGAGAGAACACCCAGTGAGAAACAGATTAAAAATATACTAAAAATGAGGGAAATCAGGAATATCAAATATACAGAAAACAAAAGCCGAAGTGAGTTTGCATATGGACACATAACCATTCCACATTGGTGGCATTTGTCATATACATTTACTTACCTCACCTATCCATTCCGTGTTTTTCTAGAGTATCCAAGTGTCTTCCCTTTGTCAATTAAAATATTTCTCCTTTTGCTATCTTCCCCACCTCATCCCCAAGGGATTTAGCTCAAATTCTCAAGTAACTAACAAAGCTGGTACTTCTAGTTAACTTGAAAAGCATCCCTTGCTCTCCTGGTGTGGAATTTGTCCCAGCTCTAAGGACAAAAATTACTTTGAACATCAATTACATTCTTAAGTCTAAAGTCAAGAGGATTTTTTAATTGGGAATGAATAGAGAATCCACACTTTACAACAAAATGCTACACCTGTTTCCAATTAAAAGGTTATTTTGGTGACACTAATTACTACAAATTACTAGATTACTTCATATATATATATAAGGTCTGCAGGTATCTACAGCTTCTCCTACTATCCAAGATCTATCAATTCTCATTAAATGTGAAAAGTCAGCTTGTCAACAAAGAAAGATTCCTCCCGTGCCCATTTTGTGTATAAACACAGGCACAAATACAACAAACATTTATAACCATCTTCCACCACAAGGCAACTGTCAAATGCATACCGTGGTCCTCTGCTGTACAACATTTTTGACGGTTCTTATTTGAATGACTCGCATAACTTTTTCTAACTTCACCCTTCAAAGCCATTTCAATTGCAGAGACAGAGATTTGCAAAACAGGAATTCTCAAACTGAGGGCTCCAGACTAGCAGTAGCTGCTAGACTGAAGGAAGAAAAGAAAACAAAAAGGAAAAAAAAAAAAGGAAAAAAAAAAAACCAAACAAAAAAACCCCAACAAAAACCAAGCAAAATTCATCGAAACAAAAACCCAACCAAACCGCCCAAAGAACCAAACAAACAGAAAAACAACATAGAAAACCAAACCCCAAACATACATTAGCTGCTGAAACACATTTTGGAACAAAACAACATGTTAAGTGTTTTCCGGGTATTCCTTCTTCTAGAAACAATTCCCACAGGTACCACTCAATAATCAAGTTACCTGTTAAAACAGGAGGGGAAAGGCCCAGGAGATGGTGCCTGAAAGGAGCCATCTCCTGGTTAGGGCTGAAAACTCCTGACTATTCACATGCATTATATGAAGGCACATTGAGCCAAAGAACGTGAAACAAAATCCCCAAGAGGAATAATTAGATAGGCTAGATTAATGCAAAGTACTTAAAATGCTAAGAGCTTAAAATAAGTGTTCTTATTTTAGTACAAAAGCAGTAGTTACAGTACGGGACTTTAGAATGTCCAAAGATTGAAAACAATCCTCTCAAGCCCTAAACCACTGATGGTAACTGCACAAGAGAACATCACTGTCTGCAGAAATGTAAACTGGTACTGGAGCTACACAGAGAATGAACTTTTAACTGTCTACCAAAAGAACACCCAAAAACCACAGATCTCCTTAAACCATCCCACATCTGTAGGCACCTCACATCTCCATGTATTTATGAAAACACCAATACCTTACTGCCAAGGCACCTCAAGGATGAATACTGGAGTTTTAAGTCACTGAGTATTTATAAGAGATCACAACAGGTGTGGGAACACAACTGAAGAAACATCTAGAAAAATAACCCAAGTCCAGACGTGGTCAGGGTGATCATAACCCTCAGGTTTAAAAACATCATGAAACATGGGAAGCTGCTCACTGAACTAAAGACTAAACTTTCATATATCAATAAATACTACCTCTCTGCTTGGCTGCACATGCTTTACAAAGGCTTTAAATGACCTAAAGCAGATAAGGAAAACACTTTTCCTCTGCATGTTAAGAACAAAAGTAATGCTCATTCCAATATTGGCAATTATTTTATAGAAACGGTGACATGAGTAAGAATGATGAAATACTTTCTATTTCAACAGCAAGGAGAATGTAAAAGCAATTGCTAATGCTCTGCACATCTGTATCAGCAGGTGGAGGTAACCTGACTCCAAAAGGATTAATTTTTTTCTTTCAAATATATGTAAACCAAGGAGTTGTCTCAGATATTAAGTCTGGTTTTTACTAAGTCTTAGAATATTCATAAAGTGGAAGATCTCTGGAAGAAAGTTCATTTTGTACAATATTTTAAATAAGTATATAGGATAACACAAATTATTCCTCTTAAAGCAAATCATAAATAATGACATCACCAAAATGGATTTTTATTAATAAAGGAATAGTAGGCTAATGGAAATGCTCTTCAATCTGATTTTGTGGGAAAGGTGTGGCTTTTTCATTGTAAGCTGGCACAGTACACTATCAATGCACCCGAGTTTTGTAAGCTATGTGCATTAATAACAAACTGTTTGACAGTAAAAGGATGCATTTTAAAAGAATAGGGAATAACCTTATAAATAAAGGAATAACCTTATTACTCTATTAAAATAATAACAATGCATTAAGGGAGTTAAAGTTAGGCACCAGATAAAGTTTTAAATGCAACTGAAAGCATGAACATGACTCAAAACTTGCCCCTACATTTAGTCTTTTTTGCCTTTTTTTTTTTAAAGCATCAGCTTGTCAATCTAGATGCATTACTAGAACTTAAGAGCTTGCTGGTAGATTGAAACAAATGAAGACAGGTCAGTGGAGTGCTCTGAACTGCACTTAAGGAAACAAACTGCCTCTTCTTCAGCCACGTGCAGAAGGATGCCTGCAGGAGTGCGACAAGGCCCTGCAGCCTGGAACTGGATTTACCCTTCAGGAGGAGGGTAGGAGCTATGGAAACTTGCCATGTTCCTCCATTATCGCAGCCTTTCCTGTTGGCCTGCCTCGGGACCTCAGCAAAAGGCATTCTGGCCTTGGCAAATCCCACAGAGAACCTCCTGAGACATTGACTAGAAAAGGCCAAATGTCCACCTTGGTGTGGTTATGGTACCTGAAAGTATTGCAGAGTGAAAATCTTCCTTTTAAGCCTAAATAGTATTAATGAGTGAAAGTAAAACCACACAGTCTTTGTATTGTTTTATCTATTTTACCTGCTTGTACTTCTACTCCCTGGACTATAGAAAAGGTACTGTGGAACTTGCATTTTATTGTGGAAGCCTTTTATACACAAACAAGGATTAATTTCAAAGACATTCCATTTCATATCTAGCTGTTATCTCTGGTGTAACCTTTCAACTACACATTAGCTCTTGATATCAAAGAGTCATAAACACTTATAAAACACTTTTCTTGATCCTGTTATGAGTAACTCATCTAAGTCTCGGCATCTGAAGCACCTATTTTACTTATCATGAAGTTTTTTCAACTTAAATTTATCTTTTTATCACTCTCCCTGCATCTGTAATTCTGTTATTACCAACTATACAGTGTATATGGAACCTTTCTTGCCTAGTATCTTTAGCAGCCTGGAGGAAAACACAGAGCACACCCTAAAAACGTTTGCACAGACCCCAGTTTTGGAATTGCAGTTGAAGGCAGGACCACCATTCAAAGAATAGAAACAATCTAGAGGATTGGGCCAACAGGAACCTCATAAAATTCAACCATAACAAATGTAAAGTTCTGCCCCCGGCATGGAGCAGCCCTTGCAGCAGTGCAGGCTGGGCTCTGGAAGGGGCAGCTGCAGGTGAGACAGCATGGGCAGGGCAGTGGCCATGCACCTCTGCTCAGCACACCTTACACCAGATCACAAATACTGCACCTCATTTCCAAACCCCCAATTAAAACAGAACAAAACCCCACCAGTCCACAAACACCAACCAACTAACCCTAAGCTAAAAAGAAATAAGCAGAAAGAATCCCACCGCATTCACTGGATGCAAAGTGAAAGCACTTTAACTAGTATCACATCCATTTCAGAATCCTGGATTCTGAAATCCTGCAACTGGCAATTCTCCCCCCAACTTCCATCAGGTCAAATTACTTCCAATTTGTTCTGTTTCCTTTTGCAATGGCTTCGTATATGTATTTTTCTGTAATGGTTTCTCTTTATCTCTTACATTTACTTTTCCCTCAACAACAAAATTTAGTGAAATGAGTTTAAGCTTTCCAATTCAACTGAATTAAGTCCCTTAATTATTCGTTACATACTGGCTCTGCAAAAATGCTCATGCACTTAAAAACCCACACAACACTGTTCTGTACCTCTTTCCTTCTTTGCCCATGAGAGCACTCTCTTGGATATCCGGTCTCTGCAATGAGTTTCTGATTTGCACTCTGCTGTACGAAACAGCAAATGATACTGGACGATGACCAAAACTGTCCTTCTTTGAGCATGCTATTTGAAGAAGAGTTGTAAAAAGGATTAAGACTGATATAGAAATATCTGGGTTTCTCCATTTCTTTAAATTAAAAATCACATAGCAAAGTACAACATGGAATCATTGTAGGAGTTCCATGCCACAGCTGTATCTTGAAACTTTCACTACTGTTGTGTTTATTTAATTCACACATATATTCTAATTTTAAAAAACTGAAGCAGTACCGAGGTCATTTAAATTGCTGCACTTTTACTTCTAGGGTTATATTCACAAAGTCTATTTTAAGAACTGCTTTGGAAGCAACTGATGTTTTATGCAGTGAACTGCTATTTTCCCAGATGAATAGAATATCCATTCTTTGGCTCACAGTTTCCATGACACTAAAAACAAAACATTCATCGGCACCAGCTCAGTGTTTGATGGTAAATGCAGCTGCAGCTCACAACAGCTTGCAGTGTACCTCAGCCCGCCCCAGCTGAACAGAGGCACTGTATTTCCCCAACGCAATTTCATTGTTTTACAGACAAGCCTTTTCTTGCCAAACTCAAACATTTCAAATCCTGCTGCTGTTCTGTCTTGAAATGAAAAGTTATTCAATTCTGTAAGTAATGATACCAATGCTAAGTCTTTCAAATTACCGAACAAAGTACTTAACCAGAGACACAGCTTCAGTAACAGTAGCATCTGCCCCTACAGTTAAAAAGAAATTTTTGGCCGAAGAGTTTCAAACTTTGCTCCTTGATACAATTCCAACTCACTTGCTTCAAGTAAGCTGTTGAAAAAAAATATGGGCTCAATTTTAAAACTGGTAAATGGAGAAAGCCACATGGCAGTCCAGAGACAAGGAATGGCACTGAGCTTTCAGAACTGCTTCCCTCCCCAAAAAGCAGCATTCAAGTATGCATGTCTCTTTAGAACAAAGACAGTCTTCAGTTTTAGGGCAAGATGCAAGACTTCCACTTGCTAATAATTTAATCCTGCCTCATATTAGCTAGCTTTTCATCTGTTTGAGCTGCTGTTTGGGTATATGGCCAGTCTCCTTTCCACACTGGTCAGCACACCGATGTTAAACAAACACTAGGACTTAATCACATTGGCTCGATTCTAAAGGTCCCATTGAAAACAGGCCCTAATCAATACTCCACATTCATTAGGAGTAGGTTTAGGCATGAATTCTGTAAAGCAACTAAGCACATATGTACTTCCAAGTACACAGACTAAATTCAGCAGGGACTGTTCATATGAACTACACACTCAAGAAACTGATAGGGGACTGTGGGCTGATCACAGAGAAACCTGACAAAGGAAAACGTATCACATCAGCCAACTCTGTGTAGTTCTTATGAAATTCTATCAAAAGTACTGGAAATATTGAAAAAGTACTAAGTTAATAATAACCCGTCTGCAACTTAACGGAACTGCTATTTTAAGCTAGAAATTAATTTCTGGTTTTGCTATAAAATACAGTCCACCTTCCCTAAGGGCAGAAGCAAAGTGGTGGCTCGCAGCACGCCGTGTTTGGAGCAGAGGGGGGCCAGCAGCGCCCTGTCCTGGGGGCACGGTGCCGGGGCCTGGGTCCCGGGGGGGCTGTGCAGTGAGTCCCGGGCAGCACTGTGCCGGGGGTCCCAGGGCTGGCGGTCCCGGGGGGCACAGTGTCGGGGGGCCCGGGGCTGGCGGTGCCGGGTCCCAGGGCTGGCGGTGCCGGGGGGCACAGTGCCGAGTCCCGGGGGGCACAGTGCCGGGGGTCCCGGGGCTGGCGGTGCCGTAGGGCACAGTGCCGGGGGNGACAGGCCCCGGCCCCGAGCGAGCCTCCCCTTCCGACAGTCCCTTTAAAGTACAGCTCGGGAAAGAAAAACAGTAATCCAGAGGCCGCAGCAATATTTAGTAATAAATCATTAGCGAAACAAAAATTAAATCATTGCTCTTTATACCCAAACCACTGACTTCAACTTGAGATTCAGCAGACCCTTCAGGATCAAAGAGTGTTACAGCAGCTTACTGTCAGAGGCCAGTGGAATTCACTTTCAAGAATTACTCTTAATAAATTTCTATTGATGGCCTTTCTACTGACAACTTACTGGACTTTTATCACATCCTTGCACTAAGCCATTAACAAGACTGGATCATCAGTGCACTCCTCACAGGCCACTACAGATTACAGGATCAGAAAAAAAGCAAAGCTTGCTTTTGTAGCTTTTCCAGGACCTGAATAAGAAACATACACACAGAGACAGCGTTCTGATCGCCAACACAGCACTTACACCTTCACAGAACTCTAGTGACTGGAGCAGCATCTATGTTTCAGGTAGTCATCACTGTAACCTAGGAAGAACATTCATGTTCTTTTGCAAACAGAGCCCTGCAGAAGTTCTTTGGTGGGTCACTAAATGCTGATACAGGACACAAATGCTATTCCAAAATTGCAATTTTATTAAGTGTCTGCTGAGGATTTGACTCCTTTTTTCCTTCTGAAGCTTGAAAGGAGACAAGAAGTCCAGAAGCTGGCAGAAATAATCAACTCCCCTTACAGTTCCTGGAAAGAATTTTCTTATCTATAGATTTAAATTCTTCAAGTTTATTGCAACACTGGTGTACATTTCCCTATCCTAGTGTTTCCCAAACAGCAGGCAATAAATTGAAGATCCACCATCTGACTGGTACATTAGACGTGATGTTTTTGCTCCTTTACATCAAACATGGTGCCAGTTTTATGGAAAATGTTCAAGATAAACCTATGTGTTTCTCTGAGACTGTCTTTTTGTAGCTGTAGTGGCAGTAGAAAATAAGGGACTTCATATGAAGAATATAAGCAACAATGTCTAAGTCCATAGTAAAATCCCACCTGTTTGTGATTATCTCACACACAGCCAGGCATGTGGGGGAAGATGAATGAACACAGAGAAGCTTTTTCAAGTATAATTTGCAGCATGAAAACCTGAAAGAAACCCCACATCTTAAGCTAACACAGACTCTTCATAGGTCAATAGTTAGTCATCCTTTTTATTGCTCCCTTCTCAAATGAAGATTCTTTATAGCTGTTTACTTTCTGAAACTTCGGATAATGTCTAAAGATGCTAAATTGTAATATCAACCTATTAAGTCAGTAACAGGGGAGAAAAGACTGGACAGACAAACAGCATCTATTATAATCACTACCAGCATCTCTCTTGCCCAACCATGAACCATGTCTTGTCCATCTGCTCAGGTACTTACCTCTTTTTCAAGAGATAATTGAAAAAAATTAATAACTTCTTACCCATCTGAAAGTGGTTCAAAAAAAAAAAAATTACAGCAGCTATATTGGATACAGAAGGTCAAGATTCAGTCTCTCAAAAAAAGTGTTTTAAAAGAATCTCCAAAACTGATAGCTAAAAGATGTCTGCTTTTCAGATAGCAAAGCACCCAATTTTATTTGAAATATAACTCAATCACAAGTGCACAGGAATGCTGAAGCCATGTCATGTAGCTCTATTTGATATCCTAAATATGGATTTATGACCCTGATCCTTCAAACAGCTACATCGGTGCTTAACGGGATTACGTGTGCTTAAAGTCTCTTGGATGCAGAAGTATTTGTAAAATTAGGACTTACCTTGGGCATGCAGATCAGTAGGACACATTAGCTATATACTGACTTTTGTTACATTCCTAAGACATTTGGACGCTTCCTATTGTATCAGGCAAACACTAAAGTAAAATCATTTCNGTCATCACTGTAACCTAGGAAGAACATTCATGTTCTTTTGCAAACAGAGCCCTGCAGAAGTTCTTTGGTGGGTCACTAAATGCTGATACAGGACACAAATGCTATTCCAAAATTGCAATTTTATTAAGTGTCTGCTGAGGATTTGACTCCTTTTTTCCTTCTGAAGCTTGAAAGGAGACAAGAAGTCCAGAAGCTGGCAGAAATAATCAACTCCCCTTACAGTTCCTGGAAAGAATTTTCTTATCTATAGATTTAAATTCTTCAAGTTTATTGCAACACTGGTGTACATTTCCCTATCCTAGTGTTTCCCAAACAGCAGGCAATAAATTGAAGATCCACCATCTGACTGGTACATTAGACGTGATGTTTTTGCTCCTTTACATCAAACATGGTGCCAGTTTTATGGAAAATGTTCAAGATAAACCTATGTGTTTCTCTGAGACTGTCTTTTTGTAGCTGTAGTGGCAGTAGAAAATAAGGGACTTCATATGAAGAATATAAGCAACAATGTCTAAGTCCATAGTAAAATCCCACCTGTTTGTGATTATCTCACACACAGCCAGGCATGTGGGGGAAGATGAATGAACACAGAGAAGCTTTTTCAAGTATAATTTGCAGCATGAAAACCTGAAAGAAACCCCACATCTTAAGCTAACACAGACTCTTCATAGGTCAATAGTTAGTCATCCTTTTTATTGCTCCCTTCTCAAATGAAGATTCTTTATAGCTGTTTACTTTCTGAAACTTCGGATAATGTCTAAAGATGCTAAATTGTAATATCAACCTATTAAGTCAGTAACAGGGGAGAAAAGACTGGACAGACAAACAGCATCTATTATAATCACTACCAGCATCTCTCTTGCCCAACCATGAACCATGTCTTGTCCATCTGCTCAGGTACTTACCTCTTTTTCAAGAGATAATTGAAAAAAATTAATAACTTCTTACCCATCTGAAAGTGGTTCAAAAAAAAAAAAATTACAGCAGCTATATTGGATACAGAAGGTCAAGATTCAGTCTCTCAAAAAAAGTGTTTTAAAAGAATCTCCAAAACTGATAGCTAAAAGATGTCTGCTTTTCAGATAGCAAAGCACCCAATTTTATTTGAAATATAACTCAATCACAAGTGCACAGGAATGCTGAAGCCATGTCATGTAGCTCTATTTGATATCCTAAATATGGATTTATGACCCTGATCCTTCAAACAGCTACATCGGTGCTTAACGGGATTACGTGTGCTTAAAGTCTCTTGGATGCAGAAGTATTTGTAAAATTAGGACTTACCTTGGGCATGCAGATCAGTAGGACACATTAGCTATATACTGACTTTTGTTACATTCCTAAGACATTTGGACGCTTCCTATTGTATCAGGCAAACACTAAAGTAAAATCATTTCGGCACTATTTTCATTGCACGTAACACAAAAAGCTTAGAAGGATTCTTGTTTTCCTAAAAGGAAACAGGGTACTATCAGAGCATTACCAAAGCACCAGAATGCTAATTAAGTGGTCACTTTGCTTATGACAAAAACAGCCTTTAAGTAAAAATCAGAGATATGTTTAAAATAGCTTTTTTCACACTATCCTAGAACATAATGTATTTCTAGAACTGGAGCTATACTAAAATAGTCTGAAAAGTGAAAGCACTTGGGATATTATTTCAACAATTGTATGCATGTGTGTATAAGTAACAACACCTATGCACGTTTCAGTGTATCCACAACACTTCAGCTGCATACATGCTAAGATTTTTCTTCCCTGAATAAGATCCATTCTTTACTACTTTTTAATCCTTTTTTTAAAAGTCTTTTTTTTTTTTCCAATTACAGGCAGGAAATAAAAAGAAACGCAACTCTTTTATGTAAAGTAAATCCATCTGGATGTTTGCTGCATCCTATATTATAAACTTGTGATCCCCAACCAGAATGAGTTATAGTGAAGCTGCAGGCAAAATTGTCTCCATATACCACAATCCATTATCCCTGTCAAGTTAATGTTCCATGTTGAGCCATATGGCGTGGGTACACACTCAACAAAGGAAATTCCTTAAACTTGTTATAATCAGCACTTACAGTCATCCAAAAAAACTGACATAAACAGCTTTATTGTGTTTTGTGCATTTCAGTTGATATCCATGACAAAAAGAGGAAGCTTCAGGGGGGAGGAAAAATAAAAAAAAAAAAAAAAAGAGGGAGGAGGCAGTAAAGTTGCAATAATAAAAAGGGAGGGGAAGAGACAGAGACTGTACATTTCATAATTACACAACATTTTCCTTAGCAAGTGATTTTCAATTACAATAAAGCTCAAGACTCCTGACACTGATACAGTGTGCCAGATTAAAAATAGACAACCCCCCCCCAAAACCCTACCTCATTTTCAGTATCTCATTTTCAATGCAGACAATATATTCTACAGTTTCAAAGTGCCCAACTCGGGCAAAAGACTATCAATTTCAAAAAAAAAGTGAATAATTTTTCCTTTTCCTGACTTTGGAAAGAAGGTTTGCCTTCAGTTGTTACACAATCATCAAGAATTTAACAATCCTTCATTAGCAATATGGCAATTGAAGTAAATATCTTTCTATGCATTAAGTGTAGGTCACAGATGAATTAAGGACTCCCAGAAGCCTCTGCTACCTGGCACAACCCATCACATCAAGCCTAAGTCAAGGTACAAGTAGAGCAGAACTTCATTCCAGCCCCCGCAGTGACAACAATAAAACGCTGAGAAAACACACTATCAAATACTGAACTCAGCATCAATTTCTGTTAATTACAGCCTTGTCAGCAACGTGATTATTCAAACAGCTCATGCAAATGTTAATGAGTCCTTATTTGCATATTTATTTTTTCCTTTGTTGAAATGTCATTGATTATTACATTCTACAATGATGAATGCTGCTGATGATGTGCTCTGATATGTAATTAGTCATTAAGTGGAATGAATAGATCAATTATGAAAAAGGAGTGAGATTAAGAAATATCAAACAAGACCGCCCAATGTAACCATAGAATTTTTTTTAAAGGAACTAAAATAATTTCTTGGCATTTAAAGTGCAACATCAGTAGTTTTCAATAAATAAACTACTACTTTCCTGAGGTTAAATAAGATCTTCCACATGCACTGCTACTTGGGTAATCTAATTACAATAGCAGAGCGCTTTTATAAAATCAGTAAGAAATCTGCAGTGACACGTAGGTTTTGGGGTTCGGTTGTTGTATCCCGTCCCTCCTCCAGTTTGTTTTTTTAGAAAAGCTGCTCATGATCCCCCCCCAGACTATGCGCTCTCCGAGCAGGGCTGAGAGCAGCTCTTGCAGCAGCCCCACTTTGTTCACCCGGCGAAGCCGGCGCTGCCTTTTGCGCCTGCCTGCTCCGACTCCCCAGCCAGCACTCGCGGCTTGCGGATGAAGGGGAAATGGGAGAGAAGAGGAAGGAAGGAAAAAAAAAAAAAACCTCTAACAAAAAAAAACACATTACTGCAGACCAGATGGGAACATTCCACATGACCAAACCAATCAATCACCTCGGTGGGGCGCAGGTGCAACACAGCCGTGTAGCAACACACCATTTCACAGTCTATCGGGCACAAACACATGGTCACCAATCAATGGCACCCCCAGGACCTGGGGGGGAGGCTCTCTCGAGCCTTACTGGTCCATGCCTGATGACTTCATAATCACACATCATTTCATTCACTGGAGGATACAAACCAGCATTCTAATAACCTTCCCCCGAAACCGGTCATGTTGTGCATATTAATAGAGTGCCGGGTAGAGCTCAACCACCGGCTCCGCGCTGCAATTCGAGCAGAGCCTGCAAGAAGGAAACAACCTGAAGCTAAGAACTTCTGCCCGAGGAAGGAGTCGGCTCAGACCCTGATCAATGGAAACATTATTCATTTTGCCAAAATAAACTCTGCACGACACTCGCACCTTTCGCCAAGCGACCCTTGAACAATAGCAAGCAGAGATAAAGGACAAAGCAGGATGAAAAATCAATGCAAGAATGTGCTGCTGGACCTGGTGATATGCAAGACAAAATTCTGAAACAAACAGGAACACTGGTAACAACAACGAAAATGAGAAACTATTTAAAAAAATATTGATATACTTACCAATACTCTCAGGGAAAGAAATAATTTTCTTTATTTTAGGCTAACTATCACAGATTAGTTTTAACAAGCAGATAAAAAAGTACACAATGTGATGTGATCCTGACACACCACGACTTGGATCAGAGCACTAGGCACTTTTGACCAATTTGCAAAAAAGGTCAATTACAAATGTTGATTTGTGTTATTGATGACTCAGTATAATAAATGTTACCAACAGAGGGATATGGTGACATTTTTGCCAGAGCATATCACACTATACTGTTACATATTTGCACTGTTTAAAAGCTACTCGGGAAACAAATGTAATAAAGAGCACATCCTCTCTTGGAATTACTTTACACCTTGGGGTCAAAAATCCAGTGAGTTTCAACTGAAATATAAAAGACTAAACAAACTACGAATACATGCATATAATGTTCAGAATGCTGTAAGTGGCCA
Organism: Donacobius atricapilla; assembly: GCA_013397315.1. Lineage (NCBI taxonomy): Eukaryota > Metazoa > Chordata > Aves > Passeriformes > Mimidae > Donacobius > Donacobius atricapilla. Next base: position 3,262,806 of record WBMY01005916.1, read on the forward strand.
GGTAGGTAGGACTTCATCATTTGGTATCAAAGCAAAGAGCTTACTTTTATTTATGCATTTCTTAAACTGATTATATGAGGAGCAGACACCTCTAAATTTTACAGTTAAAATTATGCAAATGTAGCATCTACTGAACCAATTCAGTTTTGCTTTTGGGCATGAATTGCTGAGAACTTGGAAAAAGAAGTATGTAGACATGATACGAGTACAGTTCTTAGGCTGCACTCTGAAGCACGACATGTTGCTTTAGGTCAATGGCAATTCCTCCCAGCCTATCTGGGAGGCCACACAAAGGAACTACAGCATAATCTAATTCATTAATACAAGGAGGGGGGGAAAATAATGGCAGAAGCAAAAAGCACACTTCTTATAGTTAGCATCCAGGTAATTTGGTGATTTGTGGTGCCGCAGGCCTTCTAACCATCCTTCCTTGACTTCCTCCCTTCCCTATTTCAAAGATCTCAAGGAAATGCACAAAAGTGTTTATATTTTACTAACAACTCAGGTCTGGGTATGATTCACAGAACCACAGGGCCAAATCCAAGTCCTGTAATCCAAAAACTATGCACAATAAAAAGGTGCACACTTGGTGTTAGACAGGAGAGCATGAAAGGGTTAAAGAACAAACGAGTATTATCAAAGGAATATTCACATCCTTTTGCAGAATTATGTTGACCAGCAAAGGAAGTGTTCTCCCTCATTAGAATACAAAAATCATTAATCAATAAATTATTAAATTAAGGGCCTGATGACTAGTTCTATTCTGGGCACTTACAGAACGCTAATTACTGCAGTGTTCAGGGAACCTATAGTGTTAAAATCAGAATTTCTCCTTTAACAAGATCCATTTTTTAGATTAAATTCAGCTCCTTTTATTTTGAAAGCTCTTGAAAAGAAATGAAATGTCATATAATGAATTAAGTACTAATACTCACTACACTTCATATGCAACATAGGGCAAGCTGATGGCTATGCTACAGACTTGACATCTCTTAAGAGCCAAAAAACTAAAAGCTGGTGACACTCCCAGTGGAAAGTGCTGGGAGGAGTTCGACAAAGAATCTTCTCCAAAATCAAAGGGCCTCAGTAAAGCTTACCCTTACCTGGAAACATTGAGCAAGATGGAGAACAAGGGACAGCTCTTGTCTCCAGGTCCATCTGAGCATCTCTCTTCCCCTCCCTGTTAAAATTCTGCTAAAATTCTGTCTGAGTGAAGCCAAAACCACAGGGAACTCCGGTGGGCAGCATGAACCAGCCACTAAACCTCTTCTGGTCTGCAGACAAAACCCAGCCCCTCATTGAGCAGGATGGGAAAGCAATGGCACTCTGCTCGCACTTGTTTCTGACATAATTACACTTTAAAAAGGCTCAGTTCAACACATGGGAACTAGAGCACAATAGGATTAAGATTTATCAAAGAAGCTTCAAAAGAAAGGGTATTCCAAATGGCAAAAGGTGGTACTGCTTGTGAGCAGGGGATTTCCGCAGAGACAGGATGAAATGCACCAGACACACATTTAAGTGAACTTCTGAGAAGAGTTTTTAAAAAGTGCATGGGACAGGTATGAGGGATCTCATTATTATATAAATTATATAGGCTGTAAGGACATCAAGATAAACATTAACAGATTTTAAACTGTTTGCTGAAATCACTGAAGGGAACATGATAACATGTAACACAAATTTTAATCCATAAAGACAATACATAACTCCTGCAGCATTTCCTACAGCAAAGGACTCCACTGAAGATTTACTTATATTACAGTTCTTATCCCCCAAATATACAGAAGCAAAGTTATCAATAAAACATTATATATAATTCACAAGTATATAGTGCAGCAAGTAAATTAGTGCACAAGTAAAATAGAAAATTTATCTTGCAAAAAGTAGCTTTGATTAATTCATTCACTAAAAATTTGGAAAGAGGGAGCTAGAAGTTAATGAACAAAACAGTTATAAAAAACCCAAAACAACCTCATCTTATCAGTGCAGTACACTGAAATGGATTTCTGTAAGAGCTACTCACTGCATGAAAAAAAAGCAAAATTAATATTTTCAATAAACATAAGCAAGAATGCATTGAAGCTTACGACAGTTGATAGCTAAGACTGAACAAGTTTTGCAATTTCTTGAGTGAAAATGGTTAAATGACAGGGAGGCAATGCAAATGTTACCCTAACAAGAGACACACATTTGCCCAATATTAAAAGAAGCCTTCATAAATTCATTCAATGAATAAAACTTAAAACTGAAAGTACAGCTCAAATTAGGAATATGCTTCCTTCCATGAAAGCAATTCTTACAAGCATTCAAATCCAAAGAAAATCTTCAGTGCTGCTAAGAATTTTCTTTAACTACTCCAGAAACATTCAACAGCTACTCTGAATGCTTTAAAGTTTAGATACCGCCTAACTGCTCCCTTCTATCTAATCAGCTACACTGACGTTACTCAGCTTATTCCAGGGTCAACAAAAATGATTCATTTCGTGTTTTGCCTAACTGGACTCCTTATGATCAGCTGTTAGCGTCAAGCTGTCTGATTTCCATTCAGGCTTCACAGCTGGATTCATCATAAAAAAAAAGAATATTAAACCTTGTGCAAGCATAGCTGGCTTTGACTTCCAAATACGCATTTTTCTAACTAATCATGATATACTTTCAGGTATTAAATAAGACATTCATTCCAATACATTTTTTTCAAAGTGACTCCATGTATTGAAGAATTGCAAATGTAAAGAAGCTAACAGAACTAAAATCTTTCATGAGAAAAAAAGAATCAGGACAAGGACCAAGAATTTATCTTCTATAGGTAAAATTCTCCTTGCAAAGAAGTGTTGGAATAACGTGGAGGCTGAGGGTGGATTTGTTTTCATTTTTTTAAAAAAGCTATGAGGAATATTCTGGAACTTTTTCCAGTAGTTACTGAGCTGGTTCTTAAAGAGTTGGTATCTTCTACATTTTCAACAAAAAGGATTTCTAAGTTATGATAGAGAGAACGTATATACTGCTCAGAGCTATTTTGTATTTAAAGGACATTCTTGGTAGTGAAAATATCTTCTGCAAGGTGGATAGTTATTTAAAAAAAATAAATCAATATCCACAGAGGGAAAAAGGGAAGTCTGTGGAATTTTTTCAAATTTATATTTGTCTTCCAAAAAAGAAAATAGATGAGCAGTTCTCCCATCAATGCTTATTTAAGCAAATATTTCAAAAGGGCCAACAGGACAGAAAGGAGAAAGGCATAAGTTAGAAAAGGTGGTTCTTTGTATAATTGCAAAAGATGAAATATGACATCTGATAGTTGGTAGTTACATTGCCACCCCTTTTTTAAATCACTGCTCATGAATTTTCTCAGGGGGGAGTAGAGCAGGCAAAGGGCCACGTCCTCCTCCTCACAACAACAAACCTTGAACAGGCTACAAAGGGAGCCAGGGACTCCACAGATCACACGGGAAGGGGAGAGCACAGGAATACGTATTATCATAAAGACACCGAAGGCAAAAAGGCAGGAAGAGTAAGAATATAAATAAATAATAATTTTTAAGAAAGAAGCTAAAAATAAAATTTACTTACTGTAATATGTCACTTCCTATGTCTTACTGTTGATATACTACTTCTACAGATTTGTCACAACAAAGTGTTCAATGCATGTTGTTTTAGCCCACTGAATATGAAAAATGAACAACCAGATGTGAATTGAAGTTTGCCTACCACAAATTTTGAACTATTTAAAAAGCATGAATTGCTTTTTAAATCCTTAAAACATATATATTTTAAATGTCTTCTTGGAATGGTTCCCCAAGCACCCCACAGCAAATTTATGGACCTCTGAAAGGAAACTGTCAATCAGATACCTGTTCAATATCTTGAAACTTGAGGTTTTATTACCAGCTGCCACTAATCCTGTCTCACAGGCCAGTACAACCAAAGAACATATCCGAAGAGGGACACGATCTGGAAAGCCACAAAACTCATTATATACACTGGTTTATTGGCAATATTAAAAAGAAATAAATAATTTAAAAGGGAGAATCTAGAAAAACACATTTTGGATAGTATCCTGCAGTTACAATCATTTGACATGATTCTCATGAGAAATTAAATTTAAAAAAATAAATTCAAACAAGTTCAAGACAATACTGTCTTTTTAAAGCTAAACTACTTCTCTGCACACAACCTCTTTTATTAAGTACTGACAGAAATAAACTGTGAAGAAGTTTGGATTCAGTACTTTACAAACTGGTCACAGCACGGTTAGCTCAGATGGCCAGTTGAACAGAACATCCTTAGGGAGACAGAGCCACCCCAGAGGCTTTGTGAGCAGAAAATCTTTAGGCAAAGTGATTCATCATGTGCGGCAAGACGACTGTGACATCTAAAGATTCTTGCCTTGAGCAGCATGGTACACGCTACAAGGGATCAAGTGTTCGGAAAAACATCCACACACATCTCAGAAGCTTCAGTAAAAAGGACATGTTTCAAATAACAAAATACTGGGCACTAAGGATGTGTATGTGAATCTGCTTTTTGCAGTGGAAAACTGCAAAGTTCCCCTTCAAGCCATGCTGTTAACCTAACAGAAATAAGCAAATTTTTACTAATTTTGCATTAAAACTATTTCAGGTCTAAATTTGTCATCTGGTTCATATTACTTCCTCTAATGTAACTAAGCCTTAGTCCTGCTTTGATGTCCTTTAGAAGCTGGCCATCAATAAATTATTATTTTTCCACTTTAAACTGTTTTTTCCTATATTGGTTTTTGTTATTCTCCTGTCCATTCACCACAACTTCTAGCACTTCTAACAGAGTACCAGTGAATGCATTACTATATCTCATTGCAATATGAAGTTTTCATCTTTCAAATCTATTGCCCAATAATCTGTCCTGCGAAGGGGAAAATTTACACAACTAAACAGCATCCCTGTCCAGAATCTGAACTTAAAGACGTTTTAGAAGATGCCAATTTTGGGTATATAAATGTCTCACAAACAAACAAAAAGACCCATGTTGGAGAAAGACTCCTCTACCATGGTGTCCCACCAATAGCACTGGCCACCAACAGGTGCACCAAGAAAAGAACCACAAAAACCCAGAAAGAATGTGAAAAATGCTATGGTCTGGGCTTTGACAGTCAGGCATTATAGCCAAGTACCCACCACATGGCAAGTAACAGAGCATAAGCAGTTTTAGAATTTACCTTTTCTTTATATTTAAGATGAAGGAAACAAAAAGAAGATAAATCTTTACAAAAACCTGCACAAAACCACATAAAAATGGTCTTTTCTTAAGAGAGCCAAAACAAGTCAACAGACCAAGGCAGACAGACAATCCAGGTAAAGACAGGAAAAATCCCAAAACGCAGCTGAGCACAAGCCTTATGAAAGTGCTCAGGTGGAACAGTGTACTGGTCCAGATGGGTGCATTCAAGGGACAAACATACGAGTTCAACCACGAAGTAAGAACTACAGTAAAATTATACTCTACAGATTTGAGGACAGATGATTCTATTAATTATTTTAGTGTAAATTAAAGTTTACATTATTTCCTACCTCTGAGGCTTCAGCATTTTTTGAAGAAAATAAACTGGACCAATGACACAAATGCATTGCATTAAGAAACAAGAAAACAGCATAGAAGTACCATCAAGAAAGTAGGAGAGATCAGTAGAAGGGCAATGACAACTTCAAAAACATAGCTTTCAGTTCAGTAACAGTGCTGAAACTGATTATCAAGGGAATAGCAATGCTTGAGAGCACAGGTTAAAAGCAGAAAAAAAGTTACTGGGGCCTGGATAACATTTTCTCCTGATGAATCACTGCCTTTCCATTTGGTGTTTTATTTCACATTGGTTTACTGGCATTTGCACTATGTCTCTATCATGAGACCAAGCTGTGTCTGAGCTGGGGAGAGAGGGGGAGGCACACAAAACAGAAACTCCGAGGCGCACAGTAACAGGGAAGCATTCCTCCTTCATATTGGAGAATGTCAACCAAGCCAACCAAATGCAGTACCTTGAGCTCAAGACATTCGGGCTCTAAATTTCCCTCTATGGAGGTAAAATGAGTTAAATCAACACAGAAAATATTCTATGTTTTAAAGGTACTATATAGCTTTACTCCGTTCTAAATAAATAGCTGAAAGCCCACTGTTTATTGTCTACACGTACACAAACTATCCTAGATTAAATGGTTACCAACTGAAGAAACACATGGGCTTTTTCCTCCTGGCAACAAATTATATTCTTTTTCATAGTTTGTAACTCTGCAACTGAACCAACTAAACCCAGCAGTATTTTCCTATTGGCCCCTCTTTGTTTACCCTGCTGCCCCCCCTCAACTCCAAAATACTGATGGAACAGATTTATATTCAATTCCTTTATCAGATTTTGTTTTGGTTCTTTTACCACGTGTCTTTTGAACCACATTTCTAGGAAGATACATTTCTAATGTCATAGCAAAAATGTAATTGAAATGAAGAACATACAAGTACACTGGACAAAACTATTTGTTATAATTGTGCCCAGGGCTGAGTGCCAGATAGCTGTCAAACAAAGGAACAAAATCATACAGTTGTTTGGCACTCAAGGCTGAAATCATTGTGAAACATGCACTGTTTATAAATTGTCACTGATGAATAAAAGCAGTGAACAAAAAAATTTTAAAAATGCAGCCAAGCCTCAGAAAGACAAGGCAATCATGGCTCCTCCTCCCACCACTCTGTAATCAAACAAAACAAAATCACCCTCAAGCCCCCACTACGCCGGGCAGAACGAGGCAGCGGTGCAAGGTAAAGAGCGCCTCGCATGAGCAGGGGACCTCAGGCCGTGCTCCCACTGCTCAACCCACAAAGTACCCAGCAGAGCGATCAAATTCAGAAACACAAAAAAATGGCATGTGGGTTTCTCAGCTTCGTTAGATCTAAAATAAATGTCAAACACTGGCAATGCTAGCAATGTTCACCTTAAGCTTAAAATACCAATCCTGGATGATGTAATGAAAAATTGTTTCTGTGATGGTGAAATATATTAGCCAATCTTTCACCATAGAACACAGCATCGCTGGAAAAAAAAATCACCTCACCTGTCATTGACAAGAAAGACCTAATTCATGCCAGGTGAAAGCATGACATTTCTCTAAATAGAAAGTAAAAAGTGTATCCTGGAAAATAAGCAAGGGTTCAATTTCTGATCTGGCATATCTGTTCCAATTCCAGTACCTTTCAAACTTGAAGCTGTATAATAATTCAGCACATCCATAAAGAAATAAAATCTTCTGTAAAATTAAAGCAAAAAGAACATAAAAATGTGGGAGAGAAGTTCTCACTTTTTGACTGATAGGTGGAGTATTAAGGTGTGCTAAATGCTTTCTATAGTATAACGCATATAGGAGCTTTTGCAAACTCCTTTGGAGTTAGAATTACATGATCAGAAGATTCTCCACAGGATTTCATGATGCAACGCCACTTTTAAGACAGGTAAGGCATAATTTAAGAAATACGGTTCTGTATGGAGTTTAGTTTTGTAAATCTTGATTCTAGCAAGTCAATCATTAAGCTAGGAAGTACCTCAAGGCTTCAAAAAATATATAAATAAATTAAATCTGAGGTGACAGCTTGTAATGGACCAGCAATATGTGAAATAAATAAATTATGTAATAGGAAAGAAATGAATTCAGTCAGAAACTGAAGTGTTATTCATCACATCAAAATAGTAAGCCAAACTTCTCTTTGCTCCTACCACAGAGCAAACACACTTAAACTGCACTATCCTGATAAAGGGCATACAAGTACACTCCTTCCTATCACAGCAGAGCATTTTTTAAACATGATACAAGTTTTTTTATGATACAGTCATGCACTTAGGTATTCAATGCGGACCCCAGGGATCAGCCTTGAAGCTTACAAGACTGTTAACAAGTCACACATCACTCTCAAGACTTCTGCTTCCTATGTCCCATTGTATAAGAGGAAGACATTGCAAGATGCCTTATTTATATTGCACACATCCAAAGTGCCAGGATTATTTTAGAGGTCCCTATTACAATGGGAAGTAAATTAAAATTTCACTGCAGTTATTGTGACAATAGCACTAGTCTTGCCCATGGTCTGTACAATTCCAGTTTGAATTTACACATTGTACATTTACACATTACGAGCTTTATTTCCTTTGGTTCCCAACTACCTTTAAGTCTCATGGCCAGACCTTGCCAGTTTTCCAAAAAACAGTAAAATCAGTCAACTCATCTCAATAGTAACCACTGTGCTTCTTCCTCATTCCCACTTCAATGAACCTTTTTTATTTCATCTCTCAATTTAAGGCTACTGCTTTCTTTAAAAGAATCAGTAACAGTAAACCCAAATAGTGGGAGGTTCTTTAATCATGTATGTAACACACCATCACCTAAAATTATGCATCAACTGTCCCTCATAGTTCATCTTCAAATGGAGGACCCGTGTGAGTATCTTTCAAAAAAACCCCAACCAAGCAGCACCCTCCCTCCACCAAATTTCATCCTGGCGAGGCTTCCACACACCCCATTTCTCCAAGTGCCCCTCCATGGGGATGCCAAGGAAATAACTCCGCAGAATTTTCACCTGATTTACACACATGCATCAGAGCCACAGAAGCTGCACACCTGTGTGAAAGCTACAATGCTGACAGCCTCCAGGAAAAAACAGTCACAGCCAGCAACCAAGAAAGCCTCTTAAATAAAGCAAGATATAACCATCTCTTAACAAAATGAGTTGCAGTTCCTCTGGTCTTTGCACATTTGTTACATGAAAGTCCTTCATCCACTTTTCTAAAACAAAACTTCGGCGCAATATTAGATTGAAGTGTCCAGACACTATCACCAAAATCAAATTTAATTTTTTTTTTTCTTTTGATGATACTGGTCCCATTCATCCATTGTGTAGCTGAAGCACCGCGCACCTACAGAATGTTACAGCTCTATGGAAAATGCAGCAGCAGCTCAGGCAACTCATAAAAACCATGGTATTAGAGGTCCAACAGCCCCATGCACCTGAAAAATAAAACTACACCTTTTATTTTCATCCGGTTTGTTTTCCCCTCCTAGAAGCATTATCTAAATAAAGTCATGTTTCCAGCAGCAGCAAACATTTGACTCGCTAAAACCCCATTTCTAAAGAAAATTATTAGCAACTTCAAATCATATTAATGCAAATACTATAATGCCCCAAATCATAAAAGCCACTTGCTTTGGCATGAGCAGCCTAGTTAGAACATTTTGGTTGATCAGTTCAGAATTTAATCACTGGATACAAGCTGCTGCATTTATTAAAAACTGGACTGCTAGCAACTCACAGGCTACAGCTACATACAGGGAAGAATGAAAAAAAATTAATGGAATGAAATAGAGATTAAGTAAATGATTTTTATGCACCTGGCGATAAGCAAACATCTTTATTACAAAACAAAGACAAGCCATGAAAAATTACGAAATTATCTTTTAATCACCAGTGAGCTTTCTACAGCCTCCTATTTGAACAGGATAATAGTTATTATGTAGATCCCTAAGCAACTGCCTCATGGGGAAGTTACATCACCAGTAGGGGAAAGAATCACCCCCTCCTCCCTAGAAGGGAGCTTGGCGCCTTCAGACAGACTCAAATTTAAAATCCTACAGCTTCACCCAGCTGATCCCATCCACTGGAACACATCTACAAGTGCCCAGGGATGGCAGGAACCACAGGAGAGAAATATGCCCTTTCAGCATTTCATGCACTGATGAGCCTTGTAACAGATAAACATACCCTGCAGCAGCTAAACTGACATGTTATAACAAAGAGGAAATACAAGACTTAAAAATTTCATCAGATTACTATTTATTCCCCTTTTCAGAGGCAGAGTACACTGTGAATAAATCAACACTCAAATGTATCAGACTGCATTAACTAAAACCCAAGCTTGGCAGAACAAATTTTATCAGAACTAAAATATTTCAAAACGTGAAAGCCACAGACTTTGCATATTTATTCCCAGACTGGCAGTTCAAAAGTACTTAGTATGACAAAAAATCTGGGTTCAAGTGCGAGACCATTTTGAAGGCGGCAAGATTTCATCTTCCTCCAACACAATGAGCACTAGGTCCCGCTTTTTCTCCCATTAGTGTCGGTGCAAACACCACCACTGTCCAGGGACCAGGAGAGCTGCAAGCTCTGCTCGTGGGACACACCGCCGATTGTCAGACACCTGTGGCATGGATAGTGTCCAGTAAAAGGAACCATCACCTCTACCTAGCACAATGTTTAACCGTATAGCTTGCCGGGTTTTCAAGAACAAATTTATTCACTTGCTTACTTGACAGAAAGAAAACCTCTCTGGTTTCCTCCTCGAACCACAGCACTGCAGACTAAGCCTGCTACCAACGCCAACACTGCTGGGAGGTACACAAATCCTCCGAAGGTGCACAACACTCCGGAACGGTTCAGGATGAAGTGCCTCAGCACTGCAGCACACTCTGCAGCGAGTGCACCAGCGAGGGGAGGGGGGCAGGCTGCCCACCCTGCACCTGCTCAGCCCCGCTCGGCTCCCTGCGCTGCCGCCGGCAGGACGCGGGGCGCGGGCGGGCAGCTGTGCCCGCACACCTACCTGGCACTGCCACACCTGAGCACCACCTGAGCGGCGCCGCCAGGGCCGCTCGGCCACAGCTGCTCACCAGGAGAGAGAGCAGAGCCTCCAGGGGCAGAGAGCGCCGGCAGACACCTGCTACAGCAGCGCGGTACAAAGGACACGAGCCCCCGCCGCGCGGGGAGAGAGCCTCCATGTATCACCCTAGGTAAAGAAATGTTAGCAAAGCTATTTGATTGAAATATTACCGTAAACAGAAGGGAAAACTAAGCTTAACACACGCTCTTGTGAGCAAAAACCCAGGGGTAAAAATGCCCTGCACTTAGCACTTTCACTAAATGACTGTGTAATTTAATTTCCCAGAAACCCATTAGCTTTCACAAAAGGAAAATTAAGAGCAGATGAGAGCAATTCTTTGGTGTGAGTGGAATTTATTTAATGTAATACCTGGGGAAAAAAAAAAGATAAATCTGAAACTGTATGAACAGATAGAAAACACTGCAACTCTAGAAAGCTTCAGCCCGCAGAGCAGGGGCTGTGTGCTGGCAGTAACCAGCGTGTCAGAGCCCAGGTCTGAGGGCGGCCTCTGCCCAACACACCACGCCAGAGCTGGGACACAGCCAGACGCACAAACACTCCAGAACAAAAGGACTGCTAGCATTCAAACCAGAAACAAACAAAATGGAACCTCCATTTATTTATGGTGATTTTCTATATTCATATATGAAGTAAAATATTTAAATAATTATCTGGAAGAGAGCTAGAAATAAATTTAACTTAAAGCCTGGGTTTGAAATTTCATTATAAAACCCAAAATACTACGAAAGACAAAATAGGTTTTTAGCCAATCTATATCATATAAAACCAGCATCAATTCAACAGAATGACATGCCCCAAAAGAAAAAGAAACAGTCTTAGAAGGGAGCTTGAATGGAAATCTTCCATTTTCCAGATTCATTACATGCAATGATTTGGAAAATGCTCATTATTAAAAAAACATAAGCCCATCAGAAGCAAGAAGACAAGAAGCATTACTGGGGTGAAGCAATGGCAACATTTACTTTGGGAAAAGTAGCCATGATGTATTACAGAGAGGTGAGCCAGCATCTTGGTATTTTTAGCTTTAACAATCAAAACAGTAAGTGATTCAGTGAAATGTAAACATAATACTGTGAAACTGCACAGTACAGTTATGTAAAGTGAATGTTAAGGAACTTTTTCAGCATGGGAAGTTTACAGTCTATGGCTTGTGGTGGACTCAATACCAATACCTCTAAGTATTTATTGTAACTCTGGATGATCTTATACTCATGGGTTTTTTACTAGGGAACATTTTCCTAAACTCAGTAATATTTGACAGATAACTATGCAGAATGTGAAGCTTATCAGGTATCCTTTTACAGCTTTCTTTCAATGTACTGCCCTGTAAAATGAGATGGACTAAAGCACTTGTTATAATCTTTGTTATGTCACTGTTTTGTCATTTTCTTCTTTTAACATTTTCCTCGTTCTTTCTAATGAATTCTCCAAAGGATGTAAAATACTCTGTCCCCACCATTCTCCAACTTAATAACCATGTAACTGCATATAAATTATTTCAGATCAATCTTGCTATTACTCATATCTCTGGAGATAATTTCCATTGTGATGCCTGTGTTTTTTTCATGTGTTGAAATATTAATGACTACAGAAAGCAATTCAAGGAAATCTAACTATTATTTTGGACAAATAGAGGGTCTGCCAACTCCCTTCTTGCATCTGCCCTCTCCCTTCTTAAAAGGTAATTAAGACAAGATTTCTAGCAAAAACTATAATGGCATCATTCTTAATGTGTGCCATTTTAATAATTATTTACCCTTGCTGGTTTCCTACTATTGCCTTCACCATTATAAAGTCATTTGATAGCAAGATCTTCCTCTTCAATTCCAAAATCCTTTTATTGAAGGGTTACTGAGGAAGAAAACTAGCAATTTTCCTGAAGATTAGTTAGGTTTTTAACTGAGTTCCAGTTCAGATGCACGCCTTCTTTTAATTGTATTTTAAAGTTCAAAAGCCTCTCCTTTTACTGAGAATAACCTTCAACAAATTATGGTTTTAAAGGCTTACATCAGCTGTTCAAGAACTGTATCAGTACTGGAAGGCTTACAGAGGCTTCAGCTATTTACCATGTTGCTTAAAAAAATGCCCCTCTAACGTTCATCTTTAAAAATACCTACTACGCTATCCAAGCCAACTGGGGTGCTTAAACCACAAATCAAATAATAGATTTTACAACAAAAATTAAGACAGTAATTTCAGTTTGAAAGATGCACTGGCAGAAGCCCAGCCATTCTTAGAAACCTGCACAATCAGGTTTCTAAGGCAATCAAGTCAATTAAATGAATAGTAACTCTAAAACCAGAAGGCATCCCAATCCAGATATTGATCTCTCATTCATATGATTAACACACAAAATCCATTGTGAGCTTCACAGCAACATGAAGACTAGCTTTGAAAATTCCTAAAATGTGGCTTCCACCCATGAAGCAGCTCTCTGCCCCTGCCACCCCCCACGGAGTGGCTCCTCTTCAGCACATACCTATGTCGCCGTGCTACACTGGAACAAGCCATCTCAACAGGAAGAGAAGGTAAAATTCACAGCGTATGTAGGTGTAATTTATTCAGTCATGCTGTTTTGTGATGTCTGATGACAAGCCACCCAAGTGACCCAAGTAAAACCAACAGGAAAAGAAGTTACACTGCAAAAACCCCAATATGTATTTACTTCGCTTCCCTTTGACAGCACTACCTTTGGTTCTTTCACCTATTTATTTCAAACAGGAGAAGAATCAGACTTACCCTTTATATTCACATTATAAACAGTAAAAGAAGCCATATTTTTATTAACAATCTGAATAATTTATAGCTCTAATTACTGTACAAATTTCTACTCCCGCCTTGTAAATACCCACTGTTGTGTCTTGACTTCTCTGCATGGTCAGTCCCTCCATCTCTTAAGGCTGGCCATAAAGAAGCACCATAGCATTACCCAGCAGAAGCTTGTTAGGAAGAGAAGCAAAGGCACCATGCTAACAGAGGTGCGTGCTACAAAATCATCACCTGGTATGAAATAAACTAGTAACTACAACCTGCAGCTGATCTATTGGAGTCAGTGAGTAAATGAGGTAGATAATCTAAAATCCTGCATTTTCATACATTCACAATCTCTGATTTCATTGACAGGTCTTCAAACCCTGTTGCTAGCTCAGAAACACCTAGAGCTCTAAAATGTAACCCAATTAAACTTTAAAGGTACTAGTTAAAGAAACAATGAGAAAACAAGGAAATATATTAGAAAGAAAACTTTTAACAAGGAAACAAGGAAAAATTAGAAAGCTGCTATACAACCACTGTCTTTTCACTCACTACTGACTAAATTTTTTAATGGCTTTTTGTCATATACAACCTTATGGAACTGTGCAGTACACAGACGAACATGGAGCACAAAATTTGGCAGTTATCCTTTCTACCTCTTGTGGAAAGACAGGCACACAAAAGAAAGTAATTCACCCACTTCAAATTTTCAAGACAGACCAACAAAAACCCCTTTAAGCTATATTCAAGAATAATCTGCTTTCTTTCTTCCCAGTAAGTAGTAGTAAAAAAGCTCAGGAGAATAAAGTCCAGGGAACAGTACAACAGAACATACAATAGCACATGCTTGAAGGGTCCCAGCGAAAACTGACCTCTCCTTGCAAGTGCAGAGTACTAAAAGGCAGCATAATTGCAGAGAAAAGAATCTCATATCCTTGTGAATAGTTTTCTAGAATGTAATTAAAACAGAAGTGTTGAATAAGCAAAGATTATCAGTCTAAATGGAGCTACAATACCACCAATATATCTTAGCCTGATTTCCTACATCTCTCTATGGATACCAACAGACTATGATGGTTCTCAAGAGGATTCAGTGGTTTTACTCAAAATATAAGCAAAGGCCCTTCTTTTTTTATATTACCAAATCAACACGATAATTCTGGAATTCATTAGTGAAGAACGCTAACCAATCCAGCATAATAGCTTTACTTCCTCTGCAAAACACTTCAAAAAATATCTAAATGAATATGGAAATGCATCTTTCTGTGGTAAATTGTTCATTATTGAATCATTATCAACTCTTGTTAGACAAAATTTCTCTCTTTTGCAATGTACAAGATCATTAAAATGTTTGAGAGCTCCATCATGAAAGACAGTGGCACTTTATAATCCACTATCTCTTCAGGCAAATATGCTTACGGCTGAACATAATACACAAAACAACAACATCCCCTTGACACACAATTCTTTCTTTTAATGGTACTCTTAAGTGTTGACAGCAATGGTGAAATATGTTGTTGCTCTCTCTTCTTTTTTAATAGTTTTTAACTATTCCAGAAATGTATTTCAGTCATGATAAAATTTTGGGAAGGAATGTATTTCTCAGATCTTGGTTATGGAACCCCAGATGCTCAATCACTGCTGTTAGCTAGTGAGGTACTTCCTATAAGCTCATCAAGTTCATGTTTTTAGCCTCCATCTCCTTTTGAACTCCAAAGATCACAAAATAATGAATCAATGCCTTAAATAGTCTATGTCTACATCAGCTAATAAAATAAATGTGTTCATTCTGTTTATGGGAACATGTCCACAATTTGATAATAAAAAACTGTATTACATCTCTTTGTCTAAAAAAACTTTAGAAGAATGATAATTTTTCTTTTTGATAATAGATAAAGAAACTATAAACAGGGATAGTAGTATCACACAGAAAAGTACTACTCTATGTTTTCATGTAGCTTTTATCATTCCTCTCTCCAAACTTTCACCGTCAATTAAAATACAGTGCAAAAACTAATGATGTAAAAGTGTAACATACAAAGCTGCATCCCATACAGTAACATAAGTAAAATGAACATCACTTTTTGTTATGTCAAGCCAAAAACCACAAGTGCAATACTTTTAAAGGCATACTTTTAGAGTTCTTATGTGAAATATCTTGGAGATATATACTGAAAGCTTTCTATTATTCTTGGCTGCATATAGAAGGAAATTAAGTACTTTTGCTCCAAGAAAATAAAATCCCTAAGGACTCTTAGCCACAAAGCTTTACAAAACTATTTCAGTTCTCAGCTGCCTTGGGTGACTGACATATACGTATCTTGCAGTTTGTTAATCCTCCCTACAAAATCATCTAAATGGAGGCTTCTTCTCAAATCTGCATTAATGATGTAATTCTATTATGTCTAATAGACTCATCTGTTCAATAAAAATGAAAAGTCAAGAAGATATAGTTGCATCAATTATTTTTGTCATATATTTAAAAGCATATATTGTTTAGAAATTGGATGGCTTAAATTAAAAACATGAGCAATTAATTTGCCTTTGGTTATACAAATTAAAAAAAATCAAACTTTGCTATATATTTTTGTAAAATAAAATAAAATCAGTATCAGCTACAAAGCCCATTCCATACATGCTACTGATCAAAATACTGGAGAAGCAATCGAAGTAACTTGTCTTTTTAGCTATCAGCTAAAAAAAGGAAGAAGACAGCATGTTTGAAAGAGTATTTGGAGAAAGTCTACTTTGCCTTATCAAAATAACTGCTACATTTTAGCTTTGCTGCCTTCCGACAGAAGTGTCATTGACCAACTGACATGCCATCTCTCTAATCAAAGTCTACAGAGATGGGCATCTGAAAATTGCCTGTTTTCAGCTTTGTATATGAAGTTTAAACAAAATTCTGTTTTCAGCAATAGCTGAGCTTTGTCTGTCTCTGTTTCAGAGAAAATTAAAATAGTAAACAAAGACTGAGCAAAGTAGAAAGATTTCCAAAAGAAATTGCAGACCACCAGGATTTGGATTTAGGTAATCCACTTAGATTACCATGGCTATGTCTTAAAAGGACAATACTGAGATCACAAAATAGGTCATGTCTGCAAGATGGGGAATATAGCAGTGAAACAATGTGAAATGTACAAATTCCAAACAAATATTCAGAGTCATCCTAAAATTTAAGATAGAAAACAAAAATTATCCCAAGCCCATATATTGCCAAATGAGATAAATTTTAATATATATTTAAACATACATATAAATTTTGAAATCAACAGTCTTATGTTCCAAACTGGAACACACAAAGGGAGATTTTTCAATCAATGCCATCAATGCATTAATATGTTTCAGGTAACACAAAGTGCAGGCAATGAAAAAACGCTTTCAATACCTAAGGCCACAATATAATACGCCATTTCCTTGCTTTTTTTCCAGTTTCAAAAGCAGAAAATGTTAAACAGGTCTGGAGGCAGGAGTCTCCATCTATTTCTTACAAGTGCCAGAGTTTCTAATACAACAAATATCAAAGAAATTAGAAAATTAAAAATAAGAAGCAAGCCCTCAAATTATTACCTGAAGGGAAGACTACAGTAAATGGGTAGGTAGTTCAAGAATTGAATGTTAGGAAAAAAAAAATTAAATGCACAAATTAAAAATTGCTATAAATATCTCCTCAAACAAAATTAAGAAAAAATACTATTTGAAATAATTTAGAATTTATATCAAATCAAAAGATATCCGTTTTCTTGCTTAACTTCAGAAAATCTTGGTATTTCCTTCTTCTAAAAAGTCCTGGAAAATGGCCTTTATGAGGAACTCACCCAACATAAAAAGATTTGAATAGGAAAGTCAGTGTTGCTATGAGAAACACAGCAACTTCCAGATGCTTGACATGTCAGGCCTAGACAAGAGAATGAAAAATGTCTCTTTCTGACCAAAGAGGCTTTGAGGGGATACTCGTAAAGAATTACCTACTTACCCATCAGATTTGAGTTCATGAAAGGTGTCGGGGACAATCCTTCATGAGGCCCTAATCGACTGTCATTCAAGTGATCACTGTAATGAGGACTGTCTGCAAAACCCTAGAGAAAAAAAGACCAGAGTATTAAACAGATTATTTGGCAGCCCTGCTAATTGAGTGTAATGACACTTTCCTAATTAAATGTGCAGAGTCACAATTGGTCATTAATCACAAAAGTTGGCTTTCAGGTCTATCTCACAGAAATTACTCTCTGCCCACATATTACTTTCTCCCCATCAAAAAGAAACCACATAGTTTCTTAATAAGCTGTGTCCTAGTGGACAAGATTTCTAAAAATTGGATAATACAGCGATACTCTGATATTTGAATCCTCTTAGTGATAAGTTACTAACCACAAAGTAAAATTAGTCTGAAGAACTTCCAACTGATTTTTTTTCCTAAGCTTTCTGTTTGCATTAATAAAAGACAGTAAAAAGTTCAGGAAGAGTCACCGATGTTAAGAAAAAATGTTGGTGCAGATGAGAAGAACAAATTCCATTTCTTCTTGCAGCCTGCTATTAATGTTACAGATTAATAGGCATTTTGACACTATCACATTACTAACCAGCATAGCTCACTGACAAAAGGTTCACTTCCATATAGTATTAAATAAACAACTTTGTCATCCGATTTGCAAACAAGCACTGAAACTGAAACGCTTTTTTGCATTTTCCTACCATTAGTACAGCCAGCTTACCAGACTTGGAGTGAGCCTTACACAGTCAGGAAACACTGGCTTATTGAAAGCTTACACCAAAGGCACAGGATGGAAAACAAAGAAGTCCTTGGATGTACATATTCTTTAATTAACCCAGTTACATAAAGCTTTACTCAAGACATTTCAAAATCCCATCAGCTTTTCCGTATAAAGGTATGAATATACCATTTACCCTTCAGACTTAACAAATGCACACTGAATCACTTACTCTGCACCAAAACATGAAAGACCTAGCACTCAAAATTGTACTTCCTTTGTAGGCAAAGTTTTGAAAAACACTGTGTAAACCTTATTGTACAATTCACACTTAGTCACTTCTCATTCAGAAACCTAGAGCTCAGGCCTAATTAAGGGACAAGGGAAAATTGTTCACAGCTACCAGAAACCATCCCAAGTGCCCTGGGACTATAAAATCATCAATCACTGAACATTTATCATTTCTCCAGACCGCAGGCTCACATTCAAGACAACATTAATGGGGCTGAAACAGGCCTCCCTATCTTTGCAGGCGTGCTGTCAGTTCTACCAAGGGCTGCGGACTGAGGGCTGAAGAACTGTCACAGCACTGCCCTGCTTACGGATGCACGGCACACTCCTGCTGCTCTCCGCCTGCACAGCAATCTTCCGGGACACCCAGCTCCCCACTGCATCTCTGGCTGACTGTATCTGCTTCACAATCGGCGATACACTTGTGATAGGCATTCAGAAGCAATCTTTGTGACATTTACAACTTGGTTATGACCACAAGGGTGTCCTCTGGAAACCATGACCTAGCCCCGTCTGTCAGACAAGCAGCGTGGAACAGCAGCTGCTGAGGAAATGGAGTGGCTCCTAGCTAAGGTCACCACATGTGGTTTATTTTTATGCTGAAATGAAACAAGAAAGAAATTAAATCTGCTGAATAAAGACACAAAAATTTGCAAATACAGGACCAAAACCAAAGCTCCTAAGTAGGTAGCTTTAGATTTGTGTTCTGCTTTTACTCCTTATCGTGGTTGTTTTTTTAAAACCCTTTTCCCTAAGACTTCAGTTATACTTAATTTTTAAAAGAAAGAAACTGTAAAGGACACTATCAGTGATAAAAGTGGATCCATATCTCAGACATTCAGCAAATGGTGTCCAAACAAGGCCAGAAACTGAAATCTTTAAGACATCTTTATTTACAGAGCAAATAAGATAATTATGGAAAATATAACATGGGTGAGACTCATTTCATATACAGTTGCACATCATGCAACACAATCTACCTAATGCACAGGATTCTTAATGGTCCTCCCCATGTTAATATTGCACATCCCTCTCACAAAATAGAGGAATTGGAGAACGGGGTGGGTGGTTTACACAAAAAGGAATATTCTTCCTTCTATCATCAAAATTCCTTTGAAGAATACTTGACATCATGTTCTTTTCATATAGCCACTCAGTTTCTCAAAATGCATTTGCAACCAATTGTACTTCTACACTATCAGACGAATCAACTACTTCATGGACCTGGAAAACACATGGGGTTATCCGTCACAGCACCAAAGCCACTGAAAACAAAACATTTAGTACACAGGGTGAAAACGTACTGAGGGATACACAAGCCCTTAAGTAGAATTGGTCTTTTCTGGACTTTAATACAATTCCTAATACTAATTGTATCAGGCTATCATTATTTGCCATTAGAGAATTCACACTTGTGCAAATTGTAACCAATGCCTTCACCTACAGTGAACTAAGGTAAAGAGGTCTTACCCTGACCACTGTGCCTGACACCAGTTATTCAGAGTCTCAGTGTTCAGTTATGGATTATCAACTCAGGCCACAGAGTTTTGTTTGGGATTAGAAACCCTGGACTGATTCCTACATAGAACTCACCCACACTAAATGAATACAAAATAACCACAAACACGTGCAGTTTTGATTAAACAACTTTTGCACTTCACAAAAGCAAATTAAGAAAAATCAGAAGAGCTCTAAGGACAGTGATGGAAATTACAGGGTTTTTCAGGCGATTCTTCTCATTTAAGCTATACTTCAAATAAAATTGCATTCCTGATACCATTCCTTGCTTCTTCATCTGTATTGTTAACCTACAGAGTGAACAGCAAAGTACTACTACTGGGAAGAGTTCTAACAAATCACAGATAAAACTCTAGAAGCTTCCAGTAGCTTCTGAAAAGCTACTGGAAGTTTCTAGTCATACAATCAAAGCTCAAAAAATGTATTTAACAAATACAATAGTGCAAATTGACAACATAAGCTTATTGCTCAAATAAGAACACAGTTGAGAGCCTTAAGAAGTCTGGAATACCAGTGAAGGATAGTGGTTTTTAAGACACACCCTGCTTGTGTGAGTGAGTAATGAAGAGAGGACACAGTCGGCTGGCACATGAACTCATCCCTCATGGCAAAAGCAGCAGAAGATGGGGGGGAGGGATTTGTACAAAATTCTATCAGAGTCCCTTTTCAAATCCATGTTTTAAGCAGGAATCAATAACACATACGGCCAAATTTCATTCTTCCTGTCTGAGAAAGGCAGGAAATCTCAGTTCTGACAATTTTGAAGACCAATCTTCTGAAGCTCACTTAAATGCAGCTGAATTGATACAGACTCCAAGCAGAAAAAGGAACGAATGGGTCATGTCAAAAGTTACTCTGCCCCCTTGGGAAGAGCTATTTGCTGGCATATATTCTAGCTGGTGATGTCATTCTTTGGACCACAGGTGGGCTTCCAAAGCCTTATGGAGCATTTCTACCTCCTGTTACCTGCAAGGCACGTTTAACATAGAAGGGCTGGAAAGAGACATTTCATGCTGAATACACATGCCCATTTCTGCCTCTGTGGCTCCTCAGCAAACCTACCAATGGATTAGTATACATCAGAGTGCACAGCTGGAGTGTTTAGCAAATCACTGGCAAACAGTCTACAAAACAGGAGTTACTGGACAAATTTATTTCCTGTTCTAAGTACCCTGTTCTGAAGGGACTGCAGACAGCTCAGGGCATTTTTCTGCTTGCAGAAAGCAAACTGATTTTGAATATGATTAGACGACTACAGCTATAACTCAAAACTGTCTTGCTTGTTCCAACCTCTTACAAAAGCAAGCTATTACAAAAGCAAGTTTTAAATTTCCCAAAGGAAGACAAAACTTCTCTTTCTGTACTGTTATAGCCCAAATTGGGGTTAACTGTTCCCTTACAGCGTTTTGTAATGTTGTCATTGCTCACTTCACACAAGCCTCTCCCTGGATTTCAGTCTGACTGAATGTTTGTGATGAGAAAGATCAAGTCACATACATCTACAAATAAAAGCAACAAGTATTGTCTACTAATACTTGTTATGAAATGCAGCAGAAAGACTACTACTAATTAGCGCTGCAATTTAACTGAGTAGTGAGGGCACTCTCAACACTGAATGCCCTAACTTCATTCGTTTCTCAGGGATTTCACTGGATTACAGTGATGTTCTCTAATCATTCCAATAAATAAAGTCCACCAATTTAAAAATTTCACTGTTTTAACATGCATTCCTACCTCTTCTGGGTAATATGCCCCAAGCGATTTAGGCTCTATCTGAATCGGGATTTTCCAAGCACAGGGACACTAATACAGCCAAAGCAATTTAAAAACACTATTTACAAATCATAAATACTTGTACACAGGACTCCTGAAAATTCTTACATAATGTATTATTCTAGAAGACTCAGAAGACAAAATGGAAAAATCCCCAACCCATACACTCAGAGTAAACACATTCCTTACTAGGCATGTTTATCCTACCAAATTATGAAGGCCTGACACAATGAGTCTACGCCCCATTTTACAAACAAAGTGGTAGTTAACCTCCTAAAACTCAATGTCTTTCAATGACCATTAAATTTCTGTCAGTTTGGTTTAAGTTAATTACAGAATCACCTAAGAACAAGTCAAAAACCTTTCCCAGTTCCCTTTTTCATTGTACTGGTTCCAGGTTTTCTGTGGGATTAATCCTCTCCCATTTACTTCCCCTTCAAAAACATAAAACTATTGTCCCTTAACAATAATTTTCTGAAGTCACACCAGCATTTGTCCATGCATAAGAAAAACTGTACTAAGCCTAGCTCATATTGTGGGGGTTTTGGCCTTGTTTTTAAACAAGCACATCATCTTGTTTCCACTTCAGGGTAAAATGTGAGAAATGGAGAAGCCACTGCCTCTACATGGCATACCATTTTCCTCTGCATTTATTGAGTTCATACTCAACTCATTGAGTTGCCCTCCCTGTACAATTTACTACTGCAGAGCATTTCATTTGCTCCAGCCCACTAGACTAGAGATAACAGGGGTTTTGTTTGTTTCTCCTCCCTTAGCCCCAAGCCCTCTCCTACACAAGTCCCTGGGAACAGACCAAAATCTAAGGCTCGTAACCAAGCTGCCAGATCACTAAGCACGTATTTGCATTTTAGCGATTTACAATATAGCTCAATTACTGCCTTCAAACTTAAGACATTAAAATTCCACTAAAATGAATGGTTGAGTTCACAGTTTGACGTGGCTGCAGACCAAAAGATTAAACTTAATGAATGCTGCTTTCAATTCCTTGAGTTTTATAGTTTGGCTGACTTTAAATAACAAATATTAATTGTTTAAAGCTCAGGAATACTGAGGTCCCTTGCAAACTAAATTTGGCAATGAACTTATGAATCAGGCAACAGTCATCCAAATGACTAATTTGTAAATGAACAAGTGAAGCTACTGCTAAGATCCACGTTATTTTGGATTATCTGGCTCTCCAAACTAATCTGAAAGTTCTGAAGACAAACATGAAGGGAAAAAACACAAGGAAAGGGGCGGGGAGTGAGGAAAGAAAGCAAGAGGCAGAGGCGGTGAGAGACAGACGGACAGACCAGAGAGACTGACTACAGCCAGGAACACTGTGCTGAGTCACTGACTGAAGGTTAGACAAAAGGTTCTGTACAACAGCCATACCAACATGTCCTAGTGAATTACAAGATTATGGATTATATGATCCCAAATGCTTCCAGAAACACACAACCTTTAAAAAAAAAAGAAAAAAAGAAGAAAGAAAAAAAGAAAAAAAAAAAAGAGTCGTTTTAGTCATGGAAACTATGTATCTGTCAGTGGCTTCTAGAGGAAAGACTAGAGAGCGAAAAATCCAGCTTGGGCTACTGAACACACACATCAGGAAGAATCTTGCAAAAATTAAGGTAAGCTAAAAATTAATCCAGAGAAGAGTACTCTTCCTTTTTGCCTCGAGGATCGCTAGCACAATATTCATTGATCTTAGCGGAACATCAAGAAACATCATATTGTCACAGGTCATGGCTATAACTCCATTTAAATCATGAACAATCTTGCAGCAAACTCTCCTTGTTGTTGTGGGAACAACATTGTTTCCAAGCAATGACCAAAACCATCTTACAAAGTCTGGAGCAGATGGATGATGAGGGGAGTCTCCCCACATCCTTACACTGTTGCCTCTACACTGCTGTCATTTCCCTACTACAGCCCAAAGGCTGAGGGACCAAGCGAAGATTGTCTGATGTGCCAGGAGTGGAACACCTCTCCCAGTGCTGGCTCCATGTCTGCCACCTCCAAGGCCCTGAGAACAGCCAGTACTTCTACCCCATCGCCCTCAGCTGGGCAAGAAGCTCATCCAACACTCCTTAAACAGAGGAATGAACGCAGTTTGCTGATGGAGACCCCCAGTTGCACCAGAAACAAGGAGCTTGCTTAGCTCCACTTCCTAGCCTTAACTATGATTCCCTTTTCAGAACCATCAGCAAGTGTTAACATTCAGCTGCAATATCCTAAAGACAGGAATGCAGCTTTCTGTGTTATCTGGTCACCTGCCACATGGTGGGGCGAAAGCAGGTGTTGCTACCCCAAGCTTTCACATATTATTGGGAAAAGTCAAGAGAGCTTTCACCAGCATCCTCTCAGTGTCACCCTAAGTAACAAGCTTTGTAACGGAGTTCTAAAACTATTCATTAGCTTCTTTTCCCATATCAAGTTGAAATACATGAAAACCATGTGTGAAGGAATGGAAAACAATTGAAAATATGGCTTATTTCTTTTTTCAAATTTATTTTGAATGTTATTTCGTTTTAAATAAACATTATTTTCTCCAGCTCTAAATCCACTTCCAAGTAGTTAAGTTACTGAGTGACAAATCTGATTTTGAACAGCTAAACCCAATAGCCAGTTACACCCTCTCCAAACTCCTGTGAGACAAATATCAACATGATATGTAATGGGACAATTCCCTGGCCACATGGAAAACTAATTTGTGAACAGATTTCAATGCTAATTTCAATGTGGTGGATAGCTGCAATAAAAACAAAACAAAAACCACAACCAAAAGTTCCACTTCTCCAATATAGCTGAAATGAAAAATTCATATGATGGAAACCACATTTTTTCTAGCTCTTATCTAAGCTATAAACCAGGAGATAAAATGATACAAGTAGAGCCAACAGACTAACAACAAATGCTTAAAGAAAATACTTGAAAACCTAACTAGAGCATTCAGAATTTTAAAAACAGAACTTGCTTTGAAAAATGCTACTCGTGAGTCAAATTATAAAGTAGGCTGCATTTGCAAGTGTCCTGAGCACTGAATACAGAATATTTAATTTGGGCTTTAATGCCACAGTGAATCATCTGCTACCTTGTAGAATGCATCAAGAAAAGCAAATAACCAGCAGCAGAACCACCAAACAACCTCCCTCCCCAACAAAGAAAAAAAAATTAGGACAAAAAGGACACAAATACAACTGATTTGATAACACTTACTGTGTTTCTGTGTCCCTCTTGCTTTGCTATTTAACAGCTTCCCTTCTTGTTATGCACCTGAGATTAAGAGGTATAAAATACTACTTCAAAACCTGCTGTTTCATTACTATTTTTTTACTTCTTTGCAAATTAAGTGTCCTACTTGGGGTGAGGGAAGTATAGTTTGGGCATAAAGTATTCCAAACTCCAATTCATATCTGAATATTTTACATAGAGTAGAGGGAACAACCTGTTGCCTGATGCTGCAGAACCATCTAATCTAACAGCGCTATCTTGATCGGTTCCACTCTGGCTTCAATTAAATACATAGCAGAGTTATGTAAAGGAAGAGGAGGATAAACTGCATCCTCAGTACTGAAACTAGATTCATGTTAAATCAGGTCAAAATGTACACTCACAGCTTTTAGTGCAATGTACATATTGCAAATTATTTGAAACACACGTAGTTCAGACTTTGGAAGAAAAATGCCTCAGCTAATTTATGCTAAATTTTTAACAATTACAATTATTATGTGTGTATATATAAAAAGGAAATCCATCAAGGAAATGTCTTATGAAAGAACATTTCAGATATGCTTGATTTGGAGACAGCAATCTGAACAGATCAAAAACTGACTTGCTCCTTCTATGTTATGACAAAACCAAAATAACGGAAGAAAACCTCACAGAGCATTATTCTTCATGAAACAGCAATCATTAGCCACACCACAAGAAAAACTATAGCCAAAAAAATGTTTAATTACAACACAATGCTTACTCCAAAGAAAGTGATTAGACCAATTTGCTGCTGCGTTATGAGTATAAATTACAACTTGCAAATACAGCAGGAGAGCTAAAAAGTTCAGTATCATCTCACAACAAGAAGACAAAACTTTCAGGTGCTGAGGGTCAATATATTAGTGTGCAGAAGACATGGTACTCAAGTCAAGTACCTCAGAATTTGCTTCAAGGAGCTCAGGAGGGCAAGACTTTCAAAAAGCAGCTTTATCATCCTCTGCAAAACACACTAAGAGCTCCTCTTCTAGTACAAGGCATTATGAACACATGCAAAATATCTGTAGCTCTATATCACTCAAATAAGGGAGAGACTTGCATACATCAACCAAAGACAGGAATTTATTCCCACCACTGCTCACGTGGAAAGGTAAAAACAAGATTGGAGACTAGGAAGAAAAACAAGCTCCACAGGAGACAAACGTGGTACAGTGTTGTATTAAGGACTTCAGTACAACCATTCAAGAATAAGGGAGGCCATCAGCATGTCACAGAATTCCAGGGACTGCTAACTACCATTCCTGAATTATTTCCATAAAGCTTTCTTACTTTTTTCTTCACCACCTGCAATAGGTATCTTCTCATATTATTCATTTTTCTAACAAAACAGTTGGCTGATGCGGAAAGAGATTTTGCTCACAGGAGTCACTTTGTCTCAATTTGTAACATTTCACAAATCTAAGATCATCACAGCCAATTCAAACATAAACTCCCACTGTTCTTTCAGTGTTAGAACACTATTTACCATTAAGTAATGAATAGATAGGGCTCCTAGATGAGGTTTCCTCAAGCCTGCTGTGATGCCTAGCCTTTAATGTTACTTCAAAACACTGTTGAAGTAAGAATGGTTTGGTTTTCAATAAGGTATCACCAGAGACTCTTAAAATAAAATAAACTGCTATTACATATGAGGGAAGGTTCTTGTCTGAATTAATTATTGATGAAAAGATTAAATCACATGACAAACACCCAACTCCAAGCACAGGATCATACATCTTGTTCTCATAGTGAAAAGAAGTTACCAATATATTTTCCCCAATTCCCAAAAAAGCCATACCCACACCAACACTCTTCAATAATTCCATGAACAAATCAAAGTGTGGGTAAACCAATACAGTAATGTTTGCTGGTAACAAAAACTTTTTTAAAATAATCATAACTAAAAGTTAGTGCAGAGTTGCAAAGCAAGTTCTCCATGGAATTGGTAATAAAAGAGCAGATAAAATTTGGTGTAAATAAATACAAAATGAACACGCTCAAAATAACTTAATGTCATAACAGCATAAGAGAAAATAATACTTTTCTACACAGTTTTTAAAACAGTGTCACTTCACAGCTCAGTGGCAATCAAAACTGCATGACTTAGCAACAAGTAAGAAAGGAACAGAGAATGAATCTATCATCATGTGAGGCAGAAATTTATGGTAAACCCTCCTCTTGATTAGTGCATGCAGCCAAAATCACCCCAACTCTGAAATTTTCCGTGAGAAGCAGAAAGGTTCAGGGAACGGCACCAAGAACTGAGCCCGGGTGAGGAGCAGTCACTATACAAGCAGATACCAACAGATTACAGGACTTCAGCTTGGCTCAACAGAGAAGTGGCATGTAAATAAATGTGTTTGCTGAGAAAAGAATAAAAACTACAAAGTACATCAGTAACTACTTGGAACACAGGAACATTGTGGAAATCAGTTACATCACTGGGCAGCACACATAAGACAAAAAAAAATCCCTAAGTTTTAGCACAAAATCCTTGCAACTGTTGCCAAAACTGTAACCAAAGGCCGAAAACTTCACAAGCAGCAGAGAGTAAGCCCAACAGCTATAAGAACCATGTCCAAAAGGTTGGCTCTGACCAGGAAATCTAAGCCAAGAGCTGGGGTTTTGCTAGGAGAGTACACACTAAAGGTGGCAAAATATTTGCCCTACACTTATACTCTTTCCTTATGCATCATTGCAACCCACAGTCAGACCATTTATACTGAACTGGATAGAACTTCAGCAGGATTTGGGAAAGAAAAATATCCTTTAGCCAGTATTCCATTATCTTTTTCATTAGCCTTCAACAGGTATGCACTAAACTATCACCAAATTCCAATTCTATTCACTGCTTATCTTCCCATGTCTTCAGAAATTCCAGGCAACAGTGAGCCAATACTTAAAAATTCTTAATAATTTTGACACTATATTGTGACCTTTAACAGAAAACTCCAGTAGTAGGCTGTACATGGATTTAAAAAAAAATTGAGAATCACACACAATATAAAAAGAATAAGTGGTACCTCTTGAGATTTCAACTTTTCTATGTCTGTGGAGAGGTCTGAGCTTTTTCCATGGAGACTGCCATTTTCCTGTAAACAGACAAACAAGTAGTAAGAACAATCAGGACAAGAATAACACTCTATATTGAAATAATGGAGAAAAGCACTGGATTAGAAAGATGAACATGTAAGACAATTACATCTTACTTAAACTCTGTGTTAATCAACACAAGGAACAACCTAGAAATGGAAAAGGCTGTGTATGATTTGCTCTGCCTTCCGAGAAACCAATCTGTACTCTCACAATACAGACCCACACACTCATTTTAGCTCTTTCTCCGAGACATCTGGTCTAGCAGTACATGTAGGAGTAGACAGAAGTTATCGTTATTCAAAATTTTGAATCAGTAATTTGCCTCATTAGTTGAAAGAAAACCAAAAACTAAAGACCATACATCATAGCCAGAATTTATGCATGTAAGCTTCATTTCAACTGGTAAATGAAGTCCAGAGCTTTTTCAGTGAATTCAGAAGAGAAAAGTGTTCTACTTTTTCTACAGAAGATACCAGGCACAGGACAAATTAATTTGTGGCTCTTAATCTTTACCAATTCTATATACAGAGAATATATTTTTCTAGTGTTCACTTTTCTGGGGAGAACACAGGAATTAAATTTTCCTGTGAAAAGGAATTGAGTTTTCTTTAAAAGAAAACTCTTGTCACCTAAATGACATTCCAGATTACCATTCTTCATTGCCTCGATTTAAAAAAAAAAAAAGCTATCACACAAGGCTCACTGACTTTACCCTATTCAAATATTAGCTGGCTGATCCTCTACCATACAAAAAATTGTGATTAATACAGCCACAGAGCCAATGAATCCCAAGCTCAACTTCCAGTTAGGTCTGCTTAACTTATAATTGATTAAAATTGATCAGCAACATAAAAAATAAGAGTTAAAACACCAAACACATGATAAAAATATGAGTTACATAAAGCTGCATAGTAAGAATCCATTTCCAGTGTGGAGGAGGCATTTGAAGGTTCAGCTCCATGCCTCAAGTTATGCCGGAAGTTGTAATAGAATGCCTAATTTCCATCTTGCACAGAAATATTTCTTCAATACAAAAAGTACTTCTACATTCATTATAATTCATTTACTAATGACCAATGGAAGAAATCAAGACTTCATGAGAAACCTTCCTACTGCTGTCCTCCAGAGTAAGGCAGAGGGCATAATGACACCCAGTGAGCTGAACAAGGTCGTGCAGCCTCCCCACTTCATTCCATAGCACAGGAAAGCTGCAAAGGTGCAAGCGCTAACACAGCTCTGACTCAAAGGCACTGAAATCAGAACATCAGGTAGGCTGTGTGTATCTAATTTAGGTACTTAGCTCATTGTCCTTTTGGGGAGTAAATATTTATAAAAAGAAAATGGAGCAGATGAAAGGGAATGTGAGTAACTAGAGGGAAGCTTGCTTTGACCACTGAGTTGAGCTTGGGTCGTGTTATTTTAGGATATCTGATACTATCAAGAAACTTCAGCTCACTAAGTGGGATGGATGAAGCTGGAACAAGAACAGGAGGAAGGTATTTAAAAAGAAAAGCCTCTCGTCAACATCATGACACAGCACATACTATAGCTGGTTAATGTTAACAAGGAGGCAAGCGTCCCCTACACTTTGCCAATAAATCTGCTCCTACGTAACACGACTCCATTAACATACTTTCATTTTCTGACTACATGGTAAATAAAATACGTGGTCATCATAACATATGGTTTAATTTCATAAATTCTTAGCCTACATGTTCTTAGTCTCAGAAATCTGAATTGCTGCTGTAGCTCCTCAAGGTCATTAAAGTCTCTAAAAGATGCTAATCTGTATATTTAAAGGAGTTTCCCTCCAAAAACTTTGTCAAATCATCTGCTGATTTATGCTGTACATTCCCATAAACTTTCATTATGAATTACTAGGTGGGTATCTTACCCTTGAAGATTCATATGAAGGACTTGGCTGACCGCTTGTTCCCCAGGATGTGGCACCTGTTCGCTCATCCATACCTAGCAATAAAAAGATAAATACAAACCTGTAAGAAATGATAGCAGAAACAATGTTCTATGATGCAAACTGAAAAAAATATTCAACTGCTTCCATACACTATAGGTAAATTCATCTGCTTTCAAATACTTAAAGCAGTGTTTGTAAAAGCAAAACTTCAGATGAACAACTTCCTTATTAATTAAGCTGGCTACAGAGGAACCTGTTCATTTGGACACCTGCAGCTGCTGAAAACAGGTGCATAAAAAGCCAAGAAATTTGCCAATCTGCTGTCTGCCCAACCCAATCCATAAGAAATCAGCATGAGTAACAAAACAAGCACAACGATGTGAACATCATGGCTCTTTGAGCAGCCCAATTTATCTGCATCTCAAGCAAGCACTGAAATATTGCAGCACATACTGTGAAACACGTACTTGTTATCTACTCTTTGCTCTTGTGTCTTGCTTAAGTATTGTAAAATGTGCAAAGTTATTTCCCCTACTTGGCCTTGATGTGACACACAAGATATTTTAGCATAATGGGGAAAAAAGGCAAGACAGACTGGTTATATTTCAATGGCTTAAAAAACCCACAGAGAATCATGGTCCCTGCCCTACTAAAACAGTAATATTTTCTACACTCTGTAACGGTTCTTTTAGAATCAGTTCCCTTTATGCAAATCCAGGTTACAGCTCAAGAGAAAGGGGAAGGAAAAGATAGGGAGATCTTGAAATACTGTACCAGAATATATATCCCTTGTATTATCCAATTTCTATCCAAATTTAATTGGTCAAACCACCTTTAAACCTCATTCCCAAACAGCTAATTGCAAAAGCACCTGAATTCCTATAGCAAATTCTTTCTTACAGGATAAGGCTGCTACTATTCCAACAATTAGGTTCCTGATTATCTGCTTCATGAGACTTTTTTTTGTCACATGTGGAACACTTCCATCCCAAACTGCAGGCTTCAAAGCACTCTGGCCTACAAAATGCAACTCATTACTTCCCTGTCACACGAACTTTTCTCATAAAGAGCTTTTGATATAAAGCATAAATTCTTTATGTAATACATACTATAAACTATTTATGAAGTTTTATAATGTCATAATTTCTAAATAAGAACTAAGTATCTCAATTTATAAATAAGAGTAGAGTGCAAGCTATTCCATACAATAATCTCTAAACCCTAACTTTATATTGCAACTATAAAATTTTCATGCATATTTCTCAGACTGGCCATACTGCAAAATCAAATGTAAGCTAATACTGTAAATAACTACCTATATGGGCTATTGCTATTCTAATCATTATTTCCTTAAGAAATGTGCTTTATGAAGCTATAAAATAATGTTTTGACAGAGACAGCCTGCAAAAACGAACGCTCAACTGAAAGTACAGTAAATCACTCAAATAAAAACTACAGACACTTTTTGTGTACTGCAGGAAAGATCCTCAAGGTTGAAGAACGCTCTTTGAAAATGGAAAACCACCACTATATTGAGCCAGCAGTTTGGGGAAGTTTACTGCATTTTGCAGCTGACAGTATTGTTGTTGTTTCATTGTAACTGGTCCAGGAGCTGAGTAAAGAGTCGTGGCTGGCACTGACAAAGGCAAAAGTAATCTTTTGGCACAATTGACTCTTTCTGCCAGAAACAACAGTGCGAGTAATCCAGTCATTATCATAACAAGTCTCCCATTGCCTTAGTTTCAAAAGAGACATATGTGGGGGGAGAAAAGCAAAATATCCTACTGCAAGACAACGTCCTTGGGAAAGTTTAAGATAGAGGAGGTTGTATCAACCCATTTCAGGAAATATGTCACTAGATAATGGTTATGCATAGAGCGTTCAGATTCATGACCCCTAATCAGTAAAACATGCTACTCATTTAAAAACTTGAGTCAGTGGGACATAAGGACTTATGTTATGGTTCTGCTTAATCAGCACATGTACAGCTAAAAATTCTAGTATTTTAATTCTACCATTTGAATTATGCAAATAAATTGTTTAAAGAAACTGCTCTAAACCAAAATGCAACTGTTTCAGATAGGGAAGAAAACTAATTTCTGACTAGTTCCCAGAATGCTTTTTTTCTAAAAAAGCCCAGTACAGTTAGCTAGAATAGTAAACTTCCTTTTTCCTGCCAGGTGTCTTTTTCCTCCTTTTCAAGCAGCAATTTTTATTCTTACAAGACCCAAACAGGCTTACATGTAGACCTATCTCTTACACAAAATTTTCACACAAGGAAGATGTTTTCACATTTTTGATGCTCCAGGAAGGTTAGAAGAAAAAAGAAATCATATAGTGCACATAGAACATCGGTACTCTAACTTACTGCTGCTTGACGTCTGGATTTGATTTGCAATGATACTCTGCTGCCCTTGGGCTCCATCAGCATAAGACACCAAACAAGTGCTGCCCCAGGAAGCCAGCAATACTCAGCGAGGAAATCACATGTGTATCTACCATGGTGCTCAAGGAATCTGTTCTGCTTGGTACACCAATGTGTTTTCCATGGATGACAGATGAAAACAACCCAAGTGTTGGATGAGACAAAGACCCCAAACATTTCTAGCAGGACGGGCACAAACAAACAATGCATACTCTAACACAGCCAAAAGTAACTCTACATGAGCCAGGACCATCAGATTCACTTTTAAATATAAAACCCCTTGGTAAGAAAAGACATGGGAGTCACCTGTGGTAATAAATTCAATAAAGTCTCAAAGCAAAAGTGTAATGAAAAGAGTTCTAGTGTTTTCCTGGAAAACGCAAAAGAAAACAGAGGAACTAGGGGGATCATCACCTTCGTATAATCCCTCCTACAAGGAAATGCAGAGACAAATGCCAGTATCCATTAATTCATCATGGATGTTAAAGGGCACAGGAAAGCTGTGACAGTTAGCAGAGCACTGAAAAACATGCAGGGCAAGGCTGCAGTATCTCAGCCTCTGTAGGTAAAGCAAAAAAGGAGAGAATCCAACTGTGTTGTTATAAAGGTCCAGTAACGCAGACACATGCACTCAGGCAGACAGGAGTATAACAAGGTTCTACGCCCACTTCCTTTTTTCTAGTCAGCATTGAGGATGGAAAGTAATTGAAATGACTCATGATTTCATAGTTCTCAATCAAAAATGACCCCTTCTACAGCACATACGCTGCAGTTTGATTCCAGAGTAATTCTGTAAGTAATTCTGTGACGTTGGTTGGGGCGGGTTCAGCGGGCGCTGGCTGCCTCACAGGGCACAGCACCCGCTGCTGCTGTCCCAGCGAGGCCACTCCTGACCTTGGCCAGGGGCACAGGGAGCAGAGCCCAAAGGCGGCGGCGGGGCCCAAAGGCGGCAAGCGGGGCCCAGAGGCGGCAAGCGGGGCCCAGCCGCAGGACAGCCTCCGCTCCTCACTCACCTCGGGGACGCGTGGCTGGGTCATCAGGATGTTTTGGGGCTTTATGCTTTGGATTCTAAACAGGCTTTGCTTAACTTTATCACTTTTATGATGCTGCTGTGAGCATTTCAAGCTATTCTAGAAGAAAACCTGAAGAAACCTGTTGCCTCATTATTTCAACATATGTGTTCATTCTGAAGAAACAGATCCAAACATTCACCTAATAAAAAAAATTGGATCTTACAATCAAACTGAAATGAAGGTTGTTCTTGCTGGCATAAGACAAAGAAGACTATATTTAAAACTTATTTCAAGAGACACAGGCTCTAATGTTCGTGTAAACACGATAATATACTTTATAGGGTTACCATCTGCTATGATGTTGATCAAATAAATGATTTGACAAAAAAAAATCACATTGTAGATTGTTATACTAGGTACTCAAGGTATGAGTTTCTATCTTTTATAGCTTCTTTATCCAATTTTGTTTCAGAGTAATGATATTCCTTCAGATAAGAGTCAACATCTGAAATCAATTACAAAAAAACTACAGCACAAACCATAACAGCACTGATTGTGTTTTGCATGTCAGACACACAAACAAATCAATCTACCATTAGGCCATATATTGCAAAAGTCTATTGCGAAGTATGATTCCAATTATTACTCAAAATTATATTTTAGGTCTAGACTTTCTAGTAAGGGGATGAAAACAGTAATAATATTTGATGGAGAAATATTAAAATATTTTAACTCTCGGTAGGCTAAGACTAGTTCTCAGTCTCTTCTGCTTGTTTTCAATTAAAACTATTTCTCTTTTTATACCAGATGTAGTATTTTCAATAACAGAATAAAACCATTTATAGTCTAACAAAGAACTCTAAATTCCCAAGTCAGATAAATAAATAAAGACAAGATAAAGTTCCCCACATTTATTAGTCAGGGAGTAGAAGAAAACACAGATGACAAGAGGACCAGGATTGCACTCAAAACCAAAGGCAGCTTTGACAATAGAGACAATGTGGTAGCTTAAAATATCCAAAGCTGAGAGCATTAATCAAATTTAGAAGAGAAATTAAAGGTAGGCAACCTATCAATAGTCTAACCACTTAAGTGCCATTGGGATAAATTCAGATGCAACATTATAATTAGGTAAAAGACAAACTATTTTCATTTCAAACTACATAAATAGAGAACTTTCTCTCCATCCAGCTTCCACAATAAAGGAAAAGCAGGGGGAAGTGCAAGCATGGAGGGAAACAAAAATTCAAATCTCAACGCATACTGTCTCCTGGAGAATGTACTCACTGTCTTCCAGCACGTGGATACCAAGTTCCCCCATCCCTCCAGATCCAAAAGCAGAGTTCCTCCCCAATAACAGAACTGGTTATTAGAGGCACCAGCGGGACTAGCAGAGCTACCTTTGCTCCAGAGAAAATGAATGGAAGAGCTATGGATATGTCACAGAAACACCACCTGGAGTCTGTCATCTGGTGCCAACTCTGGACTTTACAATCACTTCAGGAAATTTCTCAGGATGACTTGATGAAATTGCACAATGCTGCTCACTCTCCTCCCTGTATTGAGCCGTGGTGTCACCCTTAACCCGTTGCACAGTGTAAAAGTCAGAGTTCTCCTGGGCTTACCCGTTAGTTTTCAGAATTTGCCCCACCTGCCCAGCCAGGTTCATAACCATGAGAGTTGAGATTATTAACTACCAGCCTCCAATGGCAGGGATTTAGAAGTGCAAGGAAGCCCTGCAGGGACTGAAGGCCCCTGAGGGGACACTGGTTACCTCAACTGGTACCCATAAAACACTGGCTTCCATTTGAATATTAATCTTTGCAAAGATCAGTTTGTAATATCTGTTTGAAATATAAACAGTGATTACTAATAGTAGTAAATAAATTAATTTTCATTTTTGAAACATTGTTTATCCTAGAGATTCCCAGTGCATGATTATCTGATAGAGCAAAGAATAAATATCCACTATGCCAATCACTGTGGAAATTATTTGAATAATACTCAGATGACATACTATACAAAGTTAATTTCCATCTATGGAACAGGTAATCACAATCAAAACTTCAGAAGAACAAAATTATTCAAATTGGAGGAATGTACAGCAAGTACACAATTTACCTGGGCAATAACCAAAACTTAGACCAATACTGGCATTGGCCGGTATTAAAAATTAGTTGTAACTTAATATATCAGCAAATTGAACTCTCCCTGTATGTAAAGGTGTTTAAAACCTATACTTTCATAAAGAAAATTCTTTGCAAGAACAGTATTTTCTCTGGACAGAATAAAACTTCAGAGTGTATGCTCGAAGAACTTTTT
Source organism: Donacobius atricapilla (assembly GCA_013397315.1). Taxonomy (NCBI): domain Eukaryota; kingdom Metazoa; phylum Chordata; class Aves; order Passeriformes; family Mimidae; genus Donacobius; species Donacobius atricapilla. The sequence continues at coordinate 3,298,567 of WBMY01005916.1, forward strand.
CTAAAGCAACAAAAGACATAAATTCAGAAGAAAATGGTAAAAAACCATACTGATTCAGGAAAACAGAAGAAAAGCTTGAATTTGTTTTAAAAGTGCCTATTAGCATCAGAAGTCAGTACTGGTAATACAGTTTCTGTGTAACTATCAAGTATGTTTTAGATTTGTTTCAACTCATTACCTAAACACAATTTGCTAAAACAAAAAAAAAGACAATTACTACTTTAAACTTGATTTCACAAATAATCCTATTCATTTCTTGCAATAAGACCTGTATGTTCCCTAAGAACAACACTGGTTTATTAATTCCTGTAAGAGCAGTGCCCTTATAGAAATGTCAGAAATTACCTGCTTCTCTTTCCTCGTATTCTCTGCTTCCTAGGCTCTAAATCCTGTCACCGAGCACACCAAGTGACTTGGCATGACCTGGACACTTTAAATACAATACAACCCACTCAAAATGAAATTGGAACTGGCATTTCCCACACAAACTGCACTGAACTAGAAAACTGCACATTGCTACACATATCTTTCCAGAAAAAGTACATCAGGTACTGTTCAGAGAGGAGAGCATATTTATAATACTGTATGGAACATGTATTTGTTAGTTGTGTATAGTTATTCAGACAGTTCAAGCATAAGTTAATCACAAAAAATTAAAAACACTAGCATTTAAACTATTCAAAAAAGGAATTTTCTTATAAATCCACTGAGTGCTTAGAGCAGTACACAGTAAAGCTATTCTTCACACACATACTCTCCAAATTCCCTATATTAATACAAGTTTCAATATTATTCTTTGGCCCAATTTAAGGTTAAAATTTTAAAAAATTAAAATGCTAATATTCATAAATTATCCTGTATACAAATAATATTTACATGTGTGCCCACAGAGAATATTTTGAAGCCTCCCTGGTTACAAAAGTGAATAAAGTACAGCAGCTTACAGCCCAGGCCTTAGGAGGGGTACAACCCAGAGCTTTTATTCACACGCAAACACACACAGTTAAACTGCTGGTAAATTGCATCATGCTGCTTATTCCCCCCTCGGTGCTGAGCCATGAAGTATCAGGCTGAACAGCTCTAGCATGCAAGTCTCAGCCCTACAGTACCAGCTATCATAATAATCCTTTCTACTGGCAAATTTTCCTGTGGTTACTTCAGTTATGACTCAACTGCTTTATATAACCACACACTTAAAAAAAATATATATACATATATATTTATATATGCACACCAAATCAAGGCCAGTGTCACAAGACTGCACAACACCAGGCCGAAAATATTCTAATACAGCCTGACAGACAACAGCTACTGTTACCAACTGTATCACAGCACAATTGTACAGAAACCTGCCAATTCAGGCACCAGAACACAATTAATCAGACTTACACTGTGTGTAACTGAGGTGCTAAGCAAAGAAAGAGGTGCTAAGCAAAGCAAACTCCCATAAGCAAAGAAAACATGGCAAGTGTGACAGCTCTCCTAAGAACATGTCGAAAAATGTTAAGAAAAAGTATTTTTAATCATTTACTGTATCACAAGGTGTCCAGCAAGTTTCAACCCTCCTGAAAACAAGTTCCAAGATCAACCTGAGGTCAGTATCCTTTTACAGTGTTGATGATTGCTGTGCATCTTTATACACATACAATTAAGATAAACCAATTGCAACAAATTAAAATTACTTCATTGATATTTAGAAGAAAATTAATACCTTAACAGTAAAATCTTTCAAGGGAAAAGCGACCCTCTGACATATCAAGCAGAATGGGGGGAAAAAAAAACAAACCAAAGGTTTTTGAGAAACCGCATATATTTTGACTTTCCAAGTTCATAAAGGTGAACCAGCGGAGAAATCAGGCATCAGACAAAAAAACTTGGAATTTAGTGAGGCAGAATTTTGAGCCTTAAGTATAAGGGCAAACATGGTATACACTATAGCCAAGAAAATGCCAGTGTAACTCCACATTTACAATAATGTGACTGGAAACAAAGACACTTACAGACACACTGTCAAGATCACAGAAGCCTGAATCTGAACTTGAGAACATCTAGATCAAGCCATTTCATAAAGGCGTGTGGAAGAAAACCTGCACTTTGCCAAGGTACACAGTATCTCTGCATCTGACTTTTGGCAACCCTACAATACTGAAATCAAAAGTCTATTACCAGCAGCATGGCACCTCAGCCTCTCACATTAAAGCAACAATACACTAACATCTTACATTTTTCATAAAACAAAGCATGTAGAATACAAAGAAATCTGAAAGGTTTTTAAGTTTGCCTCTAGACAAGCACATCCTAAATGAGATTATGATTTCTTACACCTCCTTGTCCTAAAGAGCACATCTAAGTCAGCTGCAGGAATTAACTCTCATTACTAAGCAAAACAGAAATTACACATCAGGGTTGTGTGAACTTAAGTTTGTCATGAGAGAATTCTGGTTCTTTCAATACAGCTGAGGGAAAGTCTATTGTATGAAAATTTCAGCATTAAACACCCCCTTCTAACTCTGAAAACAAAGTTTATCTGCTCAGTATTTAAAAGGGGAAGAATGCTTAATGGATAAATGCAAGCTCTGCACATCAGCCCACCTAAGTCAGAGCTGTGGTAGGATGGCTCTAAGATAGATGTGGAAAAAACAATAGAATAAATATAGCCAATGTTGACCTATTACAACCTGGCTTACTTATTTCTCGCCTCTTTTGCCAAAAAATCAAGAAGAAATCCTCCATACTTCTTCATCTGCAATCAAGAAAGAAGCTTTTGCAAGGTTTGGGCTCCACTATTTGCCCTGCAGCACAATGAAGTGCCTTCCAGTTTGTCCAGGGGAAAGGTAGCACCTTCTTCCTTCAGTAAAAGAGCTGTCTAGGGCAAAATGTGTTTTCTTCTATTATTTTAGGCATGGAGGAAAAAAAAAGGTTAAACTATTAAAAAATTTCTAGAAGCATCTCTACTTGCATTTATATGACTGACAATTTGAGCTGATGGAAGTTAGCAGCAGCCTGCAATGTCAAGAACTACTTTTTCCAGTATGCATTTCGTACCAACAAGTGCTTCCCCCTCCCTAAGCAAGTTGGAATGTAGTATGGCTCTTGCCAGATGTTCTCCTTCTGCAGAGATCCAAAACCAACAGTTCTCAATAATTCCATTACTTCCAAAAGTCAAAGCCAGAATCCAGTCTGAACAAACAGAGATCTGGCACAGCCTGTGCTGCTAGCAGCACCCTGAGACACCTTAAAAAAAGTAAAAAAAAAAAAAACCAATGAAACACCCCAAGAAATCTTTATTTTTTCAACACTGAGACATTTCTTCCAACAACTTATTAGACAGAGATTTTGCTGGTATTGTTAAATCTCATTCTCCAATTAAGAAAAAATTATGTTCTCTGACAAAGGAGAGAAATCTGTCTTTAAATGTGCCAGGTATCGTTACATCTGCTCAAATATTTGCTGAATCAAGCTCCTTGCTGCCTGGGCTGTTAGCTGCCTCCTGAGGCAGGCAGGCAGGCTTTGTGTTGACAGCTCCTTTAGTGTGAGTGGCAGTAAATGATGGTGTGCCCACAATGCTGGAAAGCTGATATGATACAGTTCAGTCTCCTACATCAACAACCGAGGTGGAAGGACGACTGGGGCCTGATGTTAATGGGCCTTGCACTAATTCACAGCAGCACTGCAGCAACTGAGATGTCTGAGGGAGCCTGGTTCATCTTCCCTCCCCAAAAACATTCGTTTTTCTTCTTTCCACTCTTTCCCTTCGTTTAAAAGAAAGGCTGTTCTTCCCCTTGAACTAAGATGTGCCACCACAGCACATGGCAGAACTAAGCTCTATGACACCCACATTCACTGATTTCTCCTCCATAACCAAAAGGGATCAGCTGAGCTACTGATTTCTGCTGCCCTTCAGGACAAACCACATTTTAACATTCTTCTTGTAGTATATCCATGTTGTTAGAGCTTTAAGTCTGGAAAGACTACCTTAAAACAACAAAATTACACCGTTAGAAGATCAGCAGCACAGAAGTAACAACTTCTAGAGTAGCAAGACTCCGTGTTCAGCACTGTGGTCTTTAAATGCTAAAGAGTAACTAAAATAGTTTAAATTCGCTAGTTTAGCAGGCCCATGCAACTATTATGAAAATAATTTAAAGTAGTATCCCACTAACTAAAAAAAAAACCCACTTACTTTTCTATTCTAGAAAATAATTACTAAATCTGAGAGAGTCTGGCTGTGGTGGAAGTGAATCCAGAAATATCTCCATTTGCCAGGGAAAATGTTGAGATTTCTCCAACTTTGCTTCTTAACCAAAGGCATTTTTTTATATGGAGACTTTACTGATCTTCCTTTTATTTCTTCTGCTAACCTTTCATTTAATACTCCATTGTCTGGTTCAATTGAGTAACATTTCTCCTTGGCTTCAATCCTAAATATCACACTTTTTATAGAAATCTGAGTTTTCAACGATTTTCTTGTAACAAGTGTTACATGAGTTAAAACACTCCTAATAAAATGTACTTAGAAACCATACAGGCCTCAAAAGCAAAACTTTGACAAAAAGTCAGAATTGGAATTTATGGTCAAGTAACCCCATTTTAAATTGCTTTCATACTCCAAAAACTGGCACAGACATACCTGTTCCTGATAAAGTGCACTTATGCCTTTGTGGCTTTTTTTTTTTTTTTTTAATGAGGACAAGTTGCACTTTGAATACAAAATAAATTTGCTGTTGCTGTTTCTCCAAGTATGCTGTTACAGCAGTTCTGTAGGTTATAGCTAGAAAATGCTGAAAGCCAATAGAATATGGTAGACAGTCTCTCTCAGGATAAAAGCACCCTTACCTAGTAATTATCCTTCTTACAATAATAATATGGTATTAAAGACTTTAAAACATTTACTTAAGTAGTCAGAAAGCAAGGAGCAATCAATAACTAATTATTTTTCTTTAATTCCTCCTCCCAGGATGTTTTAGAAGTCTCTCCTTTTACAAAAGCACTAAATAGTCTCCTAATGTCATTCCTGTTAAAATTACACCTTAGTTTTAGGAACTAATTTCTAGGGCTATTTAACCACAACACTGGAATGAATGATTTTGCATTAAAAATAGGACAAATGCTCTAGCTTGAATATTACAGGTGAGCAAGAATAAGGAGCAGAAGGATTCTAAAACCCTTCCAGTGCCCAGCACTGCTGGTCCCCAGCAGCCCTGCCAGCACAGTGTCCAACAGACCCGTCCCCATTAGCCAACCTGCAAGTACAGCCCCACCAAACCTCTGCAAAGTGAGCCCTCACACGGGCAAGCAGCACTTCCCAGCTGCAGCAAGGGATGCTGATGCGGGAAGCACTGCCAAACCCCACTCAGGAGTCAAGGTTTGTGTGTGCAAACACAGCCTGTCTCCCCAACAGCCAAGGGCTGTCTGCCCCAAAGGAGGCCGCGCTGCTGCCCCAGAGGAGGCCGCGCTGCTGCCCCGAAGGAGGCCGCGCTGCTGACCCAGAGGAGGCCGCGCTGCTGCCCCAGAGGAGGCCGCGCTGCTGCCCCAGAGGAGGCCGCGCTGCTGCCCCAGAGGAGGCCGCGCTGCTGCCCCAGAGGAGGCCGCGCTGCTGCCCCGAAGGAGGCCGCGCTGCTGCCCCGCACGCTTCGCTGCCCCGCTGCCCACAGCCGGGCTCCGACCTTCTGCCCTCACACTAGCACCAGGGCTTTGGAGGGACCTGCGGTAAAGCCTTTCAGGAAGAAACTAGCAGAAAACAGACCCATAAAAATAACAGAGCCTCACTGGTTTCTGGCCAGACTTGCTCACACAAGTATTTCACTGCTGGGCCGGAACAGCCCCAGCGTTGGCAGAACGGAAAGGGAGAGCACGAGAATCAGACAAGGCCAAAGTCAGGGTTGTGTGACAGCCCAGGGAAGCCAGCCCATCACCTCTGGAGCATTTACTACCTCTGAGACTGGCTGTATTTAAAAGGAAAAAAAAAACAAAACAAAACAAAACAATAAAACAGTGATTTTTTTCAGGGGAAAAAAATAATAAAAGAAAAAAACCCAGCCATCACTCTGTGGTGATGCATAAAATCCTGCAGTCTACTTTGGGACCACTGGCTTTACTGAACCATTGGTAGGTACTATGCCAGTATATGAGAAAAAAAACTGAATACATGCATGTTTCAATTACATTAAACACCAATAAGCTCATTTAAAAAAAATCTTTAAAATATTGAATCTGCTCCATGTTAGGGTAGAAACAGGTTACCAGGAATTTCAACACTTCCAGAAAACTCCCACACATATTTTATTGTTCACTTATTAGAATTTTAGCCAAAAGTTAGAAGAATAAATTATTTCAAAGTAAATGGCAACAAAACCAAAGCATTTTCCTTCCCCCTCTTTATTCTGTAACTAAAAAGAAAAAAAATTATTTAAAAATTTCAAAGTATATTTTGAAATTTAGCCAAAATAAGCCTTGGGTTCCATGTGCCAAATAAGTTGCTTCTACAAATTATGGTATCCCATTTCTTCTCTCACATTTTAGAATCTTAAGCAAAACAAGTCAATTAAACCCTAATGCCTCTTTGGGTGGCAACTTTGTCTTAGATCCTGTATTCAGCTCTCTATATAGATGCTTTTAGCTCCGACAACAGCTTTCAGATTTGGCTTCATTTTGTACTTTACTTGTTCATAGTGCAACGCTCCAATACAATGAAATTTGTATAAGTGCCCAGATTTGCTCAACTATTAAAAATAAAAATGTTACCATTTATAAGGGTTATCAAATAATTTTAACACAAGACAGACTCTTCCCATTCTGTTAAATGTATTAAAAAAACAAAAATGAGAACAGAGTTTCTACGTTTTTGAACCGTGACTTGGTATTTGGGAAAGAATTTCTTATATTCCAGTCATAAAAAATATTATTACTCTTCAGCATACTGTAATTCAAGTATTTTACAGATCACACTTTGCGAAAGGGTAATAAGGCATCAAATGTCTTCACATCCCAGTTTATAAGGGAAGGATTCCTGAAGAAGGTTCAGAAGAAACATATAAGCTCTCCCTCCCAGATGCACGAGAGCATTCTGAAGATCTGAAGATTCACACATGTAATAAGGCAACTCTGAATAAACATCACATACAGCTCTACAGCATATGTTCACGTGAACTAAAAATGTAACTTATTCCTTTGACAAGGCTGGCCCACATCCTTTTAAGAGAACTAAGAAATTCCTGTAAACTGAAGTGAACTCATACCTCAACACTCTTCACCTGAACTCAAACAAATGTGATATGCTCACATAACTGAAAGGCTAAACAAGGTGACATTCGTGTCCCTTTGTGCCCATTCCACAGGCACACATGGGATTTCCCTGGCAGCCAAACCAACACACGCTTGTGACTGAATTTCTACAAGTGATATGAAAGCCCAGAATCAAATAAACGTATTTTAAGGCACCTAGCAAGAATAAGGTGAAACAAATGTAGAAATTCAAGTACAAGAGCTCCAGTAGCAATTTTGTTCTACGCCACTTACTTAACATATAAAGCTTCTATTTAAAAGGTCACACAAAGGAAATAAATAGGTGCATCACTCAGGTGTAGATCTGCAATTTAGCCTTTAAAAAAACTCTGTGTATATTACCAACTACATCATCAAATTCACTTTCAGGAACAATTTTTTTGTTCAGATTTTATTTCTTAACTTTTTAAAGAAAAATCAAACAAAGAATACATCTGAAGCCACTTCCTTTACACTTTAAAATTGCTGTTGAATTTTTAAAAATCAGAGCAGAACTTGCCCTAAGATATATACTCTTAACTAATCCTTAAGAAACTAGAACCTTGTATACACTTAAGCCCCTAAGATCTCTTTAGTTTTTACTCTCCTGAAGGACTCAGAGCAATCATTATTTTAATGTTGAGTGTATTATGGGACAAACAAGAGAAAAAAACCTAAAAAAAATCCTATGAAATATTACACTAAAAAGAGGACAAATAACAGAGTAAAAAGAGCCTAGAAAAACAATCAATACCTGCTTTATTAAAAAAGGTTCAAAGTGAACAAGAACTTCACACATGGTGAAACCTCTTAAGACCTGTGAAGCATCTAAGTCATCTGAGGACTAATTAGGTTTTCAAGAAGTCTTAAAATCTAATACACCCTATTCCTGCAGAATTTCAATTGGATATAGATTCTTAACTCTTTCATTGTAAAATCCGAGTCTAACAGTTTATAAGAGAGCACAAAAATACAGACAAAGCTAAGCCACTTCATTGTATTTTCCATTAAGAATGAAATGAAGTACAGTTGAAATCAAAATTCCATACTTGCTGTACTTGATTTAATCCAGAATAATGCCATCTCTAATGCTACTTACAGAGAAGTAATAGAGGATTCTGCTGTGGTGCCCATATTGATCTAGTGCTGTACTGAACATTTTTCTATTGACAGTCAATTACATCTCCTCCACACGCACATCTCTAATTCTAACACAAAGTTCACAACTTTTTTTACATCACAAGGAATTTTCTGCTAAACAGAAAACATAGAAATTATAAAAGGGAACACCTGTATTTTAAAAAGATCTATCCGTCTTAATATTAGGCGTAAGAAAAATACTGACTAGAATTACAACAGTGTCATTATTATGTGTATGCCATCTTTCACACAAGAAAATCCACTCAAAGCCATTTTCAAAACAGATTCAAAATTAAGTCTGTAACTGCAGCAATCTTCAGGCTGTTAAGCTTCCAGACCACAGCCAATTCATAGCAGGGCTGATTAGCTCAATCACAGCACCTTGCTAACAGCAGTTGAGAGCCCCAAACTGAATCCAAATCACATCAAGCAACTAAAAACACAGGAAAAAGTATTTTATCCTCAAAGCATTGAGTATACTAACATAAAAAGAAGAGATAACCTACAGAAGTTCATGAGTTAATTAAAACCCTGTGATACAAGTTTCCACAAATAGCATATATTTCAACAGAGAAAAAAGTATAGAAAGTCCCCAAATCAACTTCATGAACACTCCTAAATGATGGAATACTGTCTGGAGTTAGTGATTGTGAATATGGTTACAGCACCAAACTGTTATTGGGGGTGGAAAAACGTGCTATTGAGGAGAGATAAGGGGAAATAAGAGCTAAGTGCTCTAGCAAGGTTTTTACCAGCTTTTCCTTTGTCCCTTGATGCTGTCAGCCGCAATGGAAAGGAAAAATATCTCTGTAGGATTTGTTTTCTTTTCAAAGAAACTGAAGTAATTGAAAGCCACCAACAGCTTGAAGAAGAATGAACCACCTGTAGAGGTCAGCATTCTAAAAGTGTATCAGTAAAAAAGTAACAAATTGTCAAATTCTCTATTTAGGAGAAACTTGATACTATGTGCGTTGAATAATGATCCAATGCATCTACACACTCGCATGTATCCACTGTCCTTTAGACAAACACCAAGGAAATAATTTTGCTCTGCTTATACAGCATGGAAGAAGATGAAAACAAAATTCCTTCACTGGTTCATCACAGGAGTAACACTTGAATAAAACCAGTTTCCTCAGGCAGAATGGAGCCATCACTGTGATTAAATATTTCATGAATTTAATATCAAGAATTTCTATAGAGAATTAAGTAGGGGAATTAATACATAGATGGCACAGGCAACTTTTAAATTTACATTAAAATATTTCCATAGTACATCAAATGGCAAAATTCTTTCCCAGAGTGAGGAGTTTTGCTCAGCTCATATCATAAAATGAATATGGTATAGTAAAGGGTCTTTCTGGAAGACTGAGAAATACATGCTCAAACAGTTCAAAAATTTAAAATACTGAACAACAACTCAATATATTTACTAGATCAGAATCCATTAAATATAAAAGAACACTGTTTTATTAATAGGCTATAAGGTGAAAAGAAACATAAGGATTCTGTTCATTGCATTTTTTTCTCTGAATGTGTGGCAACATACAAGGTTTAATCTAAATTTCTGGTTGATTTCAGCAGGAAAGCAGCAAAAAAAACACCAGCTACAGAAAATCTCTGATTTCTTTCTTTTGGTTACATGTAATTCTTCTGTATTGTCCCAGGCATTTCCAGTGAGGTTGCTCCTTGCGTGAAGAGAGAAGCAACTTGACTTTGAGTTATAAAATTGAAAAGGAAATGCTCACAAAAAAAGTAGCTAGTCTTTTTCACAGGAAAAAAATTAAAATGTACACATATATATATACACATGATGAGCCTCCAGCAGCAACATCAAGGCGATTCAAAGGTGTTTTCAAAAAACAGTCAGACATCAACACTATGAAGGAGATGAAGGTTCTCCTTCTTGAAATGGATCAAATATGAACAGAGAGGATTTAAACAAAATTGTGTTTCACTGCGGAGCACTAACTGAATGCTTTTTAAATACTTCAACCTCTTTCTCTTATGTTTGCTTACCATTTTATTTGGTCTTTAGGACATGCTACAGATGATTATTTATTTTCTGACTGCCAATTCTTCCCTTTGGGAAATAGTTTTTGTCCAAGGTTCTCCAAGTTTCCATCCTCCTCAATACTCTTCCAGTTGCAGTATTTGGCTCTGGCTGTGAACTGTACAAACAATCCCATCTCCAGACAATCACTGACAAGACAGAGTCTGGCAGCTGTGGTCAATGGCTGGACCTGACAAGGCCTCCTGGTTCAGAGCCTCCTTCTGACAAGTCATAGTCCTGGCTGTTCCCAACTTTTTGCATTAAAAACAAGGAATCCATCCACTAACCCAGAACACTAATGTTATCCAAGTATGCAGAGAAAGCAAGCACAAAGGTCTTTGAATAACACGACCTTTGAGAAATCCCAGCAGCAGAACTCCCTGCATCAAGGAGCTCGGCACTCTTCAGCCTATTTAAGCAGCCTGAGTGTGATGGAATTACTTGAGTGCATGACCAGAATATTAAATATCTCACACTGTCCAAATTCACTGCAAGCCTCTCAAATAACAGAGTAACTACTTCAGAGCAAAACTTTTTTGCTGACTACACACCATCAGTAGTACCAACAACAGCAGCATCCACACATTTACATTCCCAGTTACACACTGCTCTAAATTGTGTACCACAGCCTGGAGAAAACACTGCCAGAGTTGGCAAACATGATCTTCCCTTATCACTGCCAGAGCCACTGGGTGCAGTGACAGACACTGTCCCCTTACAACTTCACCTAATTTTAGGAAGCACTCAAGTACTCTGCCATTTCTGAAAGTCTTAAGTGGATTAACATTTATTTAAAAACTCACTTGAAATCCTGTCTTATAAAGGATGTCCTCTCTAAGTCTGCAAACAAAAAATACTTGCAGTCACTGTGCTAGAAACATTGCAAATCCCAAATAGAAGGTGCAACTTCCTTGTCACTAGATTTCCATTGCATCCCCACATCTGTAATACAGGGTAGCAAAAGCAGAAAAGAAAAAACAATTAAATAGTTCCACAGCCAAGTAAACAAATATGTACCTACACATATATATAAACATGTATATGTTTTGTATGTTTTATACAAACATGTATAAAAAATATATTTATAGACGTTTCCTTAAGGCATTCCAGATCGAGACTCCAGAATAAAAACAAAAAGCAATAAAATTAAAAAAAAAAAATCTTTGACATTTATACATCATCTTTAAAATGCAGAGGAAGGTATTTTTTTCTACTGCTATTACACAGCAAAAATTCACAAAAATATGAGCCAGGGAGTTTCAGCAAATTTTATATCCCTGGTTGCAGTTAACCATGGAGCCTCACCTTCAAAGTCACTTAGTTTAAAATCACCAATTCCTCTGAAAATACTGTGGATTCCAGCAAAGTCCCAACAGGGAGTGAAACGGGCTGGGAGGGAAAGAAAACAAGTAAAGAACAAGGAAAACGAAGAGACATATATAACCAAAATGCAAATATTTGAAAAGCACCGAGGGAAGTATTTCCTAACAACCACCACGCTTTGCCCTCGGCGGGGCCGGCGGGGCCCGGGCTGTCCTGGGCGGTCCGGACTCTCCCGGCGGGGCCGGGGCTGTCCTGGGCTGTCCCGGGCGCTCCCGGGCCGGCCGGAGCCGCAGCGGTGACCCCGCAGGGAGCGGCCGCCCCAGCGCGGGCTTGTCCCGCCTGCAGCGCCCTCAGGGCCGGCTCCTTGTGCTCACCTGAGCAAGGCTACTCGTTTTGGCAGGGCAATCTGCGTTACTATCTTTATTAGATCTGGTTTTAAAAATAAATAACATTTTAAAAGGTCAAATACGAAAGCCCACACACAACCTATTGCCTACATTTTAATCAAGAACAGAAAGAAAAGAAAATGAGGGCGGATTTTACTTGGCTAGATTTAAAGGAAAGGGACAATCCTTTTCAATAGCAGGCTCCATTTCTCAACATGACCATGTTCCAAAAGATTAGATAACAGTATCAGGCAACATCAGACTGTTAATGACACAACCTCACAGAATGGAGAGAAGTATTTAAGCATGATATTGACTTTGTAAGATTTAAGATACCAGCACACAAACAACCCATCCTTTTCTAACACATTAACATATTGGTATTAAATGCTTGGATTAATGGATTACAAAGGAGTAATACCATAAATTAATTCTGATACATCTCAGCAAAGTTGCTGAAAAAGAAAAGAGGAAGGAAGAAAAAAAAAAAGGAAAAAGAAGATATCAGCATTCCAGAAGTATCCCCAGGGGAAAGCAGCAGCCGATCATGGCACACATTACCTCTGCCCCTGGTTCATCCATCTGCTGCACCTCAAGGATTGCCACAGGGGAAGCAAACATGTGGAGCACAGCTAATAACAGCAATTCTGTCCATATTAGAAACTAATTATCACCCTTTCCTATCAGGATCAGTGCTTCCAGAATTATAAGCAATTTACCCTACTAAATGCAGTCTAGAATTTAACACTCAATAACTCAATAGCTTATTTTAAAAAAGAAAAATGCCAATTTGGATTTAGATATAATAGAAATTATATTTCTTTTCCTCTCAACACCACCCACTTTCTTGCATCTGAAGATTTAGATTTTTGGGTTTTTTCTTTGGTGAAGGGAACAAAACTCTGCCTAAACACAATTTTGTGCATTTATTTAACACTCAGCTCAAAACTGCACAATCACTGTGATTAAGTCTGTGTAAATCTAACAAAAAGACAAACATTGATTTTGTATTGTATTAGCCATCTTCTGGAAATAACAGCACAAAATCTCATTGCTCCCTACCAAATATATTACTTTTCATTAAATACACAGACCATAAAACTACAAAATGAGATTAAAAAGCTGTGAATAGCATTTTATGTACTAACCTCACAAAAACAGAGTTTCTCCTTGGTCTGTTGTCATTCTATGAAACTAAAAATTAAGAACCTGTTGAGATCCCTCCACATTAGGCTGGTCTATAAGACCGTAATTATTTATTTTGAAATGACCAAGTAAACATTTTGTTTTAATTTTAATATGTTTTGTTTTAATTAACACTATTTGAGGCGCTACTTCAGCACATTTTGTAGCACAATCTAAGAAACAGTGAACACCAAAACCATATTATGAGTGAGTGCTGAATAAAGAGCATCAGATATGGATCAAAACAGTGCTTCTCTCACAAGAATCTCAATTTCTCTTTGTTTTCTATCCATCCATTCCTCAAGCCAAGTACTTCTTTAGCCTGACCCAAGTTTTGTCTCACAGAGCTTCCAAATTCCCTCAAAGCCTGTCCTGCTTAGCCAGCAGGTGCCACTTTTTTGAGAAAGAGAAGGTCAACATTCCCTTAAGGATTTGAGCAAAATGCCTCCTCCAGCGAGCAGTCTGGGATTGGACCTTGGGTCTGCTCCCTTGAGTCTGCACATGCTGGCTCTGCGCCTGGAGGTAGCAATGTCAAGAACTGTTAAGATTTAGAGAGAAGTCTCATGGACTTCAGAGATTCTAATGCTGAGGACTTCAGTACTCTAATGAAAATCACTAAACTACTTGGTTTGCACCTCTGAAGAACACACATTGATATTACACTTAAAACATTTTAAGATCAAAAAAAAACCTTCCCCAAAATGTTTGACTCAAAAGTAAATAGAATTCAGTGCCAAATGCTAAAGAATTGTAATAACAAAGCAGAGCTACTGCTTTTTTTAGTACACAGACAAATGTAATATCAGTATACATTCACAGTACTTATAAAGGTTTTTTTTTTTTTTTTTTGCTAAATCAGGAATAGTCAAGCCTGTATTTATGATCAACTGTATCCTTCAGCATGAAAGGATACAAAGCACAAACCTAATGCAAAACATCAGCAACCTGGCTTAATAAGATTACAGTACAGTAAAAGGTGCTCATAAGCATTTTCTATAAATGAAATGTAAAGCCTGATGACTACATACGAGCCGGAAGACCAACCTAAGCTCATAATGAAGGTATTGTGACAAAGCTTCATTTCTAAAACACCAACAGAATGGTGTATTTTTGATGTGGTTGAAAATGCCACACCGATTATAAAGAAATCATGTTCCAGTGGCTAGTTTTAGGGCAGTAGTGCTTTAGTTTCTATGATCCACATAAAAGTCATGAGGCAGATGACACTGAGTGTACCTAGTATATTATTCCTTCCTGCAGATCTCACTTCTCAGAGTAACAGTATATTTACAGTGTAATGGCACATGGTTGGAAAATTTAAACTACTTGTCCGACACCCTGGAAGAAATCAGTAAAAACATATGTACATTTAACTCAGTACACAACAGTTTCTTTTTCAAATGCAGAGGAAAAGGGATATTATGATCTTCTGTGGGAAAAGCAAGCTGGCAGACTGAATAAATATCAAGTATAACCATTAATTCATTAAGTAAAAATAGGCAGGAAATCAAACCCCATCACCCCTGCATTCCAATCACATCTGCCCTCTACCAGTACACAGAAATAAGTACTACAGTGAGTCAAATAGCATCCCTGCATGTGTTTAAAAAAAGACTGGCTGTGGCACTCAGTGCCATGGTTTAGTTGAGGTGTTAGGACATGGGTTGGTCTCGATCTTGAAGGTCTCTTCCAACCTAGTGATTCTGTGATCAGGCAAACTTGGTTTTGTTTCCTCACATTTGCAGTTTTCAGCATGCTTAACCCCACGTCCACCACACGCAGCTATTCTTATATCATCTGTATGCCTTCAGAAAATACTCCTACAATCCTTGACTAGTAATGACAGAAATTTGCCTGAACAGATTTGTCAACAGCAATGATAAACAGCATATAAATTGTTCTACCAATATCCTACTTACCTTATCACCTTCACTAGGTTTAGTAACTACATTTACATTAAAATAATTGTATAATGGTACTTCAGCATTCAATAAGCCATGTTCCTTAGTATGTCACCATGAGCCATTCTCAGGATTAGGGGAAAAAAATATTGAAGTATAAAACATAGAAGTCAGCATCCTTTAACTTCATACCTGGTTGTCTGTCCAATACCAGTCAAGGTCTTTATTTCTGTAAATGACATCTCAAACCATAGACACACAGATAAATTCCATTTTATTTCTAAGAGTTACCAGGAGCTCATTGTGTATGCACAATGCATAGAGCGTGCTGAGGAGGAAGAACTAAAATAAAGATACTCTTACACAAGCCAGTCACCCATTCTTGCCATCATTTACTAAAAATATATATTTTTTTAAATCCCTTCTGTTAACTTAAGTACCTAAAAGTTTTTACTTTTTGTTACAAGGAAAACTCAATTCTGAAAAAACAAATACTAGTTCTTTTAATTTGAATCAAAATACATGCAAGCCTTTGAGTAGATATAAGCCTACACCCATGTGTCTATTTCCAATAATAGTCACAATAAAAGTAGAGTTTTTAGTAGATCTTTCTGGGAGAGGTTTTTTCCTTAAAAACTAACTTGGTTACAAGCCACAATACAAAACCTAAGGACAAACTTCTTGATCAATTTGCCACTCCGAAAGAATACAGGTTTAATAACAGACATCCAGATATATCCAGCTGAATCAGAAGATGCGTAAGAAAAAAGGAGAGATTGTTGCTATTGCTTTTTAATAATATGAAACAACTGACCACCAGTCAGTACTTCCACTGTCAGCAGTGGCACTAGGAAAGGGAATTCATGTTCACAGAGACATAGGCACATTCAGCAAGCTTCTACTTCTCAGTATCTGCACTTACCAAGGCACTTCCTTCACTGCACTGCACCCTGTGTTACCATGACATTTACTTCAGAAGTTTTCCATTCCCAGCTCCAGACACGTATTACAGGAAATATTTTTTAAGGACAAGCAATATCATCGAATTTTATTTGAAAGAAATGAGCATATAACCCTTCTTAGGACTCCTTTGTCGAACTCTTAATGCTAAGGAGAACAAGAGGAAAGTGCTAAAACAAGTCTTCAAAATCCCCAAGGAGAAAGTCAAATTAGAAAAGCCAAATACAAAAAGGCCAAAATGTGTCATATCCAGAAGAGAAATACTTGAACAGTCATATTAAAACAGAGCACCAGTCTGAAGTAGCAAGTTACAGGCACATTGAGAAGAGCATGCTTTGAGTGCAGAGCCAGCTCTCCTCTGCAAGGCACTTCCAGTATCAGGCCACATTCACATCCAAAAACCAACAGAGATTTACAGGCTATGAAAGCACACCTGTTTTGGACTTCTACTTCCCTACAAATAATCTTGTAAAGGAGTGGATAACTGCTCCGCAAACACAAAAAGGTCAGAGACAACTTCCAAACGGCTGGCATTGCCCCAGGCTGTTACAACAGTTACAGATACACAGATAAGAGCTCCTGAACCTAACTTTCCACACCCCAGAAGACCTTAGCATCCTGGTTGAGCTCTTTCCCTCAGACAAACCCTAACAGCTTCTTTCTGCTCTTCAGCACAGGCTGACAGTAAGCACAGAATGAATTTCACTGCAAAATATAAACCACAACCAAACCCACCACATGTGCAGTGCTGGCTGTATGCACAAATGGCTCCCAGCCAGCTTGACTCCTATCACTCACAGGCAGGAAGAAAACCAGACAGGCCACTTCAGCAAAGGCTCGTTCACTGTGGGACAGCAACAGAAGACTTACATGCACAATTGGAGCCATTATGCCAATAACTTCTGTTCACTGACACCCTTCACAGAAATCCTGAGAGGGAGAAGTTACAGCACCGAGATAACTCCAATTCACCATAGTCCCAAAACGTCTGAGACTGTGTGAATTTATATACAGAGTGAAGAATAAAAGCTACCAGCATGCAAGTGGCTTCAATAGCAAAGGATTATTAAGCCAGCATCCAAACTACATTTCAATAGCAAAATACTGCCATAATAAAGGTAAAGACATAACTTTATTATATCAGGTATACAAGACTTAGTCTCAGGGGAACTTTACAATATCAATATTTCCTCTGCATTCTATATAGGACTCAAATGAACTCCCACAACTAAACCAGTGCTTGATTTACAACTCAGCTAATACCACTGACACATTCACTGATCAAAAGCTACATCTTTAACTGAACTGAGAGAAATGCAAAATATCTAAAATCCAAGAAAACTAACCAAGTACTAGCTGAACATACCCCATCAATTCCTTAAGATCAAGGAAAAAAGCAACTGAGAATAAAGAATTCAAAAAGATGGCCAGATATTCCAGTGCTGACAGAAGTAGAATACCAGATAGTTCTGGTGCTTTTTCACAGACACACAGAACATTCTGAGGTGGAAGGGACCCCAAAGGCTCATCGAGCCCAGCTTTAAAGTGAATGGCCCGTATGGGGATCAAACCTGCGTTATTGGCATTATTAGCACCAGGTTCATTACTGCTGCTGCTGCTGCAGAACATGACACAGAATTTCACATGTGAGAGCATGCTTTACATTAAGTTGGTTTTTAGCTTTGCTTTTTTTAAAGGAAAATGGAAAATGCATAAACGGAACCAAGAAAGGCACTGTCTTCACAAAAGAGGTACAGATATCAAATTTCTATTTCTGCATAATGGTGGCCTGTATTTCCAAAGAAGTTATCAGACAGCTAAGAAATTGTCCTTCCCTGTAGTCCTAAATTTTATCTGAGTAAGTTCAACAAACTTCCTATGAAGAAATATTAATATAATTCTCAATAGTATCATTCCAGGTGCATGCCAATTAGCCCTATATATTCTATATTTCAAAGAACATTTCCAAAAGGACTGGAAACAAAAATTATCTTTTTTTTTTAATCTGTCTGCATTCAAATGTAATCCATCATGAGGCTTCAAAGGAAAAAGCAGGCTAAAAACAACTCAAAAGCCTATTCCCAGTCCCATGGGAATGCAAAGTCTCAAAACACTAAATCTGTCACTGGTTCAGGGGTGATTGCAGACACTGCTGTGCCTCCCACTTACATTTTCAGTTGTACATTTCCAGAAATACGTGTGCGTGAGAAGAAACTTTAAGACAAGTGATTTTTTTATTTAAAACTGCTCAAAGGTGATTACGACAATCTTGTGGCATTCTGGAAGAATATCCTTACAGTAAAAGTGAATCAAACTGTACTCCAGAACACAGTCACTATTCTTAATATTTATGTGCACACACTTTCTTTTTCTCAGCCCACTTTCTTTTCTTGTTCAAGACATCTCCATTAAAAAAACCAATTAAAATCACACCACCAGGACCAGTGTTGAAAGAGGAAGTTACTGAATTGTTTGTCCCTGGGCATTTTGTCCAACAACAGATGTTAGAAAGCCTAACTGGAAAACACAACACAGAATACAGCGTTCAGGACTAGCATTCCTTTTGTTCATACTGTACAAATGCCTGGAGGAACCACACATACCTAGAAGCAGCTAACTGTATTCTCCAAATGGATGAAACTAAGCCTAAGATAATGCAAAGGACCAAATAAAATTTAAAAATTTATAAACTTCAGCTGAATGTCCAAATTCAAATCTACCCCAAGTAGAAAAAGCTTCCTGTTTTCCTTGCTACCCAAGGGCAATTACATTAGCAAAGTTTTATCGACGCCATTAGTAGTACTTACTAGTAGCACCACTCACAAACTGCTATAAAACTCAGTAATTCTTTCACACCTCCTCTTTATTTTTGCCTTGGAATTGAAAACTGAGTTTGTTTTAAAATAATTAATTCAGAAATTAAGAAGTACTCACATCAAGTCCAGAAGAAAGACATCCTCAACTACCTTAACCAGTAACAAAGTCTGGGAGTGGACCAAAGTAATCACATGGGAGCGGACGTGGCCATCTGCATGTGAAGAACCTGAGAGGACAGTGGCTCCTCATTTCCCAGCTTCAAAGGCGGATGCTCCTCTTTACAAATGCTGATGCTCTTAAAATTTGTTTTAAACTTTTGGATAACACAATCATACAAAAACAAACATGAAAGTTGCCTTCATATTCTGTTTCATTACCACTTAAAGACATATTCTTCAAAAACAAGTTGGAGAGAAAAACTTATCTACAATAATAAAGCAGTCAGGCATCAAATGTATATTTTGCACATTAACAAGAGATTAAAAGATAAGAATCTCCAAAGTTTCTTGCACATCAGGCACAAAGCAAATAGCCTTCCCACACTAACAGTTTCAACCAGATAATCTTATGGGCTTGCCTGGAAAATACCTCTGCTTTCTGATTTCCCCAGCTTTCTGTGTCTCCCTAAACACTTGCTTCAGTGTAAACATCCTACTTCTCATAAAAGCTGCTGTGAAGTTTAAAAAATAGTACCTCAAATCTCCTGAACTACAAAGACATGGGAAACTAGGCATGAATTGCAAAAAAAACCCTCACAATAAGTAACACATTCAGAAGCTGCTGAAATGTAATCTATAAATTGGGGTCAACAGTTAGTTCACCTTCCTAAAGAAATTTTTAATTCCTTGAATACATTTGTATTATTTCCCTTTTCAGTGTTTTCTGAAATATTGCTCCCACTAGCTATATCAGAAATTCCATTTAAAAATAAAAAGAAGGGATAACAAAGCTACAATATTTGGATCACTTGCTTTTATCCCAACCTGGTTGATTTTCATAAGGTTTACAGGATGTAAAGCAGCCTTTTTTTTGACCCCAAGAGCTAGAACCAAATATAAAACAAGAGTCAGAACAGGCTAGTTTGGCAAAACATGATAGTTGAATTTTGAGTTTCTAAGATTTGTTTGAGGGCCAAGACAATGTTTTTCTCTTAAATAATATTTACTTACAAAATAGGTTTCACTAATCAAATGGAACTGAGACCAAAGCACACCGTTAATATGTGAAGTATTTTTTTCAAAATATCTGTAGTGCTTGAACTCATCCCATTTAACGTGTATTGACTCATCAGTACTTCTTAAACTCATCCTCACATACCAGAATTATGATATAAAAATCATCTACTTCAGAAAAGGTTGCATTTAATGATATACAACTATTTTTATGACAGAAGAAGCAAACAAGTTAAAAAGCACTTCAGGGGAAGTAGAAATTATTGTTTTGAAACTAAGTGGTTCATGATCATTAGGTTAAATCATATTTGTTTCCTAAATTTGAGACCCACTCTGTTGTAGCACAATCAGCTTTTCCATTGCTGCTAGAGCATAGGTTCTGCCTACAACCCCCGAAAGGATATTTTTTAAGTACACAGAACACAGATATAGTAGCAAATGCAGCCACAATTAACACAGCCCCATCTCTTGTTTCAGTCAGAGCAGGTTTTGTCAAAAAACCCACTTGATTACTGAATCCTTTTAGACGACTTGTTACCATATCCATGATTATTAGATCATGGCCATAGGCTACACACTGGTACATATATCCAGCTGTCAAAGTGAATTTAATCCATTAAATACAAAGGATAGCTATGGACAGGGTTGTTTTCTGCTTATGTGTCAGGAAACCTTTGCAGACTAGAAATTTTCTTCCTTGAAGAAATTTAGGCAAATGTATCTATCTGTTTTCTCTTATCTGGATGAGAGTCAAATAAAATTTACAGAAATGAGATGCATATGTAATCTGTGAAGGTGTGCTGAAACACTTTCTATAATGCTGATGTGAGTCTCAGACTGAAATTTGCATTTCCACATTTTTAAATAACAGAGTCTACATTTAAGAAGCTGTATAGTAGACCCAGCAAGACTTAAATTAAGAAAAACCCCCAAACTTAAGTAAGTAAAAGATTGAATTAAACAAGCAGAGACATCAAACTAAATACAAAAGGAGGGAGTGAATATTGGCACTGAAAGCAGTATTTACCTCTGCTTAGGTCATATGAGGCTACTGATATTAATCCATCCCAAGACCACCACTTACATGAACTGAGTAAGTTCAAAAACACTTCTTGTCTTTTTACAGTGTAAACACTAGCCCTCATTTTAGAGCTCAGGAAACAAGAATATAGAAAAGGAAAAAAGAAAGACAGTTTCTCAACGATGTAGCAAAACAGGAACAGAAATTTTGCCTCTTTGCTACATCCTTCAAAACTCAGTATCTTCACTATGCAATGAGACAATCTTGACAAAAGCTTTGAATGGGAGATATAATGCCTGCTTTAACTTTTTACAAAATCTTACAATTTTACAAAAATAGCAGCACCAAGTTGAAAGTGAGTAATAACATTTCCTCGGACTTTGCTATTCCTAGTGAATTTTTAGATATAAATTAAGAGTCATTTAGACAAAAAAAAAAATCCCATTTCAAGATTTATGTATTTTTTTCATTATTCAGTAGCCCATGTTCCTATAATTTAACAGATATAATAAGACAATAGCATAGAATATAAAACCACAGAATATTGAAAAGCATTTCATATTTCAATATGGAAGCTTGTTATATGAATTAAATGATGTGTGCCTTTTATTTACAGATTAGTCATACAAGTATAAAATTATTTCAGAATTAGAATTTAAAAATATAAATACCTAACTTGTCATACTGAACTCATTTAAAATGCTATCTCTGTTAAGCCTGACAAAATCAGGCCAGTATTTATACACACTTACATATCCAGAACACAATGAGCTTATCTCAATGTATGTCAGTGACCCTACTGCCACAACCCCAAAAACAGTGCCTACTCAATCGGTACTGACTCAAAGGCTAAAAGGACACATAAATAGAACATTTGTTGGAGCTCTGAAAGACCTTTTATTCCCAAACGTGACTTGAGACCAACTGGCACAATAGTCAGAGGATGCTTGGGTTATTAATGCCACGTTCCTTCCCAAGGAGAGCTGGGGAGCTTTAGGACACACGTCCGCTGAGGCAGCACTAAATTTGCTTAAAAGGGGAAAATAACAACAAGCAGACACCTTGCAGAGCCTGACTCACTTGGTTCACACTCTCCTTGTGATCAGTGCCGACCTCTCCGTGGCACAGATTGGGCCCCTGTGCCAAGGCCACTCACACCACGGCTCTGTGCGGGTCAGGCCAGCACATGTGGGGAGTGTAAGGCGCAAGACCTGCCTGAAGGGCTCAGAGCAGCAGCTCAGCAACGCTCGCAGGCCAAGCCAGCCGGGAGCCATGCTGCTCTGCTGCTCTGAGGAAGGGGCAAGGGCAGGCGGGGACTGAAAAACGGGACCCGAGCTAAGGATCTCCAGTACAGCACATGCACACAACTGCTGCAGCAGGCAGAAAGCTCTTTTCAAACACAAATAAAGTGTTCATTATTTCATTCTTAATTTCACTTCTCCTTCAGTTTGGAAGGAGAAAGAAGAATAAAGTGTTTGCTTAATTCTCACTTTTATCTATTTCAGAGAAAGGGATAGAACTAAAGACTATGTTACATGAAGAGATGTAAAGGATGGAGCAAGGTATATGGATAACTTCAGAACTCATCTCATCTAGAGACTCTATCAGTAAAAAAGAAATACTTACACATACAAGCCCACATAAAAGAATATGCCGTACAGTGTTAATCACATGGTGTCCAAACTTTAAAAAAAGATTTTTTAATTCTTCAGATTCAAAATTTTTTTATCTTCTTAAATAAGCAAAAAATTAATCAATTCCATTCTGACAGCACATGTAGAAATTAATATTACAGCTGCCTAGTGTGTCTGTGCTCGAAAAATTCTCTGATTTTCCACATTTCACCTTGATGAAAAACCTCACATATAAAAAAATCCCAAAAACTGATCTGATGTGACACAAGAAATTCATTGCCTTTTCTTAATTTGAAAACAATTAACATTTGGTAACTACAGTCTGAGGAGGAAGTATTTTTATACAAAGATATAGCCAAGTTTGCTAAAAAAGGAATCCTATGTAAAAAGTATATTTTCCAAATACATACAGAACTTTACATCTCTGTAAGTGATTTTCCCCCATTAGTGTCACATTTATAAATAACATGGTAGCAAGACAACCATTTTACTGATAAAAAACAAAAACATGAATGAGAAAAGGATGATGAATGAAGTAGTGTATTTTCCCAACTGTTTTGCACTAACCAAAGCTATGGAGGAAATCCTCAAAAACCATTTCTTCCAGGTACAAAAAGGCACAAGTACTGTGGAAAACTCAGTGCTACTTTTGCAATAAACACTGGTTAGCTGTTAGAACCATTCAATCTCTACAGTGCATTCAAGCTAAGTATGTTAAATACACAAAAAGTTCACAGAGTAAGATTTTAAAAAGCTGTAGCTTTATGAACATTGGGTTCAACCAACCAAAGAAGCAAATAATGCATTTCAAGGAAATTTCTGCTTCCCGCTCTTTTTACTCCAGCTATGTGCTAATACTGACAAGGTACTTTCAGATCAATGCACCGAGCACTTCAGGAGATGCAAGAGCTCTGCCAGGAATCCTGCCTTCAGAAGGACTTGCATTGCTATGGCAACAGCATGTTCTCCAGGATCCAATTCCGAGACAACCTGTGACACGCTCGGGAGAGATGGCCAAACTCTGCCGGAGCGCTCGCCGCAGCACAAGTGGCACTGTCACACACATGCCAGTTAGCACTTGCAGAAATGCAAGGTACAAAGCAGGGGGGGTTATGATAGCTCACAGGGCACCGAGGTCCCCTGCTTATAAACTGCTGTGTCTGGTGGAAAAAATGCCATTCACCTTATTAAACAAATTTAGACTATTCAAAGGGTATAAAGTATGCCATCATTAGCCTAGAATACAAATTGCATTACACACCATCTCCTATATTCAGTCATTTACCCCTTTTCTGATCCCAATTTCCCCTAACAAGATGAGGTTAAAGGAAAAGGGAAGGGTTAATACATAGCAAAGAAGCAAATTATTGAAATTATTATTCAGTACTCAACAAGTACCTTGAAATAAAGTGAGTTTAATGAGTATAACAGACACATGTGGCTACAAACTCTGGGTTTACTACACCACTCTACAAAAAAACATAAACAATCTCTTCCAGTGCTTCACCTTGTACCCAGAAATGCATTCACAAAAACACCTTTGACATCCTGAGATTTAATCACCAAACATGCCGAGTTTTATGCATCCCACATACATCACTCTTACACTTGTAAGAATTTGTATTCTACTACATAGGGACCAGCCAGTAATTTAACCCATTAATAACCACCAAAAGGAAATTTTAGTTATTGACCCATTTCTGCACTTTTATTACATTAGTTTTCAAAAACTAATGTAATAGCAGACAAAACAACAGACAAAACCCTGCCTGTTGTTGCTCCCCTAAGTTCATTCACCCCAGATGATCAGCTCAATCTTTCCTGTACACAATGAAGACCAGAACATGGCTGCATTCTCTGTGTTTCTGACAATGCCTAAAGAAGTTTAGCCCCTTTTAAGATTCCCTCAGGCTGTACTGAACAGCACTTCCATCCTGAAGGCCTGGTAAGCCTGTTGGGTGTATGTGCTGGAGAAGATAGGGTCTTGCATTCTTTCTAACTTCTAAGCCTAACTTCTTCCAAGAAAAGTATCAGCTATTATCTACTTGCTTTGCATTGTTAAAAAAAATACTGCAAATAAACTAAAAAAATTAACAGGTGAAAGAGGAAGAAATATCGGGGTGTTAGTTTGTGTTTTATTGGGGTTTGCATTTTTGGGAGGTTTTTTTAGGCTTTGAATTGGGGTTTTCGTTTGTATTTTTTCATGTTGCTTTGGTTTTGTTTGGGTATTTTTGGGAGGAGCTTTTAAATTCAACATCTTACAAAAACTCACAAATATCTAATTCAGATGTTCCTGTCATAAGTAGTATTGACAAAGCTTATGCTCCATTTTTTTTGTGTGCTTATTACTGTCCTCTGGCAAGGGAATATGATATTGGAGATATTTTCAAGGTTACCAAAATAAAAGTATTACACAGAGCAGAGAACACATGCCCGACATGACATGCATTTATACACAAATTGGCAGAAATGTGCATTTGTTTTATAAAACCCAGTTAAGGGAAAAATTTTTGCATTACCATTCCTCAATCCCCTTGCATCTAAGCATCACAAGCACTGATCTTGCAAAGACATCCTACAAAATACAGCCATTTGAGCTCTACCATAGTAAGCACCAGACATCATTTTTAGAAATACACAAAAGCTTTTCATTACTCCAAAACTCAGTCATCTTCATTAAATCACCATCTCTTCATAAAAGCCTTGGCTTCATTTAGCATTCAGGGAGATGAAAGAGCAGCTCCCCTCCTTATGGATTACTTCTCCATTACAAGAGAACGCTTTGCACGTCAAAAGCAAACAGTAAAGGATTAAATGATATTGTACTTTCTGCTCTTATTTATTTGCAATGGGCAGTGAATAGAATCGCAAAGAAACAATCAGTGATTATTTTAAGCTGTGTTCTTTTGCAAGGATTATGACTCATGAAGTTGCTGCATAAAGAACTGGAACGGGAAAGGTGTCACATTGGAAATGGTCGGAACACCACAATATGAAAAGTGTTTGTCCTACAAGCAAAGCTGTCTGATTTAATCATTTCATAGGGTTGCCACAATAGCTCTTGGGATAACACCAAGACAATTGTATCTTGCATTCCAGTAAACAAAAAATAAAAATATACACAGTGAATTCCATTCTCCTACAGAAGACTAAAAATACCTCTGGATTTTTTTGTTTATACTGAATTAAGGGTAAAATACATTTTAAACTCAATTTAATTTAACACACAGAACATGCACATTTATGGTCTGATACTCATTTGCATTTTACCTGCAAAATGTACCCAACTAGATATAGCCAAATTTGAATTTTGATTAACTAGTTAGAAAACTAATTGTTTTTCTAACAATTGGTCCAGCCCACTCATCTTTATATTTTAAAAGAAGGAAAAGAATACATTATCTAGAATATAATTTTCACAAAATATGGCTTCAACCTAAAACTCCAGCCCAGCCTAATGTTTCCACTGCTTCAGCAACAGCAAAGATCTCTTCCTGAGACAAGCTAAACACAAAATGCCTCCTACAGTTTTGTTCATGAAAAGCAAAGTAGAAAGCAAGTGCCTTAACTTCTTACTAGAAGTCCACTGAGCTAACAACCTGAACATGACACGGAGACACCACCATCTCTGTAACTACAACTGGCACAGAAATAAACCCAACAAAATCTGCTACAAAAAAAAAGCAAACTTGAGAAGTGTAAAAAATACCTCACATGCTTAAAAAAATCAATATAGGCAATCTGTGTAGAAGATTAGGAACAGGAAATCAGGTCCACTGCAATAAACAAAATTTACTTCAGCAAAAAATAAATACAAAATTATCAGCTCTATGTAAAAAAAAAAAAAAAAAGAAAAATCCACCTATTTCCCACTTAGCAATAAACTGCTACCGTAACAAAAATGTCCACTTTTTAAACCATCTTTTAAATGCAATTCCATAGCCCTAATGTGCAAATGTACAACTTGTCTGTCCAAGATAAACTTCACTTAGTTCTATGCTAAGTTTTTACTACCACTCACAGAGAGCATTACCCTACTGCCAGTGATGCAAAGTAAACACTTTTTGTCAAGACTTTTTCACCACCCCCCACTCCAAACACTACTTTAACACACCAGCAACAATTATTCCCTTGTGGTCAAGCAAGGCTTTTCTGCATTACACTGGTAAGAACATGAGATTTATGCATCTTAAAGCTATTTCATCCCTTTGCTTGAAAAAAATCCAAAATCACATCTCTAGTATACAGGAATCTAACGAGGTCATGAAGATTGATTGGGTACTTTTTCTCCTGATTATCCTCTGAAAACAGTGAGATATTATAAATATAACAAAAGCTACTTTTTCCGATCATTCTTGGTATTCAGTTAACATCTTCACCGAAGAAGTACGTCCTTTATGTTTCTGAATGTTGTGTTTACAAACACAGTTTTGTTTTACAGATGAAAAAACAAGGCATTCATTCAAGACATTAAAAAAAATTATCATTATCTCATCTTGGACTCATAATAGGAAAAAAAACCCAAAAAACAAACAACTTTACCCCTACGACCAGTAGTAAATAATGCACTGCAGAATTTAAAAATTCCATCAAGTGCCACAAAGCACCTCCAAATCATCAGGTTGAAGTATACAATAGAACTGCAGACTTCTACATTTTAAAATAATTAAAAACTAAACAAAAAGAAAACAAAACCCACAAAATGCAGGAGTGGCCTTAACAATTTAATACAGGAAAGAAACCCCTCAGATAGCAAAAATAAAATTCCTATCCTTAGAATTATAATTTTTAACTGAAGTAATACTTCCTCCCTTTTCCTATAATGTTCAATAACAAAAAGTGATTAAGGTGAATACATTATTTAAAACTAGTTATGCATATTCAATAACAATCACCAAATAATTCACATGCAAAAGAAAATACTGCCTTTGCTTATTTCTTTCTTTATTTAAAATCTTGGGACCTCCTCACAGGACAACGTACAAAACCACTCAAGATTTGCTATGTATTTCTGATGTGCTAACACATTGAACTAGACAATGACTGTAAAAACAGGTTTTTAGAGAACATACCTTATTTCATGCCATCATTTATTGAAAATGAATTTTCAAGTATGAAAATTACTATTTATTTTTAAGTGAATTTAAGATAGAAGACTTGTTTATTATATCTCATAGATCACATCTGGCTCTCTGGGTAGTTCAATAAATTTTATATAGTTCTGAAAATGCCCAATGCTATTTGCCCAAAAACATAATCCTTCCACATTAGAGTAACAAAAAGAACTGCACCTCCATGGTCGAGAGAGGTCAGTTCAAGAAGCCCAGCACACTGGGCACCCATTTCTGCGCAGCTTCCCACTGTAAAAACAGTCTCCACAAACCTTAGTCTTACTAAGAGGTATGGTATTATATTACTGCCTTGAACAACCTTCTCTTCATAAATACAGTGCTCAACCATGAAAAAACTACACTATACCTTTAGCAATTCCAGGAAAATTCAACTTACCAAGTTAATAGCAGAGTATGGGGTAGATTAATAAAAACTCATATAATGGTATCTGCAGGCTCAGCTATGGATAAAGTAGAATTACCTGAATCAAACAGCTGTCATAGCAACTTGAGAGCAAAACAACTAAGGGGTTAAATCCTCTTTGTGTGACAGCTGGAAAGAAGTCGGGGGGAAGGGGAACTTTGGCAAGCATGTAGGAATGACAAGCTTTTAACATGTAATTCCTTTGCTAAAGATCAAAAAGAGACCATAAACAAATAAACCCAAAAAAAGCTAAAACTTAGCAAAACTTGCAGACATAAAAGTTTACAGGGAGAGATTACAAGTTCAGCTGACATTAAAGGACACAAAAATACTTAAGAATCTCATTCATACTTCTCTTCCTCCTCTTTATCCTAACCTTTAGTCCTTGCATTTACACATCTATCAACACTGCTTTCTGGATAAATACAGAATTTCAAATTATATTCCTTCCCACATGCCATTAAGAACACTTTCTGAAGCATCTGAATACTCTTCATCACTTACAGTAGATCAGAAAAATTTGGCAGAACACAGTTACTGGCTGAGGGGAGGCTGCTGATGGAAGGTACCCCATCCTAGGCAGACCCACATCAGGAAAGGACAAGGCACTCCTGCAATCCCAGATCTCCTGAAGCCTTCCAGAAATAACATCGCAAAGATCCTCCTTGCCTCCCAAACCAGTAACATTTATATGGGACTGGAGGTTGGATGCTGTGCCTGTAACACAGTGACCATGCTGCTGCTCTCAGCTAAGGAAAAAGTTGCTGGAAATACAGGATTAGCTTTTTGAGCGAATGCTTTCTACATGCCAACGCAGCAAAAGTCAGTTTCCCTTATTCATGGTGTCAAATGTGTCTCTAAGCAGAAGATAGGCCAGCACTACTAAAAGTTCTCAAATCTTCTATTCGGAAAACAGCAAAGAATTTCTGACCAAGTGTCATGAGGTTCATACCATCATCTTTCAAAATCAAAGCCAACAGCAATGAACAATGGGCTAACACCTATTTCTCTGCTCTCCAAACTAGATTCAGAATACTGAGCTGGTTCAGTAACTCTCCCTTTTCCCTCAATATCCACTTGACCACACACCTTGCCATACACTGCTTTAAAGCCAGGTTGTCAGCTCTCTCTACTTGTCCGACACTTTTTCCCCTTCTCTTTCTTAAACAGGAGTATGGAAGCTGTATTACACAGGAATATATGCTATCCTTTTCAAGATTTTCATGGATTGCCTCATAATTTAAATCTTTCCAAAGGCAAGGAATGGAAGGAGGAAAAGAGGCAGCAGCAGTGACACAGGGGCAGCCAACAGGCAAGCTGCAGAGTCATGGATTTACTGGCTCTGCCTCACCCTTCAGGTTTCTAAATGCAACAGGTGAGGGATCCAGACTGAAACCTTGCTCTAACTTGCACTTGGCCCATTTGAAGAGTCATCCGTGGGTGTCCCCTACAAAAAAATAGAAGGCAAAGAAGCCACAGACACCCTTCTGCTTTCAAGCACAAAGCTTCTTCAACTCTCCCAAGGCTCTTCAGAAGAGGACAGAATTTAGCACCTCAGACCAAAGATGAAATACCACGTTACCAGGTCTGCTGGCTCACCTTTAATGAAGCTAGAGGACAAGCTAGATATTATAAAATTAAAAATAATAAAAAGGCTACACTGCTGCATGACCTAATGTTTAACAGGTCACTCCAGATTTTCAGCATTTAACTCACAATAAGAGTGCCTTTTCTCTTCAGCAATTGCATGGATCAATGGACAGAGTATCTAAATCATTGTCCATCCAGGTAACTCTCCCAACTTTTTGTTTTGTTTTGGGGTTTTTTTTGTTTGATTGTTTGTTTGTTTTGTTGGGGAGTTTTTGTTTGTTTGTTTCTTTTAAAATGAACTGCTGATTGAAAATTGAAAAGGAAATAAGAGTTTACAGTATTGACAAAGTCAGGTTTTGTTAATTTTGGAAACACTGTTTGGTAACTTAATAGACCTGCTGAAGAATTGCCATTGTGTCCATTCTCAAGACACGTGGCCCTAATTTAGGGACACTCAGGCTAATGGCAGGCTATCAACTTAACTATTCCTTGCATCGAGCCACTAATTAGTGGCCTATCCCAATCCAGTGCACCCCTTACAAACTCAGTCCATTAGGAGAGAGACGTGCAAAGGGCAGCCAGTCTCTTGAATTTGTATAAAAGGGACCGAACCAATACAAACCCATATCTAAAGATACATTCAGAAGTTTTTGCACGAATGAGGAATGTCTGGCTGCACGCAAGATTTGTGCCCGAAGCTGGTCACACCCACATGTGCATACTTATTTTTCATGAAATTCAGAAGAATCTTACAGGCAAGAGAGGTGTCATATTTTGACAATTTAGCTCCTAAACTGCACCTCTTACTTTAAAGTCTTATCTCTCTCTTCTGCTATTCATCCACATTATCTTACTTCATCGCTTTGCTTGATACCTCATAGAAGCATGTGCACAGCCACATGCAAAAATAATAAATAATGCTACTAGTACACTGAAGAAGCTACTAAATTGAAAATGGTTGGCCAGTGAGAAAAATATTGCCTCCGATTTACGCTTCTTGGCAAAAGACAAAAAAACAAAAGGTATTTATTTTAGCGTATCAAACCTGAGATTTAAAAAAATTCAGTTACAGGAAAAACTGAGATTGAGATCAAATCTACTAAAAAGCATAGGAAAATTACACTCCCATTGCCTATGGCAGGCACCTGCATACTGTGACTGGCTGTAAATGGAATTAGAGTAATAAAGGGTGTTGGGCAAAATCAGTAACCATCCAAGTTTGAACTGGCATATGAGTCGTAGCTTAGACAAAAGTAGAACAAGCCAAAATGTCACTGTAAATCACGAACACCATCATTAGCCAAAGCAGCAACAAAAATTTTTGATTTTAAATAAAAACTGAAAAAAAGCCTGATTAAAAAGTCCAATGGAACAAATCTCTGACCTTTGCCACCTTCTGCTACAGTTTCTAAGACAAAAATGGCTTCATCTTCAAAAGGTGGATTTGGAAGAGAAAAGAATGACAAGTTCTGTTTTAAACAAGAATTAAGTATAACAGGTATGACAAAGAATACTTTGTGGTTTAACTCACTGGCTTACATATCAGGTTACTTTTCCAATATGTTTTTTTTCACCAGTAGTCTGACCAAGTTATTTGACTTTATCAGCAGCTTACACAACTTGCTGTCATAATATACTATGATATATCAGATTAGTTCACTTATTTTATCTGCAGCTTTCATTCATAACTGATTGACCTGAAGAAAGCAAGCCTGCCCCAGCTATCTTTCAATCAAACATAATGTTTATCTGTTAATCCATGACAGCAATTTCTTACAAATTATAGATCACTTTTATTAGCTGTTTTATTCATGCAACCCAACTAACATAAATTTTTAAAATATAGTCAACAGAAATCTTCCAGAACTATATCAAATCAAGCTTATTACATCAGAATTAATAATATACACCTCAGTATTTTCAACACTTCACAAAGCCACACCTGAAAAACAAACAAAACCATTCTTTAACAGCAACTAATTTGTCCTTTTAAACTAGGGACCTGGGGGTGGTGATGAAAAAGCACCATGAGCATTCCTTCCTTCTAAATCAGATTTCCCAGAAATATGCAGTCTTAAGAGCCATGCAGACACACAAATGATCTTCACCTACTTAATGGGGGCCATTAGGCTGAATCTCAAATCACTGACAGGTTGGAGGGGGAGGGGAGGTGTTTGCAGATGTTGAAGTTTAAATGAGAAAGAAGGGGCTCCAAAATAAAAAATAACGAACACAGTCTTACTCAAACTAAGAAAAAGAAAGTACTTTCCTTTAGTATGCTTGTAAAAATATCACAAAAATAAAACTGAGCTTAATGGGAAAGAAGTTAAAGTAAGCTTCACTTCTCTAATTGCCATCAAAACCACTGAAAATCTCTGTAAGAGGCAGCAACTTCCAAAGAAAAAAAGAAGTACTTTCAGGAATCTGTGCATAGTGTGATTTTCAGTCCTAGATAGCTCAAAGGAATAAATACCTCCTTTTCATGTTTTCTCTTTAAAAAGTGATCTCTAGTCAGTTAAAAAAAATCTTTCAAGTATTGTTTGTCCTAGAAGTTACAAAACACTTGAAATTATAGCAAGACCACAATTAAAACAAAGTACTTACAAATTAAATGCCTGTATTTCATCACTGATCTTGACATAGTTTTTCTACAATACTTAACACTGTCTCAGAACACAACTAATAAAGAACTTTGTCACCTCTTACTCCTGCAGAGTAATCCCCCGAGATCAAGTCTTAGATCATAACATTACCAGAATTAGAGCGTATAATCCAACTAACCAGTAAATCTCTACAACTAGAAATGTTTTCAATGAAAATCCACAAATGTATACATCTATCCTTCCAAGGGGAACTCAGCTGAGGCTGTAGCTTGTTTGACAGTCGCAGTGTTGCACTGAGGACTGGTATTTATAGGAGGATACCCCATATCAGTAAAGAAATTCAAGGAGTCACTTACACTGTTTCTCTTAAAGAAATAACTATTCTGGCATTGTCTCTTTTTCTAAGACATCCAAGGGAAGAAAGGGAAGCATTACCTACAAATAGGGCATGCCACGTTATTTAGCAGTGCTCTAAATCCTAAAGTGAAAATGAAAGCTCTATTATTCAACAGAAAATCATTCTCCTCATTCAGGAAAAGCAAGGACAAAGTGGGATGAGATGCTCAGGTTGTGCTCCCCACAATTAAGTTTTAGGCGCCTGAATGTCTTTTACAACAAGCTTCAGAGAAACAACTCTCTTTAATATTTGTATTTAAAAAAAAATAATATTAACTATATTGTAAGACAGATTTGCTGTCTTACTATTGCCATTATTTTAACTTGATGTACTTCCAAAGAGGAAGAGAAAGTCATTTATTTTAGGAGAAGATCTAACAGACTTCTTCAAGTATGTAACAATTATATTCGCTATATTGTTTCATTAAATTAAATATGAGAGACAGTCTCTGGAAAGTTTGAAAAATTACTCAATGAAGAAGTTTTAAGATGCTTTTGAAAACAAAAATCCTTGAGTTTCACCAAAATGCAGTGTCATTTGGACTCTCAAAGTAACAGCCCTGATAACCTAAGAGGCTAACAGGGGATGTTACAAAACTTCAGGCCACTACCTCACTTCTCTACTGGCATTCTAAACATTTACTTAATTAACTAAAACACAAACACAAATTTGTTGTATCCATAAGAGCAAAAATATCATTTCACTGTATTCAAACAAGATGAATCTACATTAAAAGTTTTATCAAAAACTTACATTGGTTTCTCTTTTGTAATAAATATTCCCTTTAGGGAATGACACAAAGCATCTGTTTTAAAATTGCACTTATTTCCTATTACAGTCTTAGCTTAAAGGTCTCTGACGCAGCTGTTAGGTGGACCCTGTGATAATACATTGAAGCCACAAAACACATGGAACATGTAAATACAGTTACTTGTTTTCCAAATGCATGGATAAAGTTTCAACTTTATCAGCTAGAAAATTCTAGCTGTCAAATCTTTGAGAGCTACACAGTACTAGAAAATTGTATAAAACCTACATTTTCCTTAGGTACTGCATTAAAAATAACATGTCCTTCAGTCAGGGTTATTTAACTATTTGGCATTTAACAAAAGTTTTCTCCATACAGGAGGGCTAGGAAATTCTTCAACTGAACAGGTAGGTTTGATTTTCTCAAACAAAAAAACCCCACAGTCATTCATTTTTAATATAACAAATATACAACCTCCATGTCAGTATGGCTAGAGATGCTCAACACCTCACTGGACTGTAATAGAATAGGACATAGCGAGGAACACCATGATTAAAGTTAGCAAAACGTGCTAAAAAGATCAAAGCAGCACATCTCTAACTGGTCTGAATATCTTATGAGAATATGCACAAATGAAGGATTACATACTCTCAGAACATGAAGACTATGCTGAAACATCAAGACCCAGTGAGATGAACATTATGTATCTCAGATGCATCCTACCTGATCCACTGAACTGGCTGCTTCCTAGCGTAGTTGGTCTGGTTTTTCCACTATTTACAGGTGGGGAAAACATCTGCAAAACAAGGAAAAAAGACATGTTTTAGTTGGCTTTGAAAGTCTGTGCTGAATTAATAATGTGAACAGAAAAAAAGGTTAACAGGAAACATTTTTTTTTCTATTTTCTGCTTGAAAACAAACAGAATGCACGATGCATGTTTAGACACACAAAACCAATAAGCTGAAGTACTTCTTGCAATTTATTAACAGGACAAGACCTCATTTCTACATGGACACAAACAAAGTTAAAAGGACACCTAATACTACTGTGACGATTTCAAATAGTTATACAACTTATATTTTTTACTCAAATTACATTTCTTACTGATATGCAAGGATAAAGTCACTGCAAGTATAAAGACAGCATTTGAGAGGCAGTAGCTTAAAAATCAAGAACCTTTTTGGTCTATTAAATATATTACACAGAAAATATCAACAATTTTCTTAGCCAAAACCATCAACGAATAACTTCTTTTATTTGTAGGCAATAATCTTTCTTCTGTTTAAATAAGAAAAAAACCAAAACAAAACAAAAAAAAAACCCAAGAGGCACGGTACCAGTGCCACACATCAGCTTAACCAACGTTAATTATTAGATTATGCCATCACTGGGTCAGCCTGATTTTAACCAGTTAAACCAATTGACCCAGCTGGTATTACAGTATTAAATCTGGAAGTCTAGACATTACATCAAAGTTCAGGTGTCCAACTTGGCTGAGGCAGAGCCAGCCAAACCCTGCACGCTGCTGCCCCAGCTCCTCAGTTCGCATGACCACGGAGAAGTCATGGGAAGCCCTCGGAGAATATCCTACCGCACTGAAGTCCAGCAAGTCGCTCAATTCCTTGTCAGTTCCTATAGCGGCCATCCTCTGCTGCTGGGAATTCATCTTCCTCCGCTGCTCCGATCGCCTTTCTAGGGCACAGGGAGAGAGGCACAGGCAGCGCGGCGCGAAGGCGGCCCCCGCGGAGAGGGGCCTCGGGTACCCGCACCCCGGGGCGGGGCGGGCGCTCCCGCGGGAGCCTCGCTCGGCCGGCCGGCCGGAGGGAACCGGCAGCAGCAGCAGCTTCCCCAACTAACCAACTCTCCTCAAGTTTCCTCACGCTCCCTCTTCTCCCTCATTCCACTTCTCCCCCAACCTCGAGCAAGGCACGGGCACGCCGCAGAAGGACCGCAGCCAGGAATTAAGTCCCCCCCAGGCAAGCGAAAGCAAATAAACAGCCGCGGCCCGGCGAGGTCCGGAGAATTAGCGAGAGATTAAGTGACTCACTGTCCCCGCAACAATGGGGCTGCCGAGCGGGGCCGGACAAGCCTC